>JAWWLV010000088.1:117659906-117696757 GCA_035041135.1 Platyrinchus mystaceus
GGGGGCGGGGCGGGGCCGCCCGGCGCGGGGAGCCCCGTAACGCACCGCCGCGAGCGCCCGCGAGCCGCCGCCCCGCCCGCGGCAACGGCGGCGCCTCCTGACGGCGCAGGGAGGAAAAAGTAACGGCGGGGCCGCCCCGTGCGGCAAAACCGAGCGTCTCCTTCGAGCCGGAATCGAACCAGCGACCTAAGGATTCCCGCGGGCCGCGCCACTACAGTCCTCCGCTCTACCAGCTGAGCTATCGAAGGGAGCTGGCAGACATCTCTGCTCCAAGGTAGAAAAACTTCTCTCCGCCGCCACCGGTGACGCGCTGTCAAACACCTCCGCTCTAAGAGAGAAAACCTGCTTTCCGCCACCACCGGTGATGCGCGTTGGGATCCCCTCCCCAGGAAGAGCCGGAGCGTAAAAACCCGCTGGGGACCGAGATCCGGCGGCTCCCGCACCCTCCGCGCCGCTGCCGGCGGGCCGGTCAGCGCAGGGATGCGGCGCTCTCAGACTCTCACGCTCCCCCGCCGGGCGCGGTCTGCCTGGCGGTGCGAAGGCAGCGCTTCCCGCTTCCCCGCCTCGCCGAAAATTCCATGCCCTGTGTTTACACGCGTGCCTGAGGAGCGAGAAGCGCGGGCCTCATCACACCCAGCCATCGCTGTGTTACAGGGCTCCTGCTCCAGCCACTGCACTGGTCTGTTGAGAAAAG
Organism: Platyrinchus mystaceus; assembly: GCA_035041135.1. Classification (NCBI taxonomy): domain Eukaryota; kingdom Metazoa; phylum Chordata; class Aves; order Passeriformes; family Tyrannidae; genus Platyrinchus; species Platyrinchus mystaceus. The sequence goes on from JAWWLV010000088.1 coordinate 117,660,601, forward strand.
GTCACCCCAAAGAGAATCACGGAATCAATTAGGTTGGAAAAGGCCTCTGAGATCATGGAGTCCAACTTACGACCGAACACCACCCTGTCAACTAGACCATGTCCAGTTTTTCCTTACACACCTCCACGGATGGTGACTCCACCACCTCCCTGGGCAGTCCACTCCGATGTCTAATCACTCTTCCTGTGAAAAAAAGCTTTCTAATGTCCAACCTAGACCTCATCTGGTGCAGCTTAAGACTGTCCTCTAGTCCTGACACTCATTGCTTGGGAGAAGAGACTAGCCCTCACCTTGCTACAACCTCCTTTCAGGTCGATGTGGCATCACATCCTCATGTGGCTGCACTGACAGACACATGGACGCTGTGGAGCTCAGATGTGTTGGCAGCTGTACAGCCAAAGAAACCCAGAAGGGTAGGGGCAGTGTTTAAAGGTGCTCACCCGCAGCATTCACTCAGCTTGGGGGTGCTCACATCCATTATAGGGCCCAAACACAATCTTCTCCCTTTATTAAATGCAACGTGATTTTTACTTTAATGATCAAAACAAATCACCAAAACAGCATATAGTTTCTTATTACAAATACTTTTTTTTTTTCAGTGGTTTACTTACGGAAATTTGCTCACCACCACCACAAGCACAGTGGCAACAACCTCCTGACACTTATCACTAGCATAAAGTACAAGCTACATTCCAAGCTGTGTTTTCTATGTATTCCTCTAGACAAAAGTCTTTATCTGGAATCATAGAAAGGTTTTGGTTGGAAGGGACCTTAAAGATCATCTCGTTCCAACTCCCCTGCCATGGGCAGGGACACCTACCAGTAGATGAGGTTGCTCAAAGCTCTATCCAACATGGCATTGAACACTTTCAGGGGTAGAGCATCCACAACTTCTCTAGGCAACTTGTGCCAGTAAAGAATTTTTTTCCTAATAACTATTCTAAACCTATTCTCTTCCAGTTTGAAGCCATTCCCCCTCAGCCTGTCACTACATGAGATGCTCCAGTTACACTTTAAGTTGTATTTAAAGAGAGATGCTCCAGTCCCTTAATCATCTTTGTTGCCCTCCACTAGAGCTGCTGCAGGAGCTCCATGTCTCTCTTTTCCTGAGAAGCACCGACCTGGGCACAGCACACCAGGCGAGGCCTCATCAGGACTGAATAGACGGGCAGGATCACCTCCCTCGACCTGCTGTCAGTGCTCTTCCTAATGCAGCCCGGGATACCATTGGCCCTCCTGGCCGCCAGGGCACACTGCTGGCTCATGGACAGTTTGTTGTCCACCAGGATGGAATGCACAGAAGTTATCTGTATAAACGAAGCCCTTTATGGAGCCTGTACATCCCCGCAGCATTATGGATGTTCCCTGTACGTCCCCACAGCAGTAGGGATGTTCCCGTAGGCGGGTGTCTCCGAGCGGGAACGCCGGGCTCGCAGCGCCCTCTGTGCGGGCACACGGGAACTGCAGGCGCCGGCACAGCGCCCGCGGCACCGGAGGAAAAACACCCACCAAAAAATCCAACTTCACCCGCGTCACAAACCTGCTGTTACAAGGGCGAACTCCTATCGTTGCACCTTTCACGGAGGAAAAAAAAAAATCGTTGGGTTTTTTTTTTTTTGCAGTCTTTTCCTGCTGTTTGCTAATAGGCGTTCAGCACCAACCTGTCTTCCCTGTGATGCGCTTTTAGTATCCAGAAATGACAACGCAGCAGGTTTCCCCACATCAAAGCTCTGACAGGAGTCTTTGAACTACAAAAGCCATAACCAAAAAGTAATAAAAACCACCCTGAGACAGGATTTGTGTTGTCAGCCTCATACGGTATGAAATGGCATCTTTTAGCACTCATTTATATTTAATTCAAAGTGAAAGGAGCCCAAAATGAAAATATTATTGTTTATATAGATACTTTCTTGTATATTCCCACAGTAACACATATGTTCCTAATTTGCAGGAAATAGATCCTGAGATTAGCTGAGACATACTGCTAAATTAATAAGTACTGATGGTCCTGTTGTTAAGAAAAATAATAACTTAAAGATGCGGTTTGTTATGACATCCAGTAACCATTCTCTTTGTAGTACATCAGTAACTATGCACCTCACTTTTTTTTTTCTTTTTTTAATCCTGTTACTGTCCTGTGTGACGAGGTCTAGTGTTTAGAGTTTCTTGTGCTCCTACCTCACAAAAAAAAATATAGATATGCATCCCCCTCTCTCTATTTCTTCTCAGCTCCTAGTAACTTCACAAAACCAAGCCAGAGGCCTACTTCTCTCTTCAGAGATCTCATAGTAAGTTATTTCTTCCAACTGTTCATTTAAGAGGATCCGTTAAGAAAGAAGGTGCAAACTGACAGTCTGTCTCTGTAGCGCGATAGGGAACATCTCCCTCAAATGTTACTATTTTCAGGGACTATCCCCTCCCATTCCATCAGGACTGTCAAGGCCCACAAGCCACGAGGCTCAGCCTTGATAGACTTCTGGTAGGACACTCACCAGCTGGCAACATCTGAGTCCCATTTCGTTTTCTATCTTTGGCTGTCCTTCCCAAGACTCCCTTGTGACAAAAGAGAGATCCGTTCCAGCCGAGACCTGAAGAACTTGACAAGGTGCAAAGACATTGCTGCAGGTTCAGGATGTCAGGATGAGGCAAATGTCACTCCTAGCTCATGGACCTTGAGTCACACTGGGCATACTTACAGTGGCACTTTGCCAGTTCCCCACTACCTTAGGACTGTTTAGCTGTGTCTCCTGACAAATCAAAACCAAACATGGTTAGAATCAGCTGTTGGCATTCAGATCCTGCTTGGCTTCTGTTGCACAAGCGCTAGCAGCAGTGGGCAACCCACTTCCAAAGACAGAACACTCAGTCTTACCCAGATGATTTGATAGACAAACTTCCCTGGAAGACGCAGTGATGATCCTGTCACTTTTCCTGTTATTTATTCCTTCTTGCTTAGTTTCCTGCTGATCTGCAGTGCAAAAATTTGTATTAGGCATTCATTATGACTCTGACCAACAGCAGACTGCTCTGGCTGAAAAAGAGGTCCCTTTCTGTGCAATGCTGATGCTTCAAAAAATGTCACCCAGTTGCAGTGGTATAAAGGTATTAGGGCATATGTTAATTCCATATGTGTATTACTGGGCTCATTTGTTACTGCTCCAATTTGTTGAGAGTTCCATCTATTTCCTGATAAATCCTTTAATGAATAAAACAATATCAGTCGTGACCTCATTGCCTATTGTCACAAAGCTGAAATGATGGAAAAACTCTGAAGTCACGTGCAGAGGATTGTAAGTCTTTGCTGCTATGCATCAGAATGTACCTGTGAATTCAGGCAGCCAATTCAACATTTAGCTGGACAATAAAACAACATATGGATATTTCCCAGGAGTCACAGGGCTTAACACCAGTGACATGAAGTTAAGAATAATCAGTCTGTCCTAATGATCTCCCCATACGTTGTTCAGAAACCTTATAACAAGAGAAATCCATCTTTGTAAAGATGATTCTCAGGACAATCAACAAGGCATGCAACTGAATTCTTGCTATGAGAGAAGAATCTAGAAAAATTCCTAAAATTAAGATCAGGAATCAGATTTTTGAATTGTGGAAAACAAGTGGCTTATTTCCTCAGCAAACAGTTTCCCAACCAATTGCTGCCAGTCTCATAGAACTAAGATCTATAAAGTAAAAGAAACACTTGATGATTGCTAAAATAAAGAAAAAGCTAAGTGTAGATGAGCTTACAGGTTTTTTACCCAATACTTTCCTTTTAATAGTCTTCAACGCTTCATCACCAGTTCCCCTAGTTACTATAATCTTCAGAGCTCAGCACTGGCTGAAACACCAAATATGTCAATCAAACCACATGCACCCACCAAGTCTTCAGCTCAGCTGCTTGACTTGGTCAGAATTCAATGTCATAGCACTACTCATCCAGCACCCAAGGTATTGTGGTTTGCACCATCCCTGTGGGGGTTGAGCTTCCTCCCCATGTCTGGAGAAATTTCTGATGAAGAGCACAAGGGTACTCACCAGATATGCTTTTAAATTAAAATAGTTCTCCCTATGACAGCACCTTATTACCTGCATCTGCTCCATGTCTCAGTACCAAAGATCCCAGCTTGTCATTCATACTTGAGTCATGTCACAGTCAGTTCGGGGAAGCTGCAGTTCAGAGCAATTTCAACTTGCTGTGTGCCTTCAGAGTCATACTTACAGATTTTCTCTTTTCTTTTCTCAACTGTTTGTTACCAAAGTTTCTGAAGGGCAATTCATGGCTGCTGAAAATTATCTGATTTTCTCTCTAAATGCTTCTCACAACATTTTCCTAAGATGTTAAGTCTTATACGAACAACAGCTCTTCTTCACCCAGAAGAGCTAGCAAGTTCCATGCACTTTGACTCAAGCTACTTATTCAGCCTTTCCAAGAGGGAAAAAGTGCTGTTACCTCTGCCTAACTCAATTAGCCTGTGTTCTGACACAGACAAACTGCATGCACTTTGTGATTTCATGAATTTTGCTTTACTGTATCAACATTATTCATGCTAGTGTAAGGAGGGTGCAAATGTAAGGCTAAAAGGCCACCACATCACAAAAATACCAAAATAATCACATGTATCTGGATGGGCTCAGAATTTATGCTCGTGTGTTAGCTTCCGTGACAATTATGCACACAAAACATCTTGCATGTTTCCAAAGCAGCCCACATCACCTTATCAAGGAGGCTGTACAACTACTTAAAGAATTCTGAGGTGGCCTTGGGATGAAGCCTTGAACTGAAAACAACCACCACAGTTCCCAGGCTCAGAAGATCAATTAAGCAGCTCCAGGGATAGTACCAGAGGCCAACACTAGGATTTGCTTGCTCAGAATGCAAGGCAGTGGTGTCAGTGCACAGCTCAGATGGATGCTGCCACTTCGAAACCAAGTCCTAAGCCTCACCTCATCTGCTACACAAGTACCGCAGCAGCTACACTGACTGACAGTATTCCTTTGAAGGGACAAATTTCATTCGGCAACCACATCACCTATGGTTTCCATGGCATGGGCATTAGTTTATATGAGGCACTATCAAGGCAAACATTACTTTTTAGGGGCTAAAAGAGGAACAGCCCTGAATCAATCCAAGGGGGAGACAACATTCCTAAACTTACACTCAGATGTTCCACTTCAAGATTAATTATAATATTAATCTCAATTAACAAGCTTTACTAATTTCTCAAATGCCACTCATTTATTGTGGAAATCACGGAGGAATAATTTTATTAGTTTTGGTCAGATATGCAAATATTTTTTTTTAAAAAATGGACTCCTTTCACAAACATACTTACAACTTTGGAGACCGAAGAGAACATTTGGAAGTCACCTGTTAATCAGGTATTAAAAATACATATTGTCCTATGCTGTTTTGGAATTACATTCTAGTAGATCATCACTGCAAATGCAAGAGAAGTCAACTTAATCCTTAGATTTTGTCCACCCCAGGAGTAAACAATTAGTCCTAATGAAAGGGACTAAAGCAGTCAGAGCCAGACTGAGCCAACCAAATGATTAGGCAGCAGTAACAGTGTCCCAGCAGCAGCCTAAGCTAGATTCAGGCAAGCTGCCTAAATTTAATAGTATCCTTATAATAGATGAAAAGCACTGGCTTGACTTTCTACCCCAAAAATCAAAACTACTTTATAAAAATAGTGTTCTGATCCCTGACTTTCCAAACCAGCAAAAGGACTACTAACAGACTCTTGATTACAAAAACAAGAGTCACAGAGGCAAATTTGCCAGTATTACACCTAGCAGTCCAAAAGGTGCTTGCCTCTGCTGCTTGCACAACTGTAGTTTACCTCTTTTTCCAAGGCACTGTTGCTCTCATGCCCTGCAGAATTCTAGCAGGAGGGGAGAAGAGAGAGCAGAGGGTGCTTACAGATGAAAAATACTGTACACTCCATCCTGGCTCCACTTCTGCAGTCAGAAAAAAGTGTTCATGAAAGATTCTTAGATACTGCAAATGTATTTACCGAGTCTGTGAAAGGACTCAAGTGTACGAGTTTCCAATGTAGAACCTCAGAGTTAGGGTTGGAAAGATACAAAACATTAAATAAAGATTACTTTCACAGTGGACAACAGATATCTAGGAATTTTTTGGCTGTGGGCTTAGAGACCTGAGAGAGTTCAAAGTTTCAAAACTAGAAGGGTAGGAGCTATCTCAGCTGACTTCAAATGCATGGAAGAAAACAAACAAAACTGTTGGTGAATGTGGCAGGGTAAAAAACTACTTAAGGTTAGGAGAAACAGAGGGAGCAAAGAAATAAATACTGGCATCTAGTTTCTTCTAGTGTACCATGGCTTGACTTTTCTTATTCTGAAAGCAAAAAGAAGCAGGTACTCTTGACCTTTATTTCCTGCATCCCTCCTGCTGTCTGCAAAAATAATTGCTATTTACAGCATCTGTCTGAGGAAGCCAAGAAGTACCTTATTTTAGAAAAAACATAGAAGGAAAAAGTATTTTTATATGTGCAATGTTCGGATGTAGAATTTAGGTATGTACTGAGCAACACAAGCAGATTTGAGCACACAGATAATTAGAAGTAATTTTATTCCCTGTGCTTTTAAGCTAGGCCCTTGCCTTTTCCAGCTGTTTTCCTGCTGCCATAAAAGCTACACCATCATGGGGCCATGACTGGTGACATCTCACCCACTGTGTTGCAAAGTATGTATTGGCAGCTTCTGGTCCTAGGAGAAAGGAGGGGTGGATCTCAGGGAATCCCCAGATTTATGGAGAGACACTGCAGCTTCTAAAGTTCCACCATGGAGATGGAACACTGGGGAGGCAAAACAATACAAAACATGGTTGCCCTACAGAAGTACTAAGTGAACTTTTAGAAACATGGATAAATCCTTATGTATCTCCTCCCTTTTCCTGAATATGCTGACAAGTCCTCTGCTCTCTCTAGGAATCTCCCTTCATTTCCTTCTGTGCCATACAAAGCTTCTGTGCTTGTAACAAGGTTTTCATTTCCATCAGTCTAATTTTTGTGAAATTTTGTGAAAAAGTACAGAGGGCAGTAAGCTTACAAAAACATTCATGACAAAAATGATTCAGAAGTCCAAGTGACAGATGAAAAGCAAACAAGAAAGCCAACATCAGAAGAGACCTCTTGAGGATTTGCAGAGACTGCACAAATGCATGCGGGAAAGGAGAATTTGGGATTAGGAGGTAGTATCTGTAAAATGCCTGTAAAATCAAGTTTTCTTATTGTGAAAGAAGTTGCTTGAACCATGCCTTAAAGGTTTCTAAGAAATGACTGTGCAGTTCACCCAGCCAGGCTCCACAGATTGTTGGGTAATTAGAACCACAGCATCTTCTAAACCTTCTTCTAATTTCTGGTCACTTCCTTCCATCTGCCATCTTTCTTTTAATTCTTCACTTATTGAATACCAGTTTCCAAACAGCACAGACCCAGTCCAGATCTACAGGATCACTTTAGAAGTGAAATTAGATTTGCTACCAGCAAGGCAAGCCACTAGAAGTATTATTTCCAGCAGAAAACAAAATTAGGTAGTCTTTCAAAAATAGAGGTGGATAAAATCCAAATACAAGCCTGTGCTGCTATCTCATAATCAGTGTTTTTTCTTAACAGAGAATAACAGTCCTTTCTGAAGCCTCTTTAAGTGCCTGCAAGTTACTGCAACAGAGGTCATGCTTACACTGAAGCCTCACATCTTTGATGGTATTAATAAATGCTCAGAGTCACCCAGTGTACATCAATTTAAGTAATTCAAATCCAAATAACCCATTTCAAATCAGTTGTGGCAACTGGCTTTCTGTAATGTCAGCTTGGTCATCAAGTCTACTATGGATCCAAGCACCTACTTATTTCACCAATTTTTGAATAATACTCTTAAAACATCACAAATCAGCAGAAGTCAAAGCCTCCACATCAAGCAAAGTGACATGGTTTCGCTTCACTTTTGCAGCCAATATAGGTGTTTGAATTGACTCTTCGTGATACCAAAAGCACCTTCCACAACTCACTACACATGCTGATGAGCAGCCAAGGTTCACTCTCACCCTGATCCCAGGAATAAGACTGTATTTTGAGGAGCCTTGTTCTGAAAGGAAGCTGGGGTCTTCCAGGGATACTACAACAGATTTACAGTGGACATATATAAGAAAAAAAAAAGATAAAAAAACAACTAAGAAACAACAACCAACAACCCAACCCCAACAACTCTAATCTAAAACAAAAATTTAGACAGATATTAAAGCTATACAATTAATAGCAGAAGTAAAAGGAAAACACTTTGAAAGCACACTTAACTTTGTTGCTTCATATGTTCAGTGCTGGTTTTGGCTCACATTATAATCACTGCATTAATAAAGATGAGCAAATTTCTAGCTTAGCATTAAGCATTTAAGCTTTTGAAATACAAATCTTCCAAAGGATAATTTTCAATTCTTCATGATACAACATGCAATCAAAATTAAGTCCATGTATTTACACCCATCATTTTAAAGAATACTTTAATGCTAGCACACTTGGAATTAAAGCCTTTCAGTAAATACAGGAAGAAATAACGCCGGGGTTTGCAGATGGGTTTTATGGCTTCTTTTTAGGCTCAAAGGTTTTGATTAAAGACGATTTTTGAAACAAAGTACCACATGTAGCTGGTGGGAAAAGCAGAGAAATAATTTAAGAAGTTGTCAATAAGTTCATCTTTGAGTATTGCCAAATTTTCAAAAGCCTAGTTCTTCCAAATTATACCATTCATACTTGAATATTATATGCAAGCAGTAAAATTTTCCTTTGAATACATTTTGACCAACATTTCAAATCACAGATTGCAAGGTATCTTAAGTGTCATATATGATTTGATCAGCATTTTTCTACATCCTCCTGGTGATAACTCTGGAAAAAAAAATTAGATCTTGGATTTTGTTTGCAAATATATGAAACATATATTGTTCAGAAATCCCTCAAATTCAAAGGTCGTATTTAACGAAATATTCAGAACAGGTACAAGGTCAAAGAAACAGTTTTCTCCGACTTTCTTTCTTTCCGAAGTGTTATTTTAAAGAACTTTCTTTCCAAAAAGTTCCTTTTAAACATAAGCATTACTAAAGGAAAATGGATGACATCAGATTTTACTTTTCTAAGAGTTGTACCAGTTTTTCAACTTCTGTACGAGTATTCATGTATGCAAATATAACGCAATTTATATGCGGAACGTAGAATATATTTTCAACTCACTCATTTTGTAGCCAAGTCAGTGCTAATTAAACAAGCTAATGTGTGAGAGACTAGATAAAAGTTGCACCTTATAAAACAAAAACAGATGTTTTAACTTATAGTTTTAATATAGCAATCAAAGAAAATTCCAAATACTGTACAGTGAAGTGTAGTATAGTACACTATATACTGTTATAATACACTATTGTTACATTACAGATAAAAAAATCAAATATAATTAGTACAGCAATCACAAATAAAACAAACCAAACCTTGCTGGATAACAGCCAGTACTGTGAAGATGGTATAGCTTCTATGCTAATTTATTTTTAATTCAACATGTAAAGCACTTTTTAAAAAGATTTTCCTAAATATATACACTATTTTAATTCCTATTTATACATTTTAAATAGCATTCCCTCCTAAAAGTGCACTCTTTCATTTCTTGGCAATAATCCTCATTGAACGTAAAATATTTCTGAAAATACCACTCTTGTTTCAACCTTTTATTGCTCAACCACAGGCATAAGGGCTCAGAGGGAATCCTGCATTCTAAAGATCTTTAGCAACTTCTTCATGAAGCTAAACTGATATCCACAAGCAAAACAAAGAAACCACTCACTGCTGTGGTTAACAAAAGGATCAACTTCGTATTCATATTCATATTATTTTACAAAAGCATGTAGATTCTGATTTTTGAAAATGGAGCCAAACAAATGTAGAGATAACAGTGGCATCTTCTGAAATCATTCATTTTCCATACAATTCACACCCAGCATCACTCTCCCAATCGTAAGCATCCTGTGAATTTTATTACCTGGCATTTTCAGCGCACTGAAAAAGTTGCAAGCAACTCTGCTAACGCTGTGACAGTGACAACAGACTCTACTTTATCCAAGATTGTAAATTAAGTATTTTGGTCTTCAAAGTACGCCTGCTGCACAGGGCTGTCAGCACACAGCCCTGTGCCTCTGTGCCTCTGCCGGAGTGTTCTGTCGGAGGCAACGTCTACCTCACATTTTATAGCCAGCAAGACTAGTAAGCTATATGGGACTCACAAAGCCAACAGTGCCCATTGCTGTTTTGTGACGACAGCGGGGAAGACATCCCAAATACATTTCTTTGATTTCATTTGGAAAAAAAAAAATTAGAGAAACTGCACTATCAAAAATTCAACCTTACTAAGCAGCCAGCCATTTGAAGTAGTAAGTCTTACACTTTCCTGGAAAACTGATCTGTTCTCCTGAGGTTTCCCGTATGCTCATCAGCAATCTAGGACATTTCCCTTTTTATTTTTCTAAGAGGCCTGGATTTTCAGTAACCATCTTTCCTTTAGGTTATACATACTAAGCCATAGAAAAGTTTAGGATTTTCTAATAATGTGTCTTCTTTGACACAAGATGCAGTGTAGAAGATGACTGGTCTTTGGACAAAGTAATCCAGGTGGGTACTCAAAAAGAATTTAGAACCACAGCCTCTTTCCACAGGCAATTCAGTAGCAAGAATTTGGGTTGCTTGCTTTTATTTTTTAAGAAAAGGGCACCCTTCTTGAGATTTGAGAAGTCCTATTGACACATCTTCACATCCACAATGAGCCAATGTCTTCCCTGCCCTTGTACTCCATCACCGTTTTCCTGACTAACAGGGAAATCTAACAAGCACACGGGTGCTCCTAAGACAGGCACACAGATTTGTCTCAAATTTGCATCCACTGCTAACAACCAAATGAAACATCTGTTCCAACTTGCACTTTGGTGTTCTTTATTTCACATCTCCTGTACAGTCACACATCTCACTGGCATGTAGATCAAGTTTAGCTTCACTTCAGAGTATCAAAAGCCACCTTTCTCAAAACCACTGATATTAAATGCATGGGAAACCCACATGAAATAAGAACACTGCAAAGAAACATGCACAATTCTGCTTTACACTAGAGGAACTCAGACCAGTGGATCTTGTGACTGACACCATTTTACCACTCCTTTGAGACCATCTTTTTTTAGGAACTGAAGGTTCTGAACTACACGACTCCAGTGGGCCCAAGACGACACTAAGGGTGAGTCAAACAGAGCTATTATCTGTTTCTATTTCTATTCAGTTAAGAAGGAAAATGTCAAATTACTGCTGAAATGGGAAGTGTGTCAAAACTAAACCAAGCCTTCCTCCTTACACAGTAAAAGGCACACAAACTTCTGCAGTCTTACCAGAATGGCATGAAAGAAGCATTTTTCACTGAACTAAGGGTGATGTGCAAGAAAATATTTCAATTTATTTCAAACTTAAAATTCTTTCATATACACTGCCCATAATTTTTTCAGCCAAGGAAGACTTGTTTTTCTAAAGAAAAGGTTAAAACTGTCAAAGTGATGGTTACCTGGTCTAAACTGCAAGAGATCCAGGAGATTCCTCCCCCTCAACCTCTCCTGATTTAAACTCCTTCCCAGGAATATGCACTGATATACTTTTCTAAGCCTCACACTGTGACAAAGCACAAGCCTCTGCTCAACATTTTCTATATAGATGTAGCCTTCAGCCAGCTAGACTGATTCATGGGAGACTAAATGTTTTCAGAAGTCATGGCAGGCTTCCAGCTGCTGCATGTGCATCCTGTTTCTCACTGAATAAGCCCTGCCAGTTAATCAGTGCATCAGCAAGGTCAGTTCTGGTGAGCCAACTACTTCATACATTCCAAGCTTCCAAATTGCTAACTTACTGGGTAGCAATTTGAGATCTTAACATTTTTCATATATTTGTGAAAAGGTGTTCCTTAATTTTTAGTTCTACGTAGTGTACTAAAGTATTTGTTCCATCTACATAAAAAGTTAACCAACAGAGGCATTTTAATTTACCTTGACAAAAGAGAGGGGCTATTATTTCAGTGACTTGCTTCATTTCAGTTTTACATACAAAAATAAATCCTTCCTCACATGACATTTTATCATACTAATGCTTAGAACTGTTTAAGTGACTAGAAATGTAAAAAGTGAGGAGACTTTTCTGAGTACAAACATATACAACACAAGCCACATTAGTGAACTGGTAAAAACCCACATGTGCACAAACACAGACTTCAGTATTTAAATGCTCTTAATTAATTTGAAGCTGTATTTAACATCTTTCATCCATTCAATGTTATTTTACCATGAGAGGAAGCAACAATAGTGCATTTAAATATGACTATGAAGATAGGAAGCAAAGTGCAGTATCAGAAACACATTCCATCCTTAGGGAGCAAGCACAATGGCTGCTTCTTAAAAACCAGCACTACAGGTCTGATGAACACACTACTTAAGTGGATACCAGTTATATTATCACTGATGCAGGGAAATCTGCATCACAAACTGAAGTGAGGCTGAGAGAGGTGGGTAGTCTTTATGGACACTGAAACAGCATGTATTCCTTGTTCCCACAGAGTAAACACTGAGCTTCTAAAAGCTCAATTATCCCCAAACACTTTAGGATAATGTATGTTAGAGTAATTTCCTTCCAATAAATTCTTAATTTGCTCTTAAGAGGACAGCTGTTATTTAATTTTTGCCATTTCTAACCAATGCTAGTAATCCAAGCCTTTTAAAAGAAATGTATTTGCCAATGAACGTTTGTTGTTTATTGAAATTGCCAACTTCTCTCCTGTAATTGTCTTAAAAGTTGCACAACACCTGACTACCTCGGTATTTGGGAGGAAAGAAAGATGTGCTATCACTTACTAACAGAGCACCAAAATGGTTGTGTTGGCTCAGACAGCCATGCATAACCACACCACATTCACTTTATCTTCATCATATGCTAAGTAGCCTTTTTACTATCTTTCTTAAACTGACAATATGGAGAAATTAGAGTTTACTAAAGTTACACACATTCCAAGAGAGGTGTAAACAGCTGTAAGAATGAAAAAGTTATTAAACTGGAGAAAGTGCCAGCACAATGTAATTAAAAGTACTGTATGTGCTACATTATCAAATTTAGCAGAAGTTTAGTTTCAGTTGCTTTTTGAAATTTATGTATAATTCATGTTTATAGTGTATTTTTTACTGGAATTAAGTACCTGGGACAGAATTAACTTTGTCACATTTCTAGTTTTGCCTGTTCTAGCCTTTCCAGCAACCCTAAACTAGCATGGTAAGAACCTTGCATGGGCTTAAATTTTAAGACTTTTAAGGAATTAAAAATTACAAAGAATTTTCAAGAACCCACATGTACAGCAGATATTCATCTCAGTGCATTTCCTAATAACTAATTTACAGGTAACAGAGCCAGCCTGGGCAGCAGTATGGTAATATTGAAAGCTATTGTCAATCACACGCTTATCATGCACTGAATAAGATGATATAATCTTTGACATACATACAAGATTTAATAACTAATCACTTTGTGTGGCCCAGCCAATAAACATTACATTTGAACAGTAATTTCTTCTACCCTTATTAGATCTTAACCTATCAAGAGTGATCCATTGGCTCAGTTGCATTAGTGATTCCTGCATCTTGACTATCCATCTCCTCAAGCTCCTCAACAGAATTTCCCTTTTGTGCTTTAGACCTTGCAGGGAATGTTGTTCCCACAGAATTCACCATGTTACCATCAGTTGATTCAGTATTCAAGTGTTCAGTACCACCTGGTGCAGAAAATGATTCGGGTAAGCCAGCCTGAAAGCTCCCAGTTTTAGCAGTTGAACTCACTGCCTCTACTTTTCTTTGAGATACATCAACTGATGCTGACTGCTCTGTATTCTGATCCCGCAAATGTCTATCCATTGAAGCCTGAATAGAAGAGACCATTTCCTGCAACTTTTTTCTCTGTGCCTCAATCAGAGTGGGGTCAAGCTGCCTGCTGTCTCTCATTGTCACAACTCCCGGAGCGATTCGGATAAGCTCACTGTTACCAGAAGCAGCTGTGAATACAGAAGGCTCAATTTTAGCAGAAGGACTGAAGTCCGTTTCTGTGCTATGCTTTCTTAAAAGTGGTGTTTCCCTGGCTCTTTGATCATGTTGTTGACTACTAGATGCAGTTCCTAGGGAATGGCCCTTTCCTTGAAATGCAGTTACATTATGTAGTTGTTCAGATTTCTTTTTCACTACTCCACCACTACCCAGCTTCAGCATTCCGTGTGAAGGACTCGCTTCCCTGCTTCTTGAAGTAGCTTCAGCTCGCACTTGACTTAAGGCCTCTTTAACCAGCTCTTCAACATCAGGACCGATTGGAAAGTGCCCAGCAGCATCCACACACAGCTCTAATCTGTCTTCTGCTGCATTGTACACAAAGTTTTTACCAGGCAGATGTGGAAAAGTGCAGTGCTTGCCATCAGCCAAACCTATAGAGATAGAAAAAGTTATTCAAAGTGGCAACATATTTTGAGGTATGCTCTGAACACACAGTAATTATTGTATTTAAATTTACTGCACCGAGTATGTAAAAAACCCACACTGAAAGTTACTACCATGACAGAAAAAAATTTAGGCTTTTATGCATACAGTAGCAACCACAGTGTATTGCTAAGATGCTGCTGCTGCCTCCTATGATGACTCTAATGAAGAGACAGTGCTGCAATATTACTAGATAAAATAACCACCTCACTGCAACTTGCAGTTCTAACACAACAGAAGTAAAAGGAATAGAATACGCCTGCAGTAACACAAACCAAGCCAAACACCATCACTACCACCATCCCACATTCCCACCCAAAACAAGACAAAACCAATCAACCAAACATCAAAACCAGAAAACTGCCAAGGAGCACATTTTAAAACACTATCTGTAGAAGTTCTATTTAAGACCACTTCCATACTAGTCAGAACTGTAGTAGGACTTCAGGGTGTGTAACAGTTGCTAAGCCTGAGGAATTTCAAATTTGGTATTTTGTCGTCTTCTCAGAGAGGAAGTGTTGCCAGATAAACAAAAGTGTTTCAAGCTGACTATGTTTAGTAGTCCTGGAGATTAAAACTATTAACCTTTACAAAACAAACATAAGTCATAATATTTTTGATCTGCTGTTTGTTTCATTGTCCCACTTACAATTTGACCAATCTGTAAAAACAGAAAGTTCACTAGATAATTTTAAGTTCTGAAGATTCTATGTGTCAAAAATGGACAACTTTCATTTTTAACATTTATCACCATAAAACATAAAATAACTCTTTCAACTCTGTCCCATACAGGCTGTGGTAAAGCAATAAGGTAAATATAAATATAAAAATAAGGTAAAGCAAATGCAGTGGTGATGGCTTCCTGTGAGTTAAAAGCTATCTGCAGATGAAAATTTGGCCGCAACCACTCTTCTTCACTTTAGTTCCATCAGCTATGCAAGGAGAGCTACAATGAAAACAACACAGTTTAAAAGGTGCCAGGAGTAGGTAAATTATTGGGATTTTTCCTCACATTCATAAAATTCTTGAAGAAAACCACCAGAAATTATTCAGAAGGGAAGAAACACATCAACTAAATTCTATTTCTGTATTATCAAATACAATGCACTCAAAATGAGTATTATGGGCATCAATGAAAAATGTCATTCAATAATTTGAAATATTATTAAACTGTTTTCATACTGATGAACCAAATGACCAATCTCACTCATCTGTCACATCTTCTGATTCACACTTGTGCAGCTGCAGAGAATCTACAAACAGGATTTTATTTCAAAGAGCTTCAGACATGTAGCTCCTCATGGAAGCCAATAACAAAACAGCCAAAACACAGAACAAAATTTACCCTCAAACACCTACCTGTCTAACTCAGCCTGAAGAACATATTTTAAGTACATAATTTACCAGCTCATTTGCCAAAGAAGGAGCTGTAACAGTTCCTGTGACAGACCAAAACTGCCTCTGAAACTGCAATTCTGAAATCTCAAAGGAAGATCTTAAACAGTATCTATTAAATCAAACTTCAAGTGATGAACAGTACCTACACTTGACAGAAAGCTTTGTTCCAAAGGTCCAGGACAATAGCTGCATTATTACATTAACTAAAATATTAAAAATAGGTAAGGGGCTTCTTTAAGTGGAAAGATTAGTCAGATCATTGCACACTGGAATTGTTGTACTAGTGTGTTAATGCTGAAATAGAAATTCTACCTACCAAGGTAGTGTAAAACACCTGCATATGTAGAAATGCAATAATGGTCAAATACAAACTGTCATCTCCCACAGCCTGATTGCTCACCTTGTCAGTTGGCAAAAATTACTTGTAAGTCAGGCATTTTCTGTAAGTTAATGACCAGCTGGTTTATAAATCCCATGGATTCATTTCAAGTTTTCAACTCTGGCTAGTCATCAATTGGTCAAAAATGCCCTTTCCAGCTGGCAGTGTATAAGCTATAATTCACTTGCCACAAACATTACACCAGTCTTTACAAGCACAGTAAAAGAAAGAATACTAAAAGGAAACAGATCTGCCATAAGACATTTGCACACTAATTCTATTATCCAGGCTAATAATTCAGTGAGAGGTGGTGGGCATTCAGTATACCATGCATTTTAACTACTGCAAAAAGAACAGAAATTACATGGTAAAATACCTGTTTCCAGAAATAAGTAAGATAAAGTTAAGGTTGAAAAAATTGCCAAAGAACAAATGAGACAGTAAGAAAGAAGTAAAGGAATCATTAAAATAGATGAAATCACAAGAGCTAAACTATGAATGTAAAGATTTCAACAAGAAAATAAAAGAGAGAAAATAACTGATTGGTACTTTCTTCTCTAAAGAAACATATGGTATTCTTCGTAGGTAGTATCTGTAAACTTAGAAATCAAATATACTCTAACTACTCGCTTGGTTATTCTGCATAGAGCCCAAATGTGATATTCATCAGTGCAAGAAGAGGATGGATAGCTTTGCTTTTGAACAACCACCTTAGGAATACAAAAGACAAATTTAACCAACCATTTAAATTTAAAACTTGCAGCACTCTGTATGAAATATCTACTAAGAAGCACACTAGAAAGATAAACTCCTTCTAGTAAGAGTTTTAAAGTAAAACAGTAACAGGTCCTATGTTTTTCTCTTTGTTTGATCTTTACAGGGGAAAAGAAGTTTTTAAAAAACCTGTTAACTTATTTAGGTCATTTTGTCACCAAAAAAAATTGTTTGTACAATTCAGGAAGCAAAAAATTCAGAAAATAAGAGGTTTAAGTTCAAAGAAGTAGGCTAAGGTAGATTGCCTTAGGCTCTCTGAGGGAGCATAAGGAGTTCCATAATATTATAAGAATTAAAACGTACTGGAGTAATAAAATAAAATAAAAATACATTTATGCTTACAAGTGACTCAATACCAATTTACAGTCTGCAGGATTTGAAAACAGAAGGAAGGGATAAACAAAACCCCCAAAATACCTGTTGTTTTCTTCATTATGCTGTAGAATACTCCACCCTGCTGAAACAACTGAGGAAGCCCCTTTGCGTAAGACCAAACATCCTCTCCTGTAAAAATCAAGCACAACCATTAGAATTAAATAGTCATATTTTGTATTACAGACAATGGCTGAAAATGGAACTCCTTGAATCAAAAGCTGAGTCCTCACTCTCTTCTATGGAATTAAGAATTTGAATTTTTACTGCAAATTCACAGAACAGGAGACCAAGACCTTGAGAAACTTTCAGAAAAACATACCAGTGTCTGCAGTCAAATATCCTACATGTTCTAGTACAAAGGTTCCTAAATTTGATTTGATCCAAATTTGCAGCTCCTGGTTCTTTGCCAGGCCCTAAACACCAGTCTCCATTCCCTTCCTACCCATCCTTTCTACATTAAACTAGGAAATTACTAACACACATCCAAAATTCAAGCACCATACCCTTGCTCATTAAAACCTTAATTCTATATCTCTACACCTTCTCAAAAATCAGAGATCAATTTCACAGCTGCCACAGAGCAGACTTTATACTGCAGCTGAGACACAAACGTCCACACAGGCAGCTGCATAGAAGCTGTGTCTGTACCTCGCTTTTCTTACGAGTTAGAAACAAAATATCAACAATGAAGCCCCAGCAGCCCTGTGTAACTGGCATTTTTCAAAGATGCCAAAAATGGCGTTGAAATGTGACAACTTTAAATGATGCTGAGAGAAAGAAGGAAAAAAAAACCAACCCAGACTATGTAAGGAAAGGAATATAAGGAACAGAAAAACTGGGTTACAGTGACAAGAGTATCAGTGACCTAATAGAACCTGCTCAATCAGTTCAGATCTGCATTTTTGCCTACACCCATTTCCCTCTTTTGCTAACCACTTACCTGCTTCAGAGAAGTAATATGTGATGCAGCTGTCAAAGTAGTGCAAATGGAAAGTACTGATAAATTCCATTCTCCTGATGCAGAAGCAACTACTGTGCATATACGTTTTCAGAAAAAAACTGCTTTTCCCACTTTACATCAAGCATTTAGGGAACACACTGAGGTATTTTAAATAGAACTTGCCCCCTTCTTTAGGAAATGAAATCTCAATAACCACATCTCTCAAATTTCTATTAAGATTGGAGAATCTTCAACTAAAGTTAACTGGAGGTACTAACTGCTTAGAATAGAAATAGCTGGAATGTGTCAGGCTGCAAAATATTAGCCAGCAATATTTCTTTGCTTGCTGTTGTAAGCAAAATAAAAGTAAAAAGCTATTTTTAATAGCTTCCACATACTGAACTTGCTCCTTTTATTTTGGACTTGCTCCTTTTATTTCTGACTTGCACATCTGACTTGATCCTTTTATTTCTTTTCTGCATATCCCACATGGTAACTGTGGCTATTTTCCTGTCCCACCTGCCTCAGGTAAGAAAATGTTTCACGCTCATGACAGTGGCATTATATGCTATATCATGCTTTGAAACCCTTCGAGCCATTCTCCAGCTTTTGTTTCCACTCCCTGACAGGCATGGAAGGCATGGGACTCCGTACGCTTCCCTGCTCATCTCTTCCCCCACCACGATTCTCTCACTCACCTCTCCTCTTCAGGCATTATTCAGGTCCCTATTCTCTTACAAAGGTACAGTGCACATTCATCATGTTCTGTCTTCAGACATTTTTAAAGACAGGAGGCCTAAACAATCCAATTAATTTTGAATACATTCCCTCGAACCATATATGCTTGGGCTCACTGCATTTATTTGCACATCAAGCTCACAAATCCGGCCTTCACTTCCCAGCAAGAACATCCAGGCAGTAAATCAGCTACTCTTCTTTCTTATTTTCCATGGTCTACTGAAGAGGGAGGTCTTGTGTCACTGCTACCTGCATCTTTATTCTCATTTGCAATTTGAACTGCATATCCCTATACACAATAGCTCCAAAGCATCCCTGCTGCGGCTCTTCCGAGTCTTCCTGATGGTTTAAACACTGCCCACAGGAATCAAAATAACCACTACACTGAGACATAACAGAATACAGCTGTCAGTCCACCCAAGCCTAAAGAGGCCACAGACAGCAGCCAAACAGTGGCTGACTCCATACTAAGGACTCCTTTACTCGAAGGGCTCCCTTTCCTTCTACAAAGAAGAAACACAGTTTTAGACATTAGTGACATTTTCCAAGTAAAGATTCCCTATTTTCTGCGAGCATGATTTTTAAAGCTTTGCAGAAGGGAAGTACCACTGTTTAGTTAGCCTTTTATGCAAAACTAACAAGGACTACATGCAGGAAAGCATGGACAGCAAGGCTCACAAAACAAAAGCATCAGCCGCTGAAAGAAATACAAACTAACCAGGCTGTTTTGACAGAGATCTCCCATTGGAAGACCAAAAAAACCCACAATTGCAACTGGACTTCCCCAGATCAGAGGAACTAGTATGTGTGACTCAACTAAACTACATTTGAGGTTTGCACAGTTTTGTTGTTAGTTGGGTTTTACCATTTGTTTTGGTTTTATTTGCCATGGCAGTGAGATGTTTATAGGTCACAAGTTAATTTGGAGGATCATTTAGTTAGATTAAAAACTCCCTCAAGACACCACATTTATCACAGAGATTATGTTCTCTGCACTGTTCCTACTCTAGTACACATGTCCTCAGACCAGATCCTGACTCCAGAACATTAAGGTATGACAACAAATCAAAACTATCCTACCCACAAATATGCCTCTTCCATTGGTGTAGGTTAGTCTGCACCTGCTGCAAGCCCAAGATTGTCACTTCATACAGCAGAGATAACACACAGAAGTGCAAAACAAATAAAAAAACTCAGCTGATAAACACAGGTTTTAAAAACAAGCTGTTTAATTCCAAGAAAATCCTGGTATCAATTAATAACTTTAATTTAAACCTGACTATTTTGATTTTTGTGCACTGATGAATTCATCAATGAAAAACGAACCAGTCAAAACAGGTTCATCATACTTGGCTTACCCGTAGCCACAGTGCCTCGGCATGGATGTAATTAAATCTGTTTTAAAATATAATACTTTAAATATGTTAATGTAAAATTACAATTCCTTTAGTCTTTTCCCTACAGAGTTCTGTATCTTGAGCTAAAAAAAGAGAAAGCTTTTCAAAAAATCATGCATAATGTTAAATAGTCGAGAATCACAGTATCTAATTTCCCAGGGCTTATTTTTAAATTATATACAGAAAAATTAAAGAACACGATCTAAAATTCTAATAAGTTAACTAGCTGAGACCAGAAAAGCAAAATCTTAGTAACTGAAATACAAAAGAAGTATTTCAGCCCATAGCCCCTCTGTATGAAAGAAAAGCTTTTAAGCATCCAGAATGAACAGTTACGGACGTTTGAAGACACATTTTCACTAAAGACAATTGGGGGAAAGAAAAGAAAACTGTATCTGGCCCAGCAAGCTCTTACAACAGCATCTCCCCCTACACGTTCTAATACGACAGTATCACAAGAATGCTTTTAGCAGAACGAAGCTACAAAAAGTTACAAAGTTAAAAGCTGACTCTCAGACCTTTGCAGCACAGTTTTTAGGAGTACAGAAATGTCAATGGGAAACACCAAGGCTTCTTGTCCCAGAAAGGCTAAAAATACCACCCTGAGGAACTGCCACCTCAAAACTCTTTAAAAAGTGCAAGGGCTTAGGAAGTTTCTCAGAGTTTTTTTAACTCATTGAAAAATCACAACTGTAAACACGCAAGTAATTAGATTTTTTTCTACAAATATTTTTACAGGAGAATGAAGACCCAGGGAGAAAAGTGATGATATAATAACAGCATCTTATTCAGTAGCTGCATAAGGTTTTATAACTGGTTTATCCCTTGCTGCCACTTTTACTTCTATTAGTAATGCAAAATGGATGCAGTCAGAGAAGGATGAGGTAAATTCTATTCTAACCTGTGCTCTGAAAGCAGAATCTAACAGGAGCGAGAGGCAAAAACTGATTCCTGCATACAAGATCAGCCTACTGTCTATGGATAAGCATCTGCAAAATAATGACACACCTTCATGCTGAAGTAACTGAGATACTTTAAAGCACATTGAAGTTTTTTTAAGCAAAAGCAAATAACTATACCTTCAACAGTATTTCCTTCAGACAGGAAAGCACTCTTTTAAGCTTTATCTCAAAATTAAGGCAACTTTTAAACCTAACCTTTCCTGCACTTTGGAACTGGCATGTAAATGTCAGTGTGACGAGGTGAGTAGTGATTCAGCACCTTATCTTGCAAGAGACACATGAGTACACCATCACACTTGGAAAAGAATCAAAGTTCTGCTTGATGAACTTCTGACACACCACTCGGTGATTACGTAATTGTTTCGTTTCTGAAACATCACGTGCTTTAGCCACGCCAAATCCCTCCAGCAAGAGAGAAGGCTCCCACAAAAAGAATCCAACCTGTAAACATGGTTCATAGAGCTGAATTATGATAATTACTGTTCCACTTCCTGCCAGGAAGCAGCAAGAACTGTGAAACCTGATGAAGAAAGTACACAAGCGAAGGTCCAGGTCTCCCGAGTTCAAAAAGCAAAATAAAAACCACAGGCACCTGAGAAAAGTCCTTTCATCTTAAATTATTAGGAGATTTACATGACTGATAATTTATAAGTATCCCTTTTGAATCCTATCTCCACCTTTGGGATTCAGATCCATGTCTAGATTCTTTCAGTTTCTCCTCTGCTTACATTCTGAAATAATAGTTTTCCCAGCTCTTCAAAAAGACCAAATCTTCATTTAAAATTAGCAGATCAGCTAAAGGGACAATGTCATGTTGATTTGCTTAAACCAGCACAACTCCCTGTGGAGAGAAATGCCAGAATTTCATCCTACTACTAAGGTGAAAATTTGGTCCTCAAACTTCCAATGAGCAGACACTCAGCATCCCCTTCTCATCTCCGCTATGAATTTATCTCCTGAAACCTGAAGGAGATGTAGGAAAAAAGAGAGCATGTAGCTCTCACACATACACTTCAGATGTGTGCCTAATGAGAGACAGGAAAAACCAGCAGAGAGCCAGGACAGCAGAGGCAATGCAACCACTTCTAACCAGCAATTTTTAAAAGAGAACTTTATAGCAAAGAAAGAACTATCTTATATACCTCATATATGCTTTTTTAAAAGCCAGTGACAGCATATTAAATGCACTTCTAATAAAGGAACTAATCTTCTCCTTCATTACAGAATAGAAAAAAAAAGTATGTATGTAACTACAGTTTGAAAAAATGTTATCTTCTACTTAAAAACACCATTTCAAAGTACAACATGAAGTCAGCCTTACCCATGAGTGTTGCCAGAAGACAGAGCGAATACATCTCCTTATCCACTTGCTCTTGCAGATCCTTTGATGAGATTTTACTGGTCACAGCAATGTCTTCATGCTTCACAGCATGGGCTGAGTGTGCTGAGGCAGCCTGCCTGCCTTCCTCCTTACCCTTCAGGATTTCAATGGCAATCCTGTCCCCATGCTGCAAAGGAACGGGCTCATTTTCCATGCCTTCTTTGGGAGGCAGAAGCTCTTTCGGAGGAAAGCCGTAGCGAATACATTGCAAATAGGGAGGAATATTAAATTCTCTCGCTATGCCTTCCTGCAGTTCCACGAAGGTGGTGGTGGACTTCAGGGTAAGCATCGACTGCCTCCCATCATTGGTGGTTATTCGAATTTTCTTTTCTTTTGCGGATGTGGGAGAATACGGGGTTTTTGTTGGTGTAGCAGGTGCAGACGATGGCCCCTCACGAACAGCCCCGGGGGAAGCAGTCCTGGGTTGCCCTTTATGCTCTTGTTTCAATTTTTCACTTTTTCGTTTCTGCATTACAGAAGCTTGGTCCGTAATGTTCTGCTGAATAGTTCTTTCAGCTTTGCTCATATTCAACTCCTCCTTGTGCAAAGTTTTTGTCTTCTGTCCAGTCAAAATAATTTTGGTTGGAAGTTGCGACTCTAACTCTTGTCCTTGCTGTACATCATCAGCTCTTTGGGCGTGAGCACCATCGATATTTACAGGGGTATAGTCATCGGGGTTCTTTTTGGCAGTTTGATGCAATATTGTGTTGACAACTTTCTGAACAAGAATCTCACTACCAAATTCACCAGGGAAGTGCTTGGTAACAAGTTTCATGGCGACATCATACACGTTGCTGTTCAGAGATGTGTCACTTTCGTACTGGAACCAGTAGACTGTCTCTCTCACTACTCTTCCACCCCACTCTAGAGTAATAGGAAAAGCTTCAGGCAGATTGTCATATTCTTTACCTTCCCAGTAGTGCTTGAATCCACAGCCACATTTGCCACCTGTAGACCTAGTATTAGTTCTGTCTCCATCAATATATGAAACAGACCCATCTTCTCTGACGCGGCGCATCAAGTTACCATGACACCAGTTACAAACAGTCAAATTGCTCAGGCCATAGTCTGGTACCAGCACATCCTTCGCAGGGTTGTAAGAACACACCAAACTGTTCAGGGGAAAACTGTAATTTTTGTCGGGCCTTAGCTGGCCATGGGTGCTTTTTGCCAGGTTATACAGCTTCCCCCCGGGAGCCAGCCATTCTGGGGGAACATGATGCTCCGAAAGGGCCCCGCAGATGAGGCACCTGTGAAGGCGGTTGTCCATCACTGCTTTTTTGGCAGCTGCAGTGACCTCTTCCGGCTGCACCCCTATTACTCCAGTCCTTCTGTAGAAATACTGATGCACATCAGCTACAAGACTGGGGTGGATACCATGTTTACTCATGAAAACCTCCTCCATCGCAGCAACAAGCCTCATCAAATACTTGTCCTGCAAACTTCTGTCTCCTCCAATGATACAACCACCGTCCTCCTCTAACATGATGTACTTTTTGATGAGGTCTTGAGGAACTCCCCAGGCTTTAGGAAGCAGCTTCCTAGGCAGCTTAGGTAAAGCAGCACCTTTTATTCCAACGAGAGGAATATAATGGTTACGACCTGAGCTACTCCACGCAATGCAGATCGGCTTGTTCAACATGCCATCTTTCCCCATGCATTTTTCCAGGGGTATCAGACCAGGGAGGAACGTCGCTGAATAATCTCCAGAGCTTCGCATTCCACTCAAGGAGTCTAACAGGATTATAGGCCGATGAAGAACGTTGGCCAGACCAAAGATGTGAATATTCCTAAGGCCCATTGGCACACCTTCTGGAGGAACAAACAAAGGGTCACATTCATTGATAATGTCCTCCCACTCTGCCGCATCGATAAAGTCATGAAAAAGTGCCTTGTAGTGACTCAGATTCTCCTCAAAATGCTTCTTTAGATTCTCTCGCAGAGCATGCCAAAAAAGTTCCCTGCCAACCAGCGCCCGTGAGACTGCGTGCACAAGGCAGTGGCCATCTCCATCCACGTGGACAGGGATGAGGCACTCTTGACTGTTGTTTGCCTTCTTGATGTCTTCCAGGGTGTCGTGCAGGTAGATGAGGCTGCCGGAGCGGTCCTTCCCATAACCGATGGTTTCGACGTGCTCCGGCTCGATGAGGAAGGCACGGTCGCCCAGGAGGGAGCAGTCAAAGATGTCTCCCTGGTTCATCTCCGTGAGGAGCTTGGCTTTGCCAGTCTGCTTGTCCATCCCGTAGCGGGCCAGGATGGGGGCCAGGAGCTTGCAGTGGTAGTTGGAGAGGCCCATGACTTTGACGAGCTCGGTGTTCCTGCGGGGCGGGCCGGCGCCGCTGACGCCCAGCAGCGCGTTCCGCAGCAGGTTGTGCAGCACCAGGTCGGGGTCCGTCACCTCCTCCACGGCCAGCAGCTGCCGCTGCTCGTGGCGCCGCCCGCAGTCCGTGCACTCGATGCTGCCGCTGCCCTGCGGCCCGTGGGCCGGGAAGAACAGCCGCGCCTGGCATTTGGGGTCGGGGCAGGTGCCCGAGAAGATGCGCCGGTCCCGCTTCTTGGCGGCGGCCGGAGGCGGCGGCTGCGGCTGCTGCTGAGGGGACGGTGGCGGCGGCGGCGGCGGCTGCTGGGGCTGGGACATCGCTCCGCTCCGCCCGGGCTTCACCCGCACCCGCTGCTCCGCCGCCCTCACAAGCGCATCCCCTGCGCACCGGACAACGACCGTCGCCCCTCAGCCGCCGCCGGTGCCGCCCGAGCGCGGAGCTCCCCCCGCCGCCCCCCGCCCGACGCGGAAGTGCCGCCGCTCTCACCGCCCCTCGGCCGCCTCAGTGCCCGCAGCGCCGCGGCCTCGCGCACTTCCACGCCGGCGGCGCACGCGCGGTGCCGCGGGGGCGGCCGGGAGTGGTAGTGCCGCCCGCCGCGGCCGCCCGGCGTGGGGAAGGCAGGGGGCCCTCGCGGGGACTACCGGGACCGAGAGGCCGTGCGGCGCCGGGAGGCGGGCGGGGCAAGCCCTGGCGGGAATGCTGGGAAGTGTAGTCGGCGGTGGGTGGGCCGGGAGGGACGCGCGGGGCGCTCGGCGGCGCTTGTTGCGCTTCCTGCGGCACGCGGGGGGGCGGGCACGGGTCTGAGGAGACAGCCCGCTTGTGCATCCCTCCTGTGTCCCCGGGGGTGTCGGATCTGAGGTGACACCCCACGTGTAACATCCCTCCTGTCCCCGTCGCACCCCCGCCTGCAGGGGCGGGTCTGGGGAGGACACCTCGAGTGTACAGTCCCCCTCTGTCCGCAACGCGTGTTGAGTCGGAGGTGACACCCCACGTGTACATCTCTCCCGTGTCCCTTCGCCCCCCTGCATGAGCACGGAGACGAGGCTCCCTCCCTGTGCCCCTGGGCAGGCTCCGGGGGCAGAGGCGGCTCAGTCCCAACAGGTTGCTGCCGGCGAGAGGCTGCCTCAGAGAGTCAGGGCGGGAGGTCGGCCCCAGCCTGCCCCTCAGCAGCGCTGCACGGAGGGCTCTCAGTGCCTGAGAACGGCCCCGACGCCTTCCTGGGCACGTAGGTTTCCTGACAGCCCCGCAAACAGCGTCTCCTGCCAGGCAGGATCCCCTGCGGGCGTGGGCAGACGAGCTCTGACCCCAAGCTGTGCCCCACAGCCGCCGCAGCCAGGCCCGGGCTGTGCCTGCCCTTTGAGCTCCTCGGGCTTTCTGGAGCTCAACACAACCCCGTCGGGGTTTGGATTCCCGAGAAGCTACGCCGGGCTGCTTCTCCGGGAGGTGAGATATCTGAGCGGAGGTGTTCCCCAGCTGCCGGCTGCTGATAGCGACAAAACAAGGCACAAGGAGACGCGAGAGCAAGTTGTTAACACGAGTGATCCCTCCAGCTGGTGCTACGTAAGGAGATAATGAGGCAACGGAGCTGGCACTTAACATTATCTCCAGTGGCCGTCTGAAATTATACTTTTGCAGAAATGAAATGGGATAATGTTCACAACTTCCAACCTAATTACAGCGGGCTGGCAGTGTATTCATGCGGAGAGCTCAAGGAGGGTTACTGTCAGCAAACAGGGGATTTAAGTTCTCTGAAAGCTATTCCAGATATTTATCCTTTAATAAAGGAAAACTGAAGCTGAACTTTTGGAGGACAAGGTGGGACCTCACGGGATATTGCCAAGTACCAGAGTGACCCAGCCCTACAGATACGAGGGCAAAAAAACGACCGCTTCCTCCCTCCTCCATCATCCTGGTTCCACCAAACAAATGCCTGACATTTATATCCCAAGGCCTTACCTATTCTAGAGTCACCCAGGTGATCAAAAATTAGAATAAAAATCATAGAGAATGTATTGTGCTTGTATTTTCCAGTACAAAGGGCATGTTACATTTTCATTAACCTAAGCAAATAATTTATGCATATGACATTTAAACTAAAAAGATTCAGATGATTAATACATAGAGAAAAATTCTGTTTCTGTGCTCTATCACAGGCTTAAGGAAAAAAATGGCTCCAGGCCTGGCCCCATGACAGACTGAGCACTGCCACCTTCCAGTGACAGCAGCTGAGCTGTGCATGCTCATTCCCTTTCAGTTTCAGTAATTTGTCAAGAAAATGTGTGTGTGTGTGTGTGTGTGTGTGTGTGTGTGTAAATGTATGCTTTCCACAGCATAATCTTTTATCTGATCTTTCAAAATATGTGGCAGATTTAAAGAAGACAAGGTGAAAATTATGAGATAGATGTTCATTCTTGGCTGCTACTAATTCTTTTTTATGTGTATGAGAGTAAGGTAGCAGCATCACCAGCTCCATAATCCTGCCAATGTGCCTTGTGCTTGGGGATAAATTAGCAGTCTGTGCCCATTCATTCCGTAGCCTTCCCTTCATAAGTAGCGGGGACGCAGTAAAAATGCAAATAGGGAAGGCTCTGTCCTCTGTGAAACTGTGTGGCAGCTCCTGAGAATGGGCACCATTCAGGGCATCGGCCGATGACAATCCTGTGCTGACCCGGCCTGTGTTTTGAAGAAATGTCAAAGAATCTTTCTGTAACATCGTGGCCTCTGGAGCAATTCATTTCTTCACATGTGGGAAATAAACGCTTCCGCTGTTGTTTAACAGTACTTTGTAGTAAACAATAGGGAGCACCCTGGTGAAATAATTTGCTTTTACTGTCAAAGCCGATGGAACTTTTGTTTACTTCTCTAGCCAGATGTTTTTATGAAAGCACTCTGACCGTAAAGTCAAAAGTACTTCTCCTTCCTATTCTCTGCATCAATTTCAATGATAAATTATATTCAATACAAGAATCTATCTTTTATGGTGACTTGACCCTAATTAACATGGATGTTTTCGATGAATGACATTTGCAAGTTTTCCAGCTATATGCAGACTTATCATCATGATTGATTGCCCAAGCAATTTCCACAACAAAACTTCCATTACAGAATCTTTGATAAAAATCACAATTCTCTGGCAAGCTAATAATTTATGCAAATTAAATGCATCTTTATTTACAAGCTTTATACACTGTATCTGGCAAACAGGATAAGGAAGTTCTCTGTTATATCACTGAATATAGATCACGCAAGTAACTAAATCTTTAAGCAGCCTTAAAGGAAAAATCAGGAAATTCAGTGTCTACCTTATTAGTAGGTACCCTGCAGAAGTGTAGCAATGAGTTCTACCAGAGATCACAGCAAGAACCACACTATTTTCACATGCAAACAACAGCATCACAGTCAAGAAAGTAGGATTACTTTCACATCCACCACATACTTGAAGATCACACTCATTACAAAGTTAAATCTATTTATAATGGGTCAGAAGAGTGACTAATTGTCAGTAACAGGATACATCTGAACCCGTGCCACTTTGTTGATGAGAACCAAGCACTGC
This sequence comes from Platyrinchus mystaceus, assembly GCA_035041135.1. Lineage (NCBI taxonomy): Eukaryota > Metazoa > Chordata > Aves > Passeriformes > Tyrannidae > Platyrinchus > Platyrinchus mystaceus. The sequence goes on from JAWWLV010000088.1 coordinate 117,689,415, forward strand.
CAGTCAAAATACCAGGCATTAATTTCAGGCTCAGGATGCTAGATGTAAAAATTTCAGCTTGATCTTCACCCAGTGCTATTCCCTCTCTTCTTTGTCATTCACCCTCAGGAAATGGGTCATTCCCAGGTCAAAGCAATTATTTCTCAGAGGGACTTGTTTCTTTGGAAGAGCAATGAGAAGTTTCCAGCTAAACAGAAACAAGAGGCTTGTGCATCATGCCGAAGACCGGATCGCAATAAACTGGAAGATGTTCTATTTTGTCAAGAAGTGAAAGTTGTTTTCAGCCTTCAGCTGCACCTCAGCAGGCTCTACAGAAAGGATAGCTAAAATCTGGTGTTATCTTCATTGAAATACTGGCAGAGCTGATCCTGCCTAGACTGCAAGATTAGCAGTTTAGTCTGACCTGGCCCTAAAAGCTCTGTACATTTACGTCTGAGAAAAAGGAGAGAGAAAACACAAGTGTGAGGTATAAGGGAAGACAGCAATATCATCACACCCCACAACGAATGCAACCCATTTCTATTTAGATATGACACCCTAGTGTCTAAAAAGCATGTGTAGAACTGCAACTGGATAGTACTTACGATATCATAAGTACTACTAGTAGTACCAGCTATCTACAAGGAGTCAACAACAGCATGTGCTCCACCTCACGGCACGGCTTTGAGTCCCATGTAGTGGGGACTCTTGTATTTATCGCTCCTGTTAAACCAATTCGGCACTCACTTACAAATTGCTGCTGAACTGCATATATTTTTTTGCCCGTCACTTGAGCAGGCATTTTTAAAAGCCCAAGCACTAACCACCACGCTAACTGTGGCATGACAAAGGGGTATTGGTCACAGGCCTCCTCATGTGCTTGTCCTTAGAGGCAGCCCAGCCCAGCGTGCTGCAGCCCAGCGTTTTTAAAAATTCTGGCAGGACAGGAATGACCACTGAACAACTTCAGCTTTCAGAAACCTTTGGGTTAATTAATAGTTAGTCAGTGCTGGTTAGAAAACAGCTCCTGACTTATCCATGGGACCTGGACTGGTAACTCTTGTCCTAGACACATCCAGATGAATAACTTCCATATCCCTCTTCTACTGCCTCCCAATGATGTCCAAAATGAACAACTGTTTTTCTTCAGTGCTTTCACAGAGTTTGAACTGCTGCCATTGCAACAGGTTCAGCATTTCACACCACTAATAGATGCTCTCTGCTAACACTGATGTCATTCCTACACACAAGACCAAATTTGGGCTGCTCAGAATGTGGTATGTGTGTTAGCAAAACACAAGCTCGTTAGGAAAACAACATGAAAAGGGAAATACTGGGCAGAGGTTCCAATACTAATTGCCATTATCCAAATAACCTGCTCAAAGGCTTTGCTACTGCAAAGTCAGTGCTCCTAATGTTTGTTCAGGTATAGCCTTGTCCAGTAAGAGCAGCTTGACAGCTGACTCTCATGCAGGGACAAATGGGGCATCCAAGACAAGCTACGTGGATTTGGTTTTTTTGCCTATGCTTTCCTTTTATTTCTTGGCTTAAAATCTGGTTCTAAGGCCCTATGTTGAAAGCATTTTAAATTGATTTAACATACAAACTCCTCTGCAAAGTTAAGGCCCCACATTTTTTTACTCTGAATATCCCTTTGTGAATTGATGTCAGCAGAACTGGCAAACAAAATGGATTAATCAGGACTGTGGTTGTCCAGGAACTGTCAATAGAAAATCAATCTTTAGGGCAGCAGACCGTTAAAAAAAAGGTGTTATTAGCTTAGATGTGTAACCTGATTATATGGATGCCTCAGTAGCAATTACTGTGAATATTTATCTGCTTTCCATAGTGCTCTGTCAAATACAATTTGAAGGAATGGTACAATCCCATTACACGAAAAGATAAATGCCTTGAAATAAAATAGCTTGGGCAACTAACATACTGTCTGCCCTATTGATTTGTATGTTCACAGCGTATACAGTCACTGATCTCATCAGCTGTTAAAGGTTTACTTAAATCTATATGACAACCACATGTATTTAAGCATCCCAATTAACTGTCTGGTCCCAAATGAAGTTCTCACTGCAAATACCCCATTTAGCAGGGAAGAATGAACTGCCATTTCCAGTACAGAAGAATTCCCAAGTCAAGGATATAGATGGGGGACAAAGACAACAAATACTTCTTACAGAGAGCACACAGCAGTGATACCTTCTGTGATTAGTTGCAAAAACAAAGAAACAGGTCCCTACTGCAGAGCAGGAATTTATTTGAAGAAAAGCTTTTTCTTGCATCTGATGCAAAAAACATTCACAGTAACAATGAAGATGTATCATCCATTAAAAAAATTACTTTTTTTTTTTGCTTTTGAGAAGTATTTACCCATTATAAACTCATTAGCTTCTATCATGGAAAATGCATTAAGTGACTTTCAATTAACTCCTGTCCTTCACTAATTTTACAAGAAAAACAGGGGGAAAAAAAAAAAAAAAAAAAAGGCAACCAACCAAAACCCCCAACAGGTTGCTCCTGGAGACTTTTCCATTTCTGGTCTATTTTATTCTTATTTCCAAAAAACCATGCATGGTTCTTATCTCTGTACATATAATACTGGTAATCCGAATCCAAAGCTACAAAGCATGAACCGTGGGACAGACAGTGCCAAAGCCTCCTCCTGCGTTGTTCTGCCGCACTCAGCTCTGGCAGTAGGTGTCAGCAGAAGCCAAGGAAGGGAACCTTCCCACTCACCCGGGGAACACGGATGATCCATCAGTGCTGTAGGGCACAACTACTTCGTCACTCTATTGCCTTTTAATCTGACTAATCAAATAAAGAAAAACAGAGGGTCCAGCTTCTGAACATCCCACATGATTTTACCACCCCGAGCAAATAAGCAGGATGAGCTTTGCTTACGTCCCGAGATTTCAGTAGCAAGCGTGGTGGGGGAGTTCATAAGACAGATACTGATATTGAGGAACATTGTGTGCTGGAGAATGATGGGAAACTGTGATTTGCACATTGGGAACATGAGTGCCAGTTCTGAGGTCCGGAATTCATCATCTCGAATTCAAATAACTGCAACAAAGTGGGGGTGAAGAGAAGGCAGAGGAAAGATGGTATGACTTTACTATAGAGCACTGGATGAGGAAGATTCGGGGGATATAATTTTAAGGGGAGGTTTTAAATAAAATCATACTAAGGACCTTCATTACCATCAATTCACTACTCAGATTAAAAGATATCTGCTGGTGAATGGGTACAGTGGGAGAAAGCTCATTAACAGGTAGAAGGTTTAAGAGAGATTCTGTCAGTATAGAAAACATAAGGCATCCTATAGGGAAGGATTCCTAGATTTGAATATGGACAAATCTAGCTGAGTAAACAAAAGTATCAAACAAGTTGCACAAGAGAGCAAAAGAAGAACAATTAACTTCAATAAAACATCTTTGAAATTCTCTACATTGCTAGACAATATTGCATGTGAAGAAAGTAAAAATCAAAAATCGTTCTGAAAAAAATCAGAGGTTACATGTGGCCAAACCATCCTGAGCCAAGGAATAGTAAAGTATAGAACAATCAGCTTGGTTAAACAATGACATTGACCCCAAAACTACAAAAAAACCCAAACCAACCAAACAAAAAAAACCCAAAACCAAAAAAACCCCCCCACAAACAAAAGAGGACATTCTGCAAGCGCTCTATTACAGTGAGGAGTGGTTGACAACACCAGCCCAATATGGTCACCTATTTTCTCTCAGTGAGGACAGGCCACAAACGTGGGAAGTGATAGCTGCCTGATCTTGGCATTCACGAGTTATGGTATCCTCTCACATTACACCTTACAATCAAGCTGGCAGAAAATGCACTGATCTGATACTGCTGTGCTAGATAGAAAAGCCATGATTATAGCAAACTTATGTAACCACAACATATGCAGAGCAGCTGGTCACTACCAAACTGTAAAAGCATATCAAAATGAGGTTATGCAAGCATCTGTCCTCAGTCTGTTCATTAATTACATGCAAGATTATACTTATTAAACTTGTGGGAAACACTAGGCTGGAAAGAGTTGCAAGCACTTTGAGGGAGAAATTTATAGTTAAAAATTATCTTGACAATCTAGTGAAATAAATAGGATTAGAAATCAGCATATATAATATTTTATTCTCATTTATAATCATAAGATAAAGGAGTAAATTTATTAGAAACATTCTTCAGAAAGTATCAGAGCAACAGTGAATCACAAACTGATTGTGAGTCAACCGTGTCATCTTGTTATGAAAAAGCAAAGCCTTTTAGAGGATTCAGGGAATGAGTGTCACAGGTAGACAAAAGGATCAACATGGCAACTTGCAGCAAGCACAGTGTGTGTTGGTACCTCATTGCAAGAAACATGAGAACCAACAGGTAAAAGTCCAAGCTAAATGAACAAAAAAAAAATACTCATGGTCTAGAAAAAAAAAAAAGGCTGAAAAAAAGAATGGATGTCCTCCTGCAAGAGCTAGGTAACTGAGGCAGGTATCACACACAGGCTGGAAGTAAAAATCAAGATCTCAGTAAAGAATGATGATACAGAGTTACAAAATATGAGAAAAATATGTTAGAGATAATACTGCTTGACGATAAATAGTCTGCTCTACTCACAAACTTTTCCTATCTTTCTATTTGTGTCCATGACTGATAAATCCACTCCGTGGATGGTTTTGTTCAGCTCTTGTTTATACCAGGAGCAGCCAGCCCAGTGCTCAAGGGGAACCATGAAATCTGGCAGAATGCTCCTGATGAAAACAAACAAAACATGCTGACTATGCTGAAAACTAGGAAAAAAACTAAAATAAGAGTTTGAGAAAAAGAGACTGAGAGCTTACCTTCTTGTATGTGGGTTAGCAGAGCTGAGTTTCATCGAATCCCTACTTTAAATATTGTGTCTTGGTCACTCCCTGGGACTCCAGGCACTTCCCAAACAGACTTTTTGTGAGCAGCCATCTCCTATTATGTGTGCAAAAGGATTTTTCATAAACTTCCAGCAGCTGCCACTAGCAAAGAAGTTACTTCAGAAGCAGATAGCTACTGGTGTTTTAAACATGCTTTACTGACAGCAGATCCACGTAACAGTTAGTCAGCACACCTGGGACAGCAGATCCTTGTACCAGTTGGTCATCACATCTGGGACACTAACTCTGTCTTTCCTGCTGGAGCTCTGCAAGAGTTGATTACAGAATGGAAGTTTTTAGAATAGAGTTACAGCACACTGAAACCCCAGGGTTTAGTAACACAGATATCTCTTCTTCACTTGCCCAATTCAGCCATCCTTTCATTGCACAGCCGTTGTATTTCACTCCACTTATTTCTGTGAGTTTATAAAAAACAAACAAACAAACAAACAAAAACCCAGAGTAACTTCATGTCTTTCCCTTTTGTCCTACAGAAGAATTTCCTTAATCTGGTTGTATCTGTATTGCGTTACAGTGTGGGAAAGTTCCTAGAACAGAAGACAGTAAAGATGAGAAAGCAGAACAAAACTGAAGGAAAACAAAAATTTCATTTAACTTTTAAGTTAAATACAGTATCAGCAGGGCTGAAAAGAGTGCGTGCGCTACTGAGGTGTGAACATTAAGTCAAAACACTTCCATTTGACACATATATGAAAGACTTCACATACATAAACTTTTGTAACCCCTCCACTTCACTTAGAAATGGCTAACAGCTTCCTTACAGCCTTCTACTCTTGCCTATTCCAAAGGCTTATTCTCTTCTTTTAAAGATTTTATACCCTAGCTCCTATATTAAGACAAATAAGAACACCTCTATGAATTTGTGGTAGGTTTTGAGATTTTATTTCTGTGCAAACTTTTGCCTCATTGTTGCTACTTCCTGATAACTCATGGGAAACATCTGAGGCAGGGACTTTCTTGTTCCCCAAAATGGCAACCACAGCGGGGATGAAAATGAAAAGGGAGAAGAAACAAAAAAAAAAAACACTTCATTACATAAATCTGTTCTCTAAATGGGGTATTTTTTTACTCTGAAACTTGGGTAAGTTAATTCAATTTCAGCTTCTTGGAAACTGTCATTGCTGTATCACATGGTGCATTTTTTTTCCTATACCACTAAGATTTAATCCCAATTCCCTTTTACAAAACAATGAAAAGAAGCAAAAGTCAACTTAGGGTTTCAGTTAGGGTCTCTAACTTACCATCTGTTTAATTATTACATCTTGCTTTGAGTAAGATGACTATTTGGTCTTTGGTCCTTTCTTTGGATTTCCATTTGAAGGCATCTTGATGCAACAATTATGGAGCACCCTTATAAAATGTCATACTGCCCTTTTTCTTGTATCTTTTTCTAGAGAAATAGCTTCAAATTCTTGGCTGGATGCTTGAGAATTGTTATTTAATATATTTTAAATAAATAGCTTTAAAAATCTAAAAATAACTTAAAATTTTAAAATAATTTTTTAAAGAATTTTACTACAGATTTAAAGAATATACTGTCTTCCATCATTTTAAATGATTGTGCTTGAAAAAGTTGATTGTTAGATGCTGCAGCCAACGTGACTGGTGTTTCATATGACAAATAGCTCATAGCAGCAGGGATCCTGAATGCAAAAATGGGATCTGCTTTGAATGCAAATATTTAACAGGCTTGTGGTGTGAATGAATGAACCTTACAGTGTATCCAGCAACAAAAGCGAAAGGGCAGTGAACCTTTCAGTATAATTAATTTTGAACTTTTCAGAGAAAACAAAACATTAAATAGCAGCACAATATGCCACAGCAGTTGAGTAAGAGGATACGATCAAGGAATAACAAATTTCCTTTTTGGAAAAAGGAAAGAAAATGATGTGTGATTACTAGCTACCTACACAGAGGATGCCATGATAAATTGCTTACCTCTCACCATTTCAGGAACAGAACTGTACTTACTCACTTGAAAGCTGCTCCTAGTTAGGGGCTAAGCAACAGTGCTTACATGTCCTGAAATATCAGAAATTTGGCAATATCTTCCTCCTATTCAATTCACCGGTATTCCACTTGTCTCAAGATCAAACTCCTAATGACTATTATTTAATTATAACCAAGACTTGGAAAAGTCTCTGTTTACACTCTGGACTGGGGCACCTCACCTGAGTATCTGTCCATGATGAACTCCAATTCTGCAAAAATCTGATGCAGATTTACTCATGTACTTACTGATAAGTACAAACTAAAGAACAAAACTCCAGCAACTTAGGAAATATAACCAACTAAAAATGGTGGCTATGAGAAGGGTGACTTCCACACCTCCGTACCTGTTGTGATTTGGGTGTTGATGTGAAAGCCTAATGGCATTGCTTTGGAGATAATTTTTTCTTGGAGGCACAA
>JAWWLV010000088.1:117712294-117735293 GCA_035041135.1 Platyrinchus mystaceus
AACTGTTTTCCTCTCTGTGGATATGCTTTTCTTGCTAAGGTAGATGTTGGAACAAAAACTAGAGCAAGGGCAGATCCAAGCACCTGGAGCCTACCTTTTCTCTTGACTTCAGGTGCAGTCTCATTAGTCGTTGCTCTTGAAAGCATAACACACTTCTGAAATTACTCTCCCTGCAAGTGGCAGTCTCATTTTTTGTCTTTCTTTTTCTCAGTTTCCTGCCTGGCACTTGACTTCCCTCAGTGCTTCTCCTCGCCATGCTTTCAAACCTCTTTTCCTTCCTCTTACTTCTGGTTTGCCAGCATCGCTTTCCTCGAATATTGCTCCCATCCATAACGTCTCAGTCTCAAGGGGTCATGTAACTGGCTCTGCCCCAAAGAAGTAATCTGTCTTATATGAAGTATTTGCTTCAGCTGTATTTAAAGCTCTTTGCTGGTGAAGTCTCTTCCAGTGCTTCAATACCCTTCAAATATTTTTTTTAATGTTATCTCCCCTCCTCCATTGTTTAACCTGAACCTTTCCTGTGCTAATTTTAAACTCATTAGGACTTGTCATATCCATAGGGACAATTCCCTTGTCTTTGAAGCAATCTTCCAATGTAACAGCTTAAGTGGATTACCCCCTACTCCCCTCCCCTACTAACAACTAGCTTGTCCATCCCACTTCCCACTAAGTCACATTTTCTAGATTAGTTGGCATTCTTGTTTCTCTTCCCTAGACCCTCTGAGGTAGGCCCATATCTTTCATATGCATTCAGACGCAAACAGAGTCAAGTAGAAGGATTTTTTTTTTTTAATTCAGCAGATTACGGACAGGCTTTCCACTTCCAACACTTTTTTTTTATATCTTGTAGTGATGTTTGTCTTTCTTAGAACAATATGACATTTGTCTCTTGTGACCTGCTGTAGTCTGAGGCCTTGTTGTTTTCTATCCTGTCTTTTTATATTAGGTGTTTCCTGCCTGTGGGCATTATCTTGTACATAACCTGCTACATTTCACTCCATCCTTCCAGATCGCTACTCCATCCTGACAGTGATATATTTAACCTTTGTTTCTCACATCCAGAACTAATATTTATTATTCCTGCATCTGTAGCCTGGTTGTTAAAATATCTCGAGGTGGTTTCAAAGCCTTTCTAAAGGGAAGATGTGACATTTGTGGTTTCTCTCCTGCCTATCTGGAAGGCTGTCAGAGGAAGTTAGCAATGTGATCCAACAAATCTCTTTTGGCTACTACTTAAGATTATCTTCCAGGTGCTGCTAATTGATCTGTTCTGGATTGTTTTCCCCAGGAATTTGAAGTTAAACTGACTCACTGGGTCTTTAACATCCTTACCTGGTTTTTTTGTTGCTTTGATTTGTTTATTTGGCTTTTTTCCATTGTGCACACATGGACACATTTCTTTTCACATTCTCTCTCTGTTTCCCCTTGAAATCTTACCTGTCATTGCTGTTATTTATGCTAATCACTGCTTGTATTTGACCCTTTTGGTGAAGACTGATATCCTAAGCATGATAGCCTTCTGGATGTCATCTCTCATCAGCTGTTCTCTGTGTTGTCTAAGGCAGCAAGGTTTTCTTGTTCTTCAGCTATAAACATACTGATAATAAGGATTTCTTTTTTATGCTAGCCCTTTTTTTTTCTGTGAAATTCTAACTTAACCATGCTTATTCTCTAACTATGTACTTCTTATTGCTAGCAATTTGACCATGTTTTCACATTCTGTGTCTGTCTTGACAAATAAATCTTGTGCTACTTCTGCTGTTAATTTTTACAGGGTACAAGCACAGATTATCCTGTTATATTGTTTTGTGGAGGATTTACTGCTGCTTTCTTGTCTCTCCTCATAGAAGTGTTTCTTGTGAGGTCTCCTCTCTACCCCACTGTGTTCAGGTTTCGCTTTGCTACATTGTTGGGCTACCTCACCTCCCAGTTAATGAGGTTTAGTTAACTTTTCTTCCGAACTAGTTGCTCTCCCTTTGTTTACAAAGAAATTTAAAGGATCTGCTGCCTTCTGTATTTTCTCCATTTTTAATTTTAAAAAATCACTGATTTTGAAATAAAAGAATTTTGAATCTAAACAACAATAAACCTTCAATTCACGGGCTTTTTCTCCTTATACCATGTGGCTATCAAGATAGCATATGTTGTTAGATTCCCACTTCCGGATGTTCTGTTTTATTTCCAAGTTACCAGCTGTTTGATACATGGATTTATGATATCAAACAACTAACCCTGGTGCTGCTAGATGGCTTTTAATGGCTTTGTCGTTATTTAAACTGATTAGCCCTGTCAGTGTAAATGGCTTGTTCTTGCAACGCTTCTGACTCTGCCTACTGTCATTGTACATGTTGTCTGTCACTGTGCATAGTGCCAGTGGACCTACCATAGATGGGAAACATCAACTTAAAGAGAGGGAATCCTTTCAGAATCTAGAATGGTTTGGGTTGGAAGGGACTGTAAAGATCATTTAGTCTACATATCTGGTCTGTAACCTCAGCCTATCCGTGAATGGCCCAGATTTTGTTTCATGAGTTGTTGGTACTGTACAAAGGTCAGATGCTGGATCCAAACTCTTCCAACCATGCATTTATTTCCACTACTCATTACAGCAGTGAAAGTAAAACATTTTAACAGAACCCTTCATCAGAACGATGAACCCCTTCATCAGTGTGATGAATGACCTTGGCAATTAACTGTAAATGCCTCCCCTTGCTGTTTTGAAAGGGGAATGCTGCACGGTGTTCCACTCCTGAGAGAGAACTGAACCTTTGCACATTCACCCTTGGTGACTCCAGTGATGCTAAAGGCTTACCATTGACTTCCTTCAAATCCATGGTGAGTAAAAAAGTCCGAAAGTGTGCTCCCACCCTGATGGGGGAAGCCAGTCGGTGCAGCACTTCCTTTGAATTAAAGCTGCGACATGTGGAGCCATGCTTTGAAAAGAAAGGGATGTGGTTAAAATGTAAGACAAATTCCACAATTTATGTGTTCAGTAAATACTGACAGTTGTTCTCTAAAATAATTTTTTGTTAGTATCCAATACTGTCATAGTAAATTTGTCCCCTCCTTACCCCCATATATGCTTGGGGTTTTTGGTTGGGTGGTTTTTTTTCCTTACAAAAGAAAATCTCAAAATAATTATTATTTTTTTTAGTCATAAAGGAGTGTAATTTCTGCATGTTTTCCTACCTCCTCCTCCAGACACTACAGGAAGTCATAGTCTGTGTTCTCAACTTTCCTGGACATGCAACAAAACAAAACTTCATATAATCCCTTGTAAATTAAATAACTAATCTCACTAGATCCCTGCTCTCATACTCCCACAAATCCAGCAACCACACAGGTATAGTTTGACTCTATACCTGTTCACCATGGTAGGCATATTAATGCTTTCAAATTTGCATTTATATGAAAAGTCCAAAATGTCTTTTTCTTTGGCATTATGTTGGGGGTTTTTCTGTTCTCTTTTTGTCTCCCTCAACCGCTAGTCCTTTTGTTAGTTAATAGAAACTCTATTGTCTTTCCTTCATCCCATGAATTGCTAAGGTGATCTGACTTGTGTGACTTGAGACGTCCTTCCCGTAAACCAGATCTGAAAATGTGGTACTAGTTTAACTGTGCAGAATCAGAGAAAGGTAAAACCCACAGGTTGAGATAACAACAGCTTAAGAATTGAAATGAAGTGAAATATAATAATAGCAACAACAACAGTAATAATGAAAAAGGAGAAAACAGAAGCACAGGAATAAAACCCAACAGAAATAAGTGGTGGACAGTACAGTTGCTGACCATCCACTAACTGGTGCCCAGCCCATCCCTGAGCAGCGATCAGCCCCTCCTGGCCAACACCCCCAGTTTATGTGCTGAGCATGATATTCTGTGGTATGGAATCCCTTTGGCCAATTTGGGTCAGCTGTCCTGGCTGTGCTTCCTCCCAGCTTCTTGTGCACCTGCTCTCTGGCAGAGCATGGGAACCTGAAAAGCCCTTGACTTAGGGTAAACACTGCTTTGCAACATCTAAAACAGCACTGTGTTATCAAGATTATTCTCATAAGGAATCCAAAACACAGCACTGTACCAGCTACTAGGAAGAAAATGAACTCTGTCCCAGCCAAAACCAGGACAGTTCACAGTGAATGCAATAAAATGTATATGAAAAACTTTATGGAGCAATTATGCACATTGGAGTGCTGGAGATAGGAGTCAGCAGTACAAACAGTCATCTTGCTCGCTCTGACTTTAAGAGAATCCTCAGTACTTCCTCATTAGGCAGTACTTACTCATTATTCTTGTAAGAGCGAGAAATAGGCAGTACTTATATTTTCTGAGTTTGGATGCTCCTCTGAATCAATCAGTGGAGGTAGATGGGTGAAGGATGAAAATACCCGTGCTTACCCCAACTTTATTTTTATAGAGGTAGGTGGTGAGGGCCCCTTGGCTGGACATCTGCCTGCCACCCCTGGCTCCCTAGGGGAGGTGACCGCGGCGGCAGCGCAGGCGTCCCCAAGGCTCTGGCCTTGTGTGCAGGCGGGCATAAACTGGTGACAAACAAAGGGAAAAAAAGGAGCAGCGTAGGCCTGGGAGAACCACAGTTATGTAAAGGTGAACAATGAAACATTATTTCTGAAGTGGGTATTTTGAAGGGCTTTTACCGCAACAGTTTTTGTATAAATGAAAGGTACATTTGAATCGGAAGCAATTTGGTGTAGAAAACTGCAAGTGACTCATCCCAAACCAGAGGGGAAACAGAGCTAGTGTGGCAGTGAGAGATTTTTGAGTGCTTGCATGGTATCTGATTCAGACTGAAGTTAAATTTTCATCAGTTAATCTAAGAATGAGAGATATTAGTACCCTCCTACAACACTGCTCCTTTTAACATCCATTAGCATGGTGCATATTTCAGATAGGATATCCTCGTCACCACCGCAGTTGCATCCAAAGAGAGGTTGATTGTTGGTAGATTCTTGAAGGTTGCACAGATTCTGCACAGATCCCATATTTTACTACCAATGCAGTAACAACATGTTTATCAAGAGCTTTAGTTCAGGAGGTGTACATCATCTTGAGTTCTTATGGCTTTACAAAATCTTTATCTTCTTTCCAGAACAAAATTTTTTCTTGGTTTAATTCAAAGGTTTATAAAAACATTTAATGAACCAGGCTGACACAAAGATTGCCACATAATTAACAAATGTTGACATTTTGCTCCTTTGTGTTCTTGTGCAAGCTTAAAACTGTGCTGTCATCTACAAGAAATAGTTTAATTTGTACAGCATTGTTGGAGAAAACTGTAGATGGAATAAGATTTACTCTTGTTAGATCCAAGAGTAGCTTGGATTGCATGCAGGAACATTTTCATAAGAAACATTTGAGTAATTTGAACAACGACTCCAAGAAAATACTATGTCTTTTAAATAATCTGGTTCTTATTGTCCTTTTTAAAAAGACCGTATGTACATCAAAGCTAAATGTCAATAGATACAATTTTGTGATAACTTTTCCTACGTAGTGTTTGTGTTCCATGCTGTAACCTACAATATCTTTCCTTGTTCGATGTGGTCCTTACCACTCAACACCAGCTAATATCAAAAAATTGCTGGCCTGAAAGATTAAATACTGCCTTGTTCCTTTTTAAAACTGCATAATGGAACATTGATCTTGGACTAATATCGAGATTAGAGGGATTTATTTAATTTTTGCTTATGCTTCATACTTATATTTACAATATTCCATTAACTGGCTTCTGATAGATTGCCATGTTATAAATACAAAAGCAAGTTAAAGAAGAAATTGGTTTAGTGGAGTCCAGAAGTTGATCATCTGTGCTCTGTCCCTGCTTCTTCTTGTATTGGTTTTACCTGGTATAAGAGGATTGGATGAATCTTTATGTAAATCTATCACTGGTGTACCTGTATATAAATCTGCTGCTGAAACTCACTTAATAGTTCAGACCCTCATGCACCCTTCAAGCTCTCAGGACTGAAAATTAGAGTATTTGTTCTTGGAGAACAAAAAAACAGACTTTAGTTGGTAGGTGGAAATACATCTCCTTTTTGGGTCAGGAATAGGTTGGACATCTGGCAAATGTGAGGAAATTACTAGATAAACAAGTAAACAAAGTAAGGATAGCAAATAATAAACTCTTAAAACATTTTACTTAAATCCGTATGTTTTTTGGATTATAAGATACACCTTCTTGCTTTGGTAGTTGTTTTTTAATTGTTGTTACCTTTTTTTTCCTGCTCTGAGTTGGTGCATAACAATACTTTAGTGGAATGCACATATCTTTTGCTGCAAACAGTTTTTAAAAGTATTAATAGAGTAGCAAAACCAAATCTGGTCTATTCTGCAGATCTTAGGCTGCCTTTAAAATGCTTATATTTTGGAAAAAGGCTGTGAGCCTTTTGTGAAGGGCCATGCACACCCCAAATCAAAGCCCTTGTTCAGTTTCATTGAATAGAATACCAGTAAATAGCTTGAAAATGCAAACATGGTCCTTGTGTTCATGCTCATCTCTACAATTTGAGGAAGAACTCTTGACATTCTGGGTAGACCCCACCTACATAACATTGTGTGCCAGAGAACTTGTTTACCAAAGCATGTTTGTTCACCCCAGTCTGTATTTGCAATTCTGGTAGAACGTGCTGTAGCTGGGATTCAGGAGGCTGAAATAAGAAACATCCATACAGAATTACCACTTAGAGAGCTCTTTGTCTTTTATACTTAGCTTAGCTTTGGTATATACCATCCTGCACAAACTGCTCAGATCTGGAAACTCAGAGACTTGATGTATTTTATAGAACTGTATTTATAAAAAGAATTCCAAAAAATCTTTATTAAGAGCAAAATGCAGGTTGTACAGTATTATCAGTTGAGAGTTTTTTTATCAATTTATACTTTATGAGCTGTAGTGTCTAACCTCAGGTTCACAGTGTTTAACAGTTTATTAATGTTTTATGCCAGTGTGCTGAAACTAGTCCCAGAACATGTAAGCATATACCAATAAGCTGTGTATTTGACATGTCAAGCACTTCTGTTGCTATATGCCTATAAAGCAGCCAGTTATCTTTGGTTTTTTGTTATGTGGGTATCCACCCATGGAGGACTTGGTGGTAAGTCAGGTCCAATGTACTTTTTTTCCTTGTGTTCTTGGAACCCATGTGAATCTTTGTACTTCCATGTAAACAAGTGGAGGTGTCTTGAGGCAGTATCCACTCCCTAAATCTCCAAGACAACTGATAACTAAGGTAAACTAGGCTATCATGAGTTTGCATTTATACTGTTGTTTCTGGTAGCTGAACTAGTTTGTGAAAGTTTCACTTGGTACCTGCTCCAGCACACTTGCAGTGAGTGAGGGTAAGTGGAGGGCAAAAAGAGATCCGGGCCACATGCCCTCCATGAGTGGTGCTTCTGCTATGGACACTGCTACGGTTGGATGATGTCTCCTGTTGGAACCCTGCCAGCTAGTGCAGCGGTAAGTGAACAGGATGTAAACAACAGGGTTTGGGTCAGACAGTTCATGTGCACCGGATTCACCATTCACTTTAAATGCCTTGCATGCCATGTAATTTTTAGAAACTAATCTTAAGTGGTTTGCTTTTTTTTGCTGAAAAAACCACTCTGTGTATAGCAACAATAATACGTTTTAGTGTGCGCTTCAGGGAAATA
This sequence comes from Platyrinchus mystaceus, assembly GCA_035041135.1. Lineage (NCBI taxonomy): Eukaryota > Metazoa > Chordata > Aves > Passeriformes > Tyrannidae > Platyrinchus > Platyrinchus mystaceus. The sequence continues at coordinate 117,719,963 of JAWWLV010000088.1, forward strand.
AAGAAATTGAAGAGGACGAAGTGAGGAAAATAGAGATGCATGTATTGAAATTGCAGATATGGTATTTCACTGCCTGATACTGCTTTTTTACTTTTAAATTTCATCCTGCTTGTGTACTACTGTTCCTTTTCAGTATATGCTTCAATTGATTTAAACCCGTTTTCTTCTTAGCTTCTGTGAAGAATTTCTTTGATGTGGTGCTGCTGTCATCTTTCTGGTTCATGTTGTACATACTCTGTGATGTTTGCGAAATGATGCAGTTTATTATGGTTTTTCTATAGTTTTCCATCATTTTGGTTTGTGATGTTTGCTATGCTAAGTGAGAGTCCGTGTAGTGTTGTTGTAGATCCTGGTTTTGATCTTCATCAGCTTCTGTGCTCACGGACATTCTTCTTGTAATACGTGGAACATCTTCTTTGTGTTTGGAGTGCTGGAAACTGGCAGTTCACTATGAATGTCACTATGAATGAAGCTTCCTTTCACGTGTCAAGTTCTTAGATTTCATCAGGAGCATATAATACTAAATCTTTCAATCGTACTTGTTTACGTGGCTTGTGGTAGTTTCAGGTGGGTTGGGGTTGGTTAGTTTATTTGGGAGAAGGGGTTGAAGTATATGTTTGCAATGAATCAGTCTTTTAATTATTCATTTCATTACTTCAAACTGAAAGACTGTAATCTGAAGTCATTCTGTAGTTGATGTAGTGTACAAAAAGAAAGTAGGGAATAAAAACATTTCCCCTGCACAGCTCATGTAAAATTGAGCCATTACTCAGACTTCTCTAATGAGCCCAGGCACACAACTATGAAAATGAGTTAAATGAAAGCTATTAATATGCATACATGCATTAAGTGTTACAAAACCAGCTTTGGTAAAGAACAGTTACTTGGTGATACTGTTGCTTGCACATGCACTGTGAGCTTTAAATCTTGTCAGTCTGGCATTTCTTCCACAGTTTTAGCTCTCAGGCTTTCAGCTAGATCACTTTCCCACTGACTGTCTTCTCTTACTTGATTTTGTCCATGGTAGCCCATGTGCCTAGGGACTCTACCAGAAGACTGTTTTCTCCAGTACACGACTTTGGGTATCTCACTTTGCAGTGCTGAATGCCTGGTCCCAAACTGGCCCATTTCTGAGCTCCTTCACACTCCTGTTCCTAAGCAGACAGTGGGATATGTATATGGATTACTTAGCCTCCAAACAGGAGGCTGGAAAGTGAGAGGGCAGATGCATATCTGTCTTCATACATTTTATGGGGTCTTTGTGGCAGCCAGAATCCCAGGTGTTAGACAGTATTTGTCCGGAGTTGCTCTACCTGCATCATTGTGAGGCCCGTCCATTGCAGCCCGAGGCTTTCCCAAGAGTGATATCCTCAGACTGCTCAATGCTGTGTAGGTGGATACACCCTGCTGGGAATTGGGTTCTTTGATTAAAACAATTGGCACATGCAAAGTTAACTACAGTGGCCGTTGGTTGTTTCCTGAGTGCAGCCTAAGTTTAGAGCTTGGTAGGCTAAAGGCTAACAATAATTATTCAAGAGATCACTTTGCATGTATTACTGTGTCACATTAATGCCTTTTGGAGGGTTTTAAACAGACACGCATTTGGTTTAACTGGAGTTGCCAATTGACAGGATACTGCCACAGAAGAGTTTACAAATTCCAAACATAATCTCATCTTAGTGTCCAAACCTGATGACTATTAACGGACTGTTCTGGGCCAAGGAGGTTGTGTTGTCCTTGAGTGTGAGGAGTAGGACAAAAAGCCTGGTGTTAGCAGTGATAGGTCAAGATACTCCTTTGAAGATTCAGGAACTGAAACAGAAAGCTGTGGTGTTGGTGTTTGAAGCTGATAGTGTTACTCTGTTAGCTGATTTTGTTACCCAGTTACCCACTGCGTTTTAGCAGTAACTACAACTATTGGACTACGCTTGTCAAGTGGCTTGGGCTGTGCTTTTTGCGTGAATATTTGAATATATACTAATATTTCCCAGTATATACACAGGGAACAGTGTTCACTAGTAAAGGTACTGGCTGCATTTAAACAGGATATCTGCATTCCTGCTTTTTTATGCTCTATTTTTGTCTGTATAGTTCTTTTGATGTTATAAAACTAGACTTTTGATCTTTGGTCAGGGACAAGGTTTTCATACTAATTTAAGGACATTTTCAGTAAAAATAGAACTGAATAGTTCAGGTAGTTGCTACTTGCTCTTACTGGGCTTGAAGAAACATATTAAAGGTACTGTGTATTTCTGTGACCTCTTGTATTTGCAGTGGATTGAGATGTGTCCTTCATTTCTCTTCCATCTTTTCATCTTTTCCACCTCCCCCCCCACACCAGTCACTGATATTTCTCAGGAAAGACTTAAAATACTTGGGATGACAGCACAGTACATGGACTTGTAACATTCTTTAGAAGCAAAGTACTGCAGAACAGTGGAAATGAGATTCTCTGTGTGCATTACTTGCCCAGGAAATATAAATGGGGAATGCAAGGGAGTTCCTGGGGACAAAAATGTCAGAGTGAATGCTGACCTTTAACTTCACTAAAAGGCAAGTTGAGTTCCATGCATTTCTCTTGTGCTATGCAGTTAACCACCAGGTATCCACCTTGACATTAGAATATTAACCTTTAAAAGCTCATCAAGTAAATCTGTAAATTAGGATTTATTTAAATTTTAGAACTTTAGCAGTGTTTTGCATAGTATGACAAAGTAGATAGATGAACATGCTGCAGATTTTATTCAGGCAAATTACAATGTAAGGACCATATTCCTGATCACTACTTACTTGCTCCAGAATAGTGAGAGGAACTGTATAAAAGGAACTGCTCGACAGCTCAGTCTTCAGGGAGATTTTAACTGTGAGGAAGAACAAATAGCCACTCTTTAGTCAAAGGTTTAGGGCTTAGACCGTGTGGCCAGGTAGACAAAGTTAAATTATCTCTAGGCCAGGGTCATTTTCTCAGCTTTCCTGCATTGAGGTCTTTCTGCTCACTGTAGATCAGTCCAGTAGCTCCATTCAACTGATCTACTGACAAGTGAATGATTAACCAAAAACTATCAAGCAGACAGAAGCCGAACACTGCTAAACAACTGCAACACAAAATAGCTCTTGAGTACAGATTACCTGATTAAATTATTTGCCAATGAGTTATTCTGACTGAAGTTCAGAAGCATTCTGCTCTGGGGTTCACCATGAGAAGTGCTAACAAAGCTTCTTTCAGACCTCTATGAATGTAAGGCAAATGCCTTGCCAGATCTGAACAAGCAAGAGAAGGCTGTTGCTACAATGCAGAGCCTCAGGTTTACCAGTGTCTACTCAAAAATACAGGTAAAAATACAAAGCTCCAAAATCAGGAAAGGGGAGATTAGGATGAGAAAATTCCTCATTTCTTCCTGTGCAGACTCTACTGAAATGGAACCTTGTGATCCAGTTGACTTGTAGCTTGTGCGTACACAGTTACAACATGCTAATCCAAACACTGACGTATTTTAAAAACTGCCAGACTGCTTCTCTGATTTGTTTTTGGAGAGTGCTTGGATGACTGTCAGTGCCTGACACATGAGTGTAGTATTATGCAGGAAAACTTCAGCAGCAGGAGCGCTCAGAAGCAGAATCTCTGGAATCACTCTTTGCCAGATACTTGCCAGTACCTGCGACTGTTAAAATGAACATCGTCATGTCCCGTCAGGCCCAAATACAAGTCTTGTGAAGACAGGCTTGTAGAACGTGAGGTTTCTCCATAATCAATAGAACAATTCCTGATGAAAACCTGTGGGGTTCTGGGGGCACCCAGGTGTTACACCAGTTAAGACAGTGAAATGGGCTGTGGTGTTTTCATACTTGCTCACTCTTTACCTGGCAGTTGAAATCCCGAGAAACATTTCAGGTATTTATAGGGAGGAAGCTAAAATGGCACAGGCTTTTAACTCATCCTGAGTGTTACCATTTGTATTAGCTATTCGCTGTCTCTGAAGCCTTGTCTGAACGTTTGAAAGCATAGCAGATCCTCAGTAAACATGAGGTTGTAACTTAATGGGTGTGGTGGTCTGTTCTGTTAAACCGAATCCATGCTAACTTCCGTCTGTCCCACACTTCTAGATCTAGTTAACGGAATAAAGCGTGAGTGATACTGTCATTGAAGGATTCTTTTTTCTGGAATTTTTATTTTTATAATTGTTTTATGGCCTCAATTTGCTCAGGAAAAACTTACCAAGTTACACTTTATTTTAAGAGGTCTAGTTGAATTTTAACTGGGGCATTGAAACTTATCCCCAAATTTCAGAGGGTGCAGAAATAGTTCCCTAAATAGTGCTAGATATTACACATAGCTATCTCATTTTTTCTGTGTCATTTCTTCTGCCCATGCAGAAGCAGGAGAGGTGTCATTACAGCGGCTGGTTGGTTTAATGACGACCTTGCCGGTGCATCGTGGGCACCCCTGAACACGTTGAAGAGTTAAACCGAAACCTTTCGTGTGCGCAGCGATGTTTTTTGGTTATTTTTACCGGAGTGCTGCTGATTTTCCAGAGTTTCTGGGGGGAGCCGCCCAGCAGAAGCAGGAGCATCCCCCAGAGGCTGGTCGTGGGGGAGGAGGGCCTGAAACGTAGGGACTGGGGAAATTGGAAACTTGCCTTTAAAAAAAGGAAAAAAATATTTTTAAAGGTTTTGGGGGTTTTTTTTAATATAAAAAGGCTGGAGGAGGGAGAGGACCTTGCCTCCTGGCCCCGTCCTACAGCCCGGGGCAAGCCGGGGTCCGGGCTCCGCGGAGGGTTGCGCGGGCGGGCGGGCAGCCTGGCGCCGCGGGGGCGGAGGGGCGCGGGAGGGGCGGGAGCCGCGGCGAGAGGGAGGGAGGGAGGGAGGCAGCCAGGGAAGGCAGGAGGGAGGGAGGGAAAGAAAGAAAGAGGGCGGCCGGGGAGGAGGGCGGCCGCAGCCTCCGCGCCCGGGTGGAGCCGCCTTTCCCTTCCCCTCGCCAGCGAGTCCCCGTGCGCGTTATCCTGCGGGGCTCCGGCGACGGGAGATGGCCGCGCGGGGCAGCGCCGGCGGACGCTGGACCGGGAATGCGCGAAGCGTTTGAACTTCCTAGAAGGCGGGGAGACGAGAAATAGTTGTTGGGGTGGAGGTGAAAGCGGCTTGGTTTCGTTCCCGAGGTCCACGAGGAGCAGCGGAGCCGGTGAGGAGGAGGTGGTGGTGAGGAGGTAGGTGCGGGTCTGTGGTACCCGGGTAGGGGAACGGTCCGGGGCGGCCTCCTCGCTGTCTTGTTTGTCCTTCCCCGCGTGATTCGTAGCCAGGACGTGCTGGCTTTTCGGGAGCAAAACCCCACCAGCATTGGGGTCTGGTCCTGGGAAACTGAAGCTTTTTAGGCAGCGGTGTCTTGTCGGGATTCAGGTACCCTTGAGGAATTTAATTTCGTGGAGGTTAATTAAAAGGCAGTTGTAAAGTATTATGGCTAAAGCTGTTTTGACAGCTTGTCTTTTTCTTTTTTTTTTTTTTTAATCCCAGCGCTTCTCTGAGTTTTCTTCCTCTTGCACCTCATAAAGGTGAGACTGTGCTGCTTCTGGACACGCAGTAGTTTCGCAGGATGGAACGCGCCTTTCTTACTCCCCTGTCAACTTAGAATACGTTGTCATGCTGGTACTGCATTTCATCACAACACAGCAGTGTCACCTGAATGGCCTTAGCGGTTCTTCCTTGTTATTTGGCACTGAAGATTTCTGTGAATATCCCTTGCTGCAGTATTCTTGTAGCTAAGTTTTGGGGGTTTTTTATAACTCCTTTCAGACATTTTAAGTGTTTTTATAAACACACATAATGAATCTGTATTTTTAAAGGCTGCCGTTACTCTATTTTGGAGTCTTTTAATGGTAGTTTTGTTTCAGTCTCAGTGTCTAAATATAGTTCTGATTTTTAATTTTTTTGGTATTAGTCTTCACCTGCACATCAATCTCTTCAATGACTGTAGTAGAAGCTAATGGTAAAAACAGAAGCTGCACATGGAGGAGTGTTCTCCCGAAGGCTTTAAGATACTTTAGATTTCAGGAAAAATTGTTACTAGCTTTTGGAAAGCATTTTGGAAAGTTCAGTGTTGTTAAGGTAGTCTCTGTGCATGGTATTTCTAATAGCTTAAGTTAGAAAACTGATCTGTTTCTTAGAAGATACTTTGAGATCGTCATTTAGATCAGAAATGCAGCATGATTGACTTGCCCATGTCAGTGAAATGTACTGGTTGTTCTAACAACCTCGACAATCTTAAACCTGAAGACGCAGGCATTAGTGGTTACGTGATAATGTAACATAATAATAATAACAACATAATGTGTTTAAATTGCATTCTAGCCTGAATTCCCACCTGTGATGTAAATTACAGCCTCACCACATCTGACATTGTTGCACCAGATTGTTTTATGTGCATAAACAACTGATCTCTGAATCCTTATGGAATTGAACCTTCTCATTTTCTGTGCAGCACAGAAATATGTGAGAGGTCAGTGTATGCTCTTACCTGCAGGAATCTCTAAACTGCCCTTGAAGAATGGATGTAAAATACGAGTAGTAGTTCCACCGATGTAACATGATGAATCAACTGGTGGTGAACTGGATATGCAGTTTGTATGTTGCTAAAGACTCTTTCTCTTACTTGCCTTTTATATTCCGGTATTTTAAGTTGTTGCCTTTGCATTATCCAACAGCTTTATGGTTCTAGGCAGCCATGAATTCTGTAAAGCACAAGCTTCAAAAGTGTGTTTTCTAGATTGCAAACTCTAACTTGGATTTTCATATTTAATTATGTTATTATCCAGTATATTCTGTTGTATGCATTTTACCCTTTTGCCAAGTATAGAACATAAAATCCAGTAACTCTCTCCATGTTCAATGCATTAGCAATAATATCAGTCTTAAATAGATTGGAATTCTCCTGTGTTTATGTAGTGAAACAGAGGGAGAGCAGCTGGTGACTTTTGTTGAAGGTCATGTAAAAACATGTCCAGTATATCTGGAATTGAAATGTGTACTCTCATTTAATTTTCATCAAGAGGGGTAAAATGAGGCTGGGATTATTTGCTTTGTGTTTACTGAAGTCTGACTGCCCTCTTATGTAGAACTGACTGTGTTGCAGGTGGCTGCTGTCAGCTGTCTGTAAGACCTCTTGAAAGTAGCTCAGAGTGCTGTTGCTACAACCCTTGAGCTGTGCTATCCTTAGGCATCTACATTTAAACTTTAATTGGACCTGGTGTGTAGGCAGGCTGAGGAAGTATGCCAAGAAATGTGCAGGTAGCAAGTGTAATGCAGACTGGATTTTTTTATGTGCCCTGTTGTTTAAGTCGTACCATCTGAGGCACATGGTGACCCTTCCTGATGCTATGGACACAGGCTGAAGTTGAAATTATTATGGACTTGTGTTCAGGATTAAAAGACAGCTGTCTCTTATTGGCAGTATTTGTTCTTAAGAGCCATTTTATGGTTCAGGGTTTTCTTCCCACAGCAGAGAACCTGTGTTCTGTCATGTAATAAATGTAAATGCAAATAGGTCTAGTCCGAGGCACAAATCTTGTTATATGTCAGAGTAATTTACTGGAGCTTCTTTTGGGAGGTGGGGCAGAAGGGATGTTCTTGTGTGCAGTAGAATCACGGGAAGGTAATGCTTGCCTGACTTCTTCAAAGTAAATTTGATAGAAACAAAAAGAGAGTAGTTACCGATTTCTTTCCCTTGGTTGAGTTTTCACTTTACCTGCTGTATTTTTCTCTAAGTAGAAAGATTCAGTTGAATTGGACTTTGTCCATGTTGCTGCAGAGTAGTGGTTTGCTTTCCACAGTAGTGCTACTAGAGATTTTTAAAGCTGCTAGGTAGTGGGTGGATGTGTAAACAGGGAGCAGGCTTTTTTCTTTATACCAATGGCTGAATTCTCAAATCTCCTCTGAAATGATAGTTAGAAGGGAATGTGGAGATAAGCCAAGGACTGACTAGAGTATTTTGGTTAGTGGACTCTTTTTTTTTCTTCAGGTGGAATATTTCCAGAGGTCTGCACTAGTGTTTAGTGTGCCTGTATTAAAAATCAAATGTAGGTGATATTTTAAAAGATGGCCTTTTTGAACAAAACCTCTTTTCTCTAGAACCTAGTTATTCAACTGCTTCTGGCCATCCCTCTTTCTTTACAGATTAGCAACCTGTGTTTTGCTTTTGGCTTTTTCTAAAGTATCTGACTTCGTGTACAGTCTCTGGATCTCCTCATCCTGTATTTCTGTTGCATTGTATTCTGAATATGTTGTCTCCCATTTCCTTTGTGTCAGCTGCCTGTCTGGTAACAAGAGTGGGACACTATTTCTTCATATACGGGTTGAGAAAAAGTTGACTTTCTGGGTTTTCTCCAAGATTGTGTAAGGTCCAGTGATATGTTGAGCTATTATGAGGATATTTGTGGAGAAGACTGCAGAAGTGTTGAAAAGTGTGCCAAAGTTGATACTTTCTCCAAAGTTAGAGGAAACGGGGTAGTGTTTAGAGTGAATAATAGGACTGTCTTCTCTATCTTGATTTCTGGTTCTTTATATGCAGGTTCCTTCTGTAACTGGAATCAGGTGGGGTTTTCAGCAGTTGGTTTTACTGGTGACTCACTCCCAGACTAAGTCTTTCTAGGCAAATGATTAGTGTATAGGGAAATCCTGTTCTGATCTAATGGGTGATTATGGATCCTGCTAATTCCTCCAAGTGTTCTTGCAGGGAGACAGTCCTTTGGGGTTTTTTACTATTCTTGTCTCTGCTTCCCTTGTGTTACTCAGAGTGTGATAGCTGATTTACACTGGCCTTAGAGGCATTTGAGGCATTTTGTCTGCAACCAGAGAGGCAGCAGGTGAGTACACAGCTTCCTAATCTAGTTTTGAACATTCTGGGCAGAGTTTGAAGCATAAGCACCTGTAACAAGGGTCTTTGGTTATGCAGTGGCATCATCTTCAGGACATTACCATTGAAAAAAAAAAGAAAAGAAAATGTTTCAGTACAGAATAAAATAGTCTGATTAAACTTCAAAACCCTTTTCAAATACAGTTTGAGCCAAAATTATTTAGAAAGGAGTAAGAAGAGGTTACCACGTATCGCTAAAGTACGTAATATTTGCCTGTTGCATGCAGGTATTGGAGGCTGCACAAAAGGTTTTATTGTAAGGCATTTACTTGTGAGGGTAGTGGATTTGTGTATGTTCTTTTGATGTCAGGTTCTGTTATTGCCATGGTCTTGCTTCACCAGAGGCAGGGGTCAGCCTGAAATTTGATGTATTTGTGGCTTCCTGCAGGAAACGGTGAAAATACTGCTTGCGTTTTGACAGCCTCCATTGAGAGAGTGGACAGTGTAGCTGTTGATAAGCTTGAAACTGTGCCAAGAGGACCAGTGGCTTCTGTTCTCCTCTAACTTTGTCCGTTCCCCTGTTCAGGCCTAACAGCTCAAAAGTTTTAGCTGTTTCCAGACAACAGTGGTCTCAGCGTTAACCTGTCTTGCATAATCTACATGCTCTTTCACTAATGCCCAAGTATGATTTGAGGGGATTTATTGTGCTACATCCTTTTCTAAAGTTCCTTTTCCTTTCTGCCTGTTATCAGAATTGAGGGCAGGGGTTCCTTGTTCTTAGTTAGAGGAAAAGCTATAACCAGAGGTAGAGACTTCACAGCTGAGAGTGTCTGTTAAATTCGCTGGTATCTGGCATCTTCCCGGACACTGCAGTTTCCACTTTTGAAGCTGTGGATAAAAATATGTTTCTACTGTTTTCTCTCCATTATTACTTCATGTAGTTACCACAGCATTCATGGTTTTACCTGCTACTAAAACTACAGCTGTGTTCCTAACTACAGCATGGTAAAGATTAAGGCAAGTCTATCCGTATTTCTGTAGTCAGACTTACAGTTCACATATAAGAAGCTCTCAAGAGCTGATATGCTCAAGGCAAATAGAAATTGAAAGCAAGCTCTGATCCGCTGGAGCTTAGTGACAAACTGAAAATGCATTTCTTCCAAGTTTGTCAGTTCAGCTTAGTGTTGGTGACCCAGGCACAGATCAGAGGAGATGCCTCAGGGAAAGAAAATAATCACAGCCAGTGATCTTCCAGGCATCTTAAAGAAAGAAATACGAACATTACAGTTTCGGCTTCTCGGATGATTTATTCTTCTTCTCTGCAGTAAGATGAATAAACTCTTCCTCAATTAATCTGGTTGACACTTCCTCCTTTTGTTTTTCAGAGATATTTCAACTTTAGATCTGAATTAGAGCTCAGTCTTCCAAGACTACAACTTTTAATCCATACTGCTCCTGTACTGCCGTTTAAAACTCTGACACTAAAAGTGAAAAATGGAAGGGATGAGAGAAATACAGCCTGTATTGTGAGAATGAGTGCAGGCGTGCCAGGAACCTTTGTAACAAACGTCCGTTTACAAGAGGAGAAAGACAGTGAATGATGTTAATCAGGGAACACCTAATCCATTTTAAAGCTTTACTTGTTTTTCTGTGATGAGCAGGAAGACAGATAAACACAGGGACTTGTGCTCACTTCCTGATGCTGGACCTGAAGTGGCTAAAGGTTGACACAAGTGCTTTGTAAACTGTAAGCTTAGTGAAATACTTACTGAAAGTGGTGCCTATTGACAATTTTAGTGGATGGAGAGGAGCTCAGTTAACCTTTGTATCTCAGTTTTAGTGCGTGGCAATGGATGAAGAACACTCTAAATCTCATGCCAGTATAAAATTGTGGAAAATGGGAACAGTGCCTTGTTGTAATACAGCTTTTAACAGTGGCTTGCCAAAGGCAAAGAGAAATCGATTTGAAACTCCAGGTCTGTGTAACTGGCTTGGGTGAGCTGTGTTGTAGTCAAATAAAGGTGAGGGAGAAGCTTAACCCCCCTCCACCCTATAATTAGCTATTTGATGAAGTAGAGCAACAATCAAATTAAAGTAAATGCACATGTAACTAAAAATAATTTTCTGAATGTGTTGCAGTATGGATGATCTATCACTTAGTTGTGATTACAGTGGGTTTAAAGATTCCTTTTTTGTTTAGAGTCACCAGATCAATCTTTGAAAATTACTCAACATGGCTACAGGAGGAATAACAAAATTAAGTTTGGTGACCTGGCTTTTGAGAGCAAGAAAAATAGTCATGTGACCGATTGAGAGTGGTTGGGTATCAGGAACAAATCTTTTCACTGGATTCCAGGGGCTTTGGCCTTTATGCCAACATAAATATGGGTGTCTCTCTGATGGCAGAATTGCAGTGCATTAGTTTGTACTTTTTGGAAATTTATGATATGAAATATAGAGTTCACTTTTATACCTCCCTGTTTTAAGAAAATAGGGAGTTAATGTTGATCTGGGCGCTCCTTTTTCTTCTGGCTATTTTGAAGAGAACTGAGGTCCCCTCTTTCTAAAACAATTTTCTCATGTTTGTAAGTTCTCAGACACGTATTGTTCTGCATTCAATAAAGCACTTCAGGTGGCTGTGCTGTGCAGGCCTGAACAGAGGGTTGTGGCTATGTAGCATTAGTTTCAGCTGCTTTTGGGGACTGCTGAAGTTCCTGTTGTTTGCAGTGGGGTCCAGTGAACAATTTCCTTGAGCTCAACACAGATGTGGAGAGTACTGTCCCTCGGGGAGTGAAGAGGCATCTAGTTAATAGTAAGCTCTCTGCCTTTTTGATGGCTTAATTCTCAGCCTCTTGTATTGTGACCTTCTCACATTCTGCAAGGAAGTGTTCCACTGAAGGGGATGGGTGACCTTACACCCTGTGTTCTGCTAAACACAAAATATGTCAAGTATGGGGAAAGAGGGGCAGAGAAGGTAAATATTCAGACAGGCACACCACGCTACCTGTGTTCCTCTCTAAAATTCACATGAAAAATTAGTTTTTCTCATGTTGTCTTTAATCTCTGATGTGATATTTAAATGCCCTCAGCATGTTCTGACAAATCTGAGGTGCCCTCTGGTATACACTCACGTAGTTGAAAACCTTTTGGTTTTGAAATAAACTGTCATGAATGTACAAGTTGGTGGCATTTCTCAGATGTCTGATACCAGGTAGTCATCTTCAATTATTTCACCATGCCCTATCTTTGTTCCTTCAAAGTATTGTCTGTAGTGGGCCCAAGTCTGTTTCCAGTAGGTCTGCACAACTCAGTGATTTCTCGGGTGCACTTGTGTCCTTGAAGAATGTGAGTGATTTCAGTGAAACAACAAAGGACCACAAGCACGAAAGTTTACAAAATAGTAATGATTGTGGTTTTATATGTGCATATTAAAGTGCATTTCCTGGCAGGGAAAGTTCTTGTCACACAGGTTTTTAGCAGTGCGAGTTAAGCGTTCCTGCACTTAATTTTCCTTTTATGTTCACTTTAAGATTGCACGATGGAAGTCACGTTTTCTCAAGAAAAGCTGCGCATCTTGGATCAGTACCATTGAAGATACTGATTGCAACACCCGAAGCAGGGACCTGTAACGAATTTGTCAAAGGAAACATACAATGGATCTCAAGGAAAGCTGCCCAAGCGTTAGCATTCCCAGCTCTGATGAGCACAGGGAGAAGAAGAAAAGATTTACTGTAAGTATGTAAGAGTGTAAGCACTGTGGGCAAATCCATAGGCTTTTGGTGCCTAGAAGTGCTTGTTTCTTTTTTCCCCACTACTGACTTGATATTATTTTCAATAGGTTTATGGAAATGTTTCCTTGCTCTTTTGAGTAGTGGCCATAGTCCAGAGTGAGGATTTGTGAATATTTTACAGTGTTTACCTGTGTTGCTTTCTGCAAAAAGAACTTTGCTTTACAGATTTCTGGTATTTTTACCCCCAAATAGCTGCATTTCTCCTATAAAATACCTAAGTGTCCAAATGCAGGGAAAACATTTTGGTACCACTTTTGGCATTCTACGTGATTTTTTTATGACAATGTGTATCTTGTAAAGGAGTAAAGTGTGGATTTGTTTTTTCCAGAAAAATATATTTTTTCATAAATATTCTACTGTACTATTGTAATTTTTTGTGTAAATTAAAAAAATATAAACCATCAAATTTTTTCAAAACCTTTTTTCTGTCTTCCTTCCTGTTTTCTGATTCTAATGCCTATGAGTTTTTTCCTATCCTGTTCCCATTTCCACTCCTTGTCTTTCCATTCCCTCTTCCTTTCTTTGCCTCTGAGTTTGACTTTCTGGTTGTGAAGTCTTTCCCTTGTGTGGAAAATTCTTTGCATTGCATACTGAAAACTAAAGTAGTGTGGTATGGATTTTTGTTTTGCTTACATATAAGCCTAAATGAAAACATCATAACACTTTCTTTAAAAAGCTCAGCTATTTCATTCCTCTTGTGCAACTTCCTCTAAGCTTTTTTTTTTCACTGAGTGAATTAGTCACTCTTCAGATGTGGAATGCAAACACCCTTAGACTGAGTTGCTGTCTGAAGAATACAACAAAACAGAAGTTTACTATGAGTTATGTATCTGCCTTTCCTCTTCACCTCCCTTCCTTGGAGAAGAATAATGACATTTGATTCTTCAAATATATCAAGATGTAATTTGGAGAAGGATTGTGCTGGTGAAGGGAGCAAAGAAAAGAGAACTTTACTAATACTTTAAACTGCTGTGTGCATGTGAAACTCAGGTGAGCAGGGAAACCTTCATGAAAGTCTAAATTAGAGCAAAACAAGTTTGTTTTGTTGCCTTAGTGCTGGCTGTTAGAAAGGGCCAGTGTGGTATATTGTGATATGTAACTAGTGTTGTGATTGCCAGGTCTGTTTACCCTAAGATCTGTGAGACAAACTGAGCAATGTAAAGGCACTTCGGCTACACAAGCAAGAGTAGGAAACTTCAGAAACTGGGGGGTGAGGGAAGAGGGAAGCAGAAATCCAACCCAGCTTACACTGTGCAGAGCTACCCTTCATTTTGCTGTTTTCTGCTTTCTGCGTCAGGGAGCAATTAGCAGCTTGACAAGAACTGCTTTTCACAACCAAGCTTTCGAGTACTATCACATGTATTTTAGGATTTGATAACAGAAGTAAGGGTCATACTAAACTTCATGGTAGGAACTGTGAATTCCAGCATGTGTCAGTGCTTTTACTGTGTCTGTTCTTTTGTAGCTGTGTTGTGATTCCTGGATCCCATCAGTACTTTGTCAGGGGGAGAGGGAGAAATAGTTCTTAATAAATTTGTGGGAGGTATAACTGGCTCTTTCTGATGGCCATACCAGTGCCATTTCCACAAAGAGCAGTAAGAACCTTGGGGTGAAAGGAAAGGTTAAAGTGCTAAAGGCTAGGAAAGACTTCAAGTGAATATAATCTTCATCTTACTGTTTCCTACAATATTGTATCACTACTGCTTCTGAGACTGTTCTAGAATAATCTTACTGCTCTGAATAGAAACTATGAATTCCAGCTCAGACCTTTCAGTGTCTCACTCAATGCTGGCATGGAAACAAGAAAGTATGTGCAACTTAGTTTTTGCTAGCTCTTCTTTTTCTTCTCACACTTGCTCTGATAAAGCATTTTTTTTTAATCATGTCTCTTTGCAGTCCTCATTCTGATGATTAAATCAAGCTTTTTAGTTTTGTGTTTGGAAGTGAAGTCTTCATTTCTCCTGAGCATTTTCATGACCTGAATGTTTGATTTGATTTTGTTAAATACTGCATACTTTTGATACCCCCAATATTTTTTTTCTTGACAAAGGTTTGAATTTTCAGGTGTTCTGGCAGGGGAACTTTTTTGCTTCCACTTAATTCATGGTAACCAGCCTCTATGCATATTCACACTAGTTCACTGTCCTGCATTTTTCTGAAGATTTAACATTCACTTTCTTCATTAGAAGAGCAAAATATTTGCTTATTTTGGACCGTATCTAGGCTATATTAATTGCTGTTCTGTCCTTGCTGCATAGTGGGTCATTCTTTTGCCTGTTTTGACAAATAGCTTTGTTTTGGATTTCTCACTTTTATCGCTCTGCTATTTGATGTCTGAGGCCTAATCAAGACATCAAATTTTCTCAGTTCTCATCTCCCTTCATACCCTCATCATATCCAGGCTTATTAAAAAATCTCTTTCGAGGTTTCTGTTTGTCTAATTAAATCTGGAAGCTTCATCTCAGACCTGTAATGTATATGATTAATCCCCAGCCCTGTGGAAATTGTGGTCGTTTTTTTTTTTTTCTTTTACTTGTTGACACTTAATAAATAGCTTCCTTACTTTCTCAATACTTGTTCTCTAGAAATGGGAAAACAGCCTACTTTTTTCATATCTTTGTTTAGTCAAAATTTAATCTTTAATCCAGGAGCATGAGCTACCATGACAGAGTTGAAGCCTTTTAATTTCAGTGACTTTTTT
>JAWWLV010000088.1:117735393-117756807 GCA_035041135.1 Platyrinchus mystaceus
GTCAAAATTTAATCTTTAATCCAGGAGCATGAGCTACCATGACAGAGTTGAAGCCTTTTAATTTCAGTGACTTTTTTTGTGAAGAAATCTGTCACATCCAGAAATATCTGGCCCCTGTCCTGTCTGTATCCGCAAGATGGCTTATGGTGATGTTTTCAGGAATTCTGTTTCTTCCTTTTTCCTTTCTTAGAGCTTTGTATTATTTATCCATATATTACAAGTTGTGAATGCATCTTATCTATGTTTTAGGAGTTTTCTAGGACTAAGTTTAGATTAGGAATAATTAGATTTGAAAAGGTTATTATCTAAGTAAGGCTAGATTCCTCCCCCCACCTTTCTAGAAGCAGACATTGCACATCTCTTTAATCATTACATAGGTGTAGCTGAGAGTAGTAATACAGCCCAAAGACATTCTATGTTTTTAGGTTTTACCAGATTCTTTGTGGATATCATATGTGCTCTTATCCTTCAGTGCTTCAATACCTTGCAGCTTTCCCTTTGTTGGGTGTGCAAGAGCTTTATTGGTGGTGTGAACTGGATGACCTCCTATGGAGTTTTTTTATGCTCTCTTGTGTGAAAAATGTTGACGGTGTTGATGTTCTACTGCTACTCTGAGAACAAAACTGTTTTAATGTTGCAGTTGCCATGGAGGTGGATATCATCTCATATCCTAAGCTGTGCTTGCCCGTGCACTTTGCAATCTGTGCATTCTGCCTGGATAATTTAAGAAATCCATGGCCTGCTGCTTAAGCGTGTTGGCATTGATCTGCTGTGCGGTCATGGGGAGTGAAGGTGTGTGCTTGAACATCACTTGCAGGGCTTGATTGCTGTATAAGGTACCCAGTTCAAGAGGACAGTGCTTAAGTCTTCACAGCTGAAGCTTTCAGGGTTTACTGTGGAGGGAGGCTCTAGAAGTGTGTAGGTAGGTTTTATACGAACGCTTGTTTAGCACTGTAAGGGAGGGCTATTTTTCTTAGAAGGGTCTCATCAGCATTCTGCTGAGTGCTTCTGTCCAGCTTCCTGTGTTCCCCAGGGACTCGGACTGAGAACAGCTTCTTTGAGCAGTTAATGTAGCATGAATGCAGATCTCAGGCTGAGGAGCTGATGGTGGTGGCTGCCACTTCCACTGTGAGAGTTAAAGGAGAGAGGTAAGAAGCTGTTGCAGGGCAGAAGGGAGACTGAGGCACTGGTCCAGTTTTCTACACTGGGAATTAGCAGCCTTCTGCACTCATTTCCTTTCTGTGCCAATCCTTTCCACTGGAGGAATAGCTGGGCTCTTTCTAGAACTACAAGAAGGTAGAAAAGCAAGGACAACTAATTGCCTAAGAGATGGGAGAAGCCTGCTGGACACCCAGCAGTCAACTAGATTTATGAATCCAGGCACTGACAAACTGTCTAGTTACTGAAATCTTTTGACATGGGATTTGAATGGCCAGAACTGTGCAGCAGGTTCCAACTATACCTCCCTTCATCACAGTGCTGTATATTAAATTATCTTTGCTGTATTTTAGCCACAGCACCATTTTTTTTCTTCCCTGAACAATTGTCATCTGCCAGGATCCTATTATATTCAAGGTATTGGAAAGAAGAGTTATCTTTGTTATCTAATTGCCTTCCGTATGTAGTCTCTATTTATGTTTTGATGAAGGCAATCTTCAGTATTTAAATGTTTTACTTCTTTAATATTAGTCTTATTACGGATTATCGAGTTGTTACCAAATTTCTTAGTAAATTTTCATAGACTACTATCTGATGGCCAGGTGTTCTTGTTGGATATGAACTAATTTACAAAACTCCATTAAATCAACTTTGATGTTAGTTTTTGCTTACCTGACGTTTAAAAAAATTCCTGTCAAGTACCACATTCTTTTAATTGTTCTTTTAATCACTTCTGTTGATGTCTGTGTGACTTAAGAAAGAAATACGTAGCTCAGCGAGTGCATTTACACAGTACTTTTAACAACCTGCACTTATTTCCACCACAGGATTAAACCTTGGAGGTTTTACTAAATTTTGTGGTCATTAACTTTTTGTTTGCTACTACAGGTTTACAAAGTGCTGGTCTCTGTTGGCAGAAATGAGTGGTTTGTCTTAAGACGGTATGCGGAGTTTGATAAACTCTACAATACGGTAAGCAACAGGCAAGCTGTGAAATCATGCCAGAATAGCAGAGTAACACCTGTTTGCAGTGTTATGGTTTGAGTTAATCCCCTCTTGAGGAGTTTCAGTCAATAACCATAGGACCCCTGATTAAAGGTAATGATGGAATGGGTTTTTTAAGCTTTGGTTTGTTTGAATTTCAAACGCAAAATCCACTTATTTGTCACTTTTTCTTGTGTTCCTTGGGATCATAACATAATGAGAAACTTCCAATTTAGTGGTTGTTAAAACACCTGAAATATGCATTTGTTCATGATAAAACCCCCACAAAACATCTAGATAGATACGTTTCTCCTAAAATAAGCATTTTACTTTGAAGTACTGAAAGCCATGAACAAGTCCTTGTTTCTTAATATAAATTTTCTATTAAGTCAATTATGACAATTCATAGCTGCAGTTTCATATCAGGTATGATTTTTTTTCACAAAAAATGTGATCAGTGCTCCACATAAAATAGGCCTCTTCAGCAACCAAGTATGGATTTCTTGGGTTTGTTGCTAGAAGAGGATTTTGCTCCCTTTAGATAGTGGGCAAGAAGGGCAAATACCTACTCAGATATGCAGTCTGTGTCCTGTGTCCATACTTGCCTTCAGTTCTTCATTCCACAATTTTTGCTTTAACAAAAGAGGAAATAATTCCCCTGTGATCCCCATAAGAAAATGTTACCAGCTGCTTATCTGTGCCTCCATTTCCTTTCCGTTGCCTCTGTGAGAAGCAGTCAGGCTGTTCTCCCTTCTGCCTCTCTGTACGTGGATTTGCATGTGGCAGTGGTCTCCAAATGCAGGCTGTGAGCTTGGGGCTGTTTTACAAGGTCTGAGCTTAAGTGCCCCTGGATACACCATCCTATATTTTGCCTGCACCTTTCAGGGATGTAGGCTTGGAAGGAAACAAAGCATCCCCTTTTCGGTACCTGCAGAGGGAGTGTTGGTGATCCTGTTCCTTTGCCACATTCCCTTGCCGTTCGGATTAGCATTGCTCTGCTGAAGTTTGTTCAGCGCTGGTCTCTCAGTGTGGACAGAGAATGAGGTCCTGGGGAAGCATAACCAGGGACATTTAGATCAGTTTCTATTCAATGTAATTCTTATAACATAGAAAAACTTGTGCTGCTAACTGGAAGAGATACTGTTGTTGCTAAGGAGAGAAGAATTGCCAGCTCCTCTTTTAGAAAACTACTCTCTTAAAGATGATGAGAGTAAGATTGCTTCTACAGCACTTGAAGTGCGTGTAATCAAGGCTTAACTTAGGTTTGGGGTTTTTTAGTATATAATTCAATGTTGGTTTATGCTATCTTCTGGTCAGTTTATCAAGTGTAGCATACAATCAAATTATCAAATGCAAGATGCAAAACAGGCTGTTCATCTGTTTGCAGTTTTGACTTAAGGGCGGACCACTTATGGTTTCTAAAATTTTAAGAATGCCACTTGGACAAAACCTAGAAGCCTGTGTCCCCAGCCCATCCTAAACCTCATGCCTACAGCCCTATGCAAGCAAGCAAGAACAAAACAAACCCAAAAGAGATATAAAATTGATGCAGGAAGAGAGAAGAGTGGAAAATAAAAGCAACACTGAAATTCTAGTTTATGTTTTTTAACCTGGGGCAAGTGGAAAATCATTTTAGTGCTATTGCTGGAGTAGTCCATAAAATGAAGATGAGATTGCTATTGCTGTTGAATTTAAAAGGATATGTCTGGTGCAAACAAGCTGAGTACAGATTGTTCTGGGATTGTTTTTTTCCCCCCAAGTATATGACTAGAGGAGTTGACATAGTGCAGCAGAATTACTTATAATCAGGTGTTCAAACTGTACATCAGAAAACAAACAAAGTGCAATTATTTCTAGGTACTTTGATGTCTAAGCATAAACCACTTGTATGTGTTTTGTTTTCAGCTAAAGAAGCAATTTCCCACCATGAACTTGAAGATTCCAGCTAAAAGAATATTTGGAGATAATTTTGATCCTGGTAAGTTATCATCTTGTTATTCATTTTGTCAGTTTCTTTATATGAAAATTGATCCATTCCAGCCTACAAGCAGCTATATTAGATGAGTTTTACACCAGTCCTCAAAACAGTGACTAAACCAAAGTTTAGTCATGCTTTAGTCGAGCAGGAACTAGCGTAGGTAGGTATTCTACTGTGTGATTGTTAACAAAGTATTGCTTAGTGGCCCGGTGCCTCTCTTGCACTGAAGGCTACAGCTCCTCCCAACCCTCCCATATTCTGGATTGTGAGAGATTATGAACTGTCAGGTGTAATCTCTCTCCTGTAAATGCTAAAGCCAAACCCCTGACTCTTCTAAGCATATGCCTAGTTAGTGTTAAATTTCCTTTGTGTGACTTCCCGCACCACCACCTCTGAAAAATGAAATAATCAAAGGATTTATCTTCGAGGACTTTTGAACTTTCTGTATCTAAATGTGCTTCTTTGTCCAGTTTAGATGAAAGTGAACCTCCTCTGTAAAGGGAATAAAAACAGGAAGCATGTCTGATGTGAACATGTTGTGATCCAGTTACCAGTGATAAGTCCCAATTTAGTTTGCTCTGTACACAGCAAAATACTAATGAAAAAGTTACTTGTAAAGTGCATTGAATTAACCTAGGTGGCACCATGGATGAATAAACAAAAAGGCAAATGGGAAGGCCAGGCCGTTGCTCTGTGTATTTATATCCTTCATTCAGTCTGTTTTTAGCTAAGGGTTTTCCTGAAGGTCATTGGAACCTTCCCACCCTCCCCTGGCTTGCTGATGTTGAGCAGACTGTGTGTGTAGTTTCACCTCCTCCTGCACCTCTTTCAATCATTTAATTTTTTCCTTTGCTGAGGAACAAATGGGTCCAAAGCTGTTGAACTCTTAAGATGTATAGTTTTGGGGTTTTTAAAGTTCTTACAAACAAATCTAATTTTTGGCAGTTACAGTTAATCATCTGGATCCTGATGTCAAATTCCTTTTTAATTTTTATTAAAATAATCACATACAAGTATCCAAGCTCTGATGTTCTCTTCTGATTAAGATGTAAATGGTCGCTAAAAGTTCTAAGTGTATTGTGTCTACATATCTGCTGAAGACAAGATAATGTCATGGAGTCCAGTTTGCTGTGCAGCCAAATGTGCAGG
Organism: Platyrinchus mystaceus; assembly: GCA_035041135.1. NCBI lineage: Eukaryota > Metazoa > Chordata > Aves > Passeriformes > Tyrannidae > Platyrinchus > Platyrinchus mystaceus. The sequence goes on from JAWWLV010000088.1 coordinate 117,740,663, forward strand.
TGGATTTCTTGGAGTCAAATTTAGGAAACTGGAGTTTTAATGAGGAAAAAAACCCCTCAACTAAAAGTTTATTAAAATTATATATGTAAAACAAAGTCCTCAGACTTGTTTTAAATTTCTGTGAGCTGTGCTGAAATCCTTGAAGCATGAGAAACTAAATAGTTCTCAAGATGTGTCTTGCTGGGAGGCAGGGTGGAGTTGGAGCCATGATGCTCATGTAAATTATTCTTTATCTTAACACTGATTTATTGAAGCTTTGATGTAATGTTTCTGCTGGCTTCTGAAACAAGCCACATATTTTACAAATACTGAAAAGGTATTTTACTTCTGTAGTCCATTCATGGGTATGCAGCATTGTGCTGCTGCACTGGAATGCAGCAGAGTGAAACCTTTATATCCCTTTTCCCAAAATCTACCAAAAATACTGTCATAGCATACATTGTTGATTAGGGGTCCATTTTTATTGATGCTTAGGTTATTTCAAAATTAATCTTGTTTTAACTTGAAAAAATGGGACAGAGGAGAATCACTGAAACCAGTCAGAATACAGAAGTTGAAAATTTACAGGTGTTTTATCTTCACCAGCATGGATGGCTCTGTAGGCTTAGAGTGACTGATGACACTGTGCACCTGTCACACTGAAACTGCTGATGTTGGTGACTCACATAGCATCTGTATGCAAATTTACCTTCCTGCTTGTTGTCAGTAATTTGGGATTATTAAATACCCTAGCAAGGGTTTAGGATTATATCCCTGAAACAATATGAACATTTTTTCCTTAATATTTGAAATACATCTTTTAATCAAAAGTTAATTTGAAATTGTAATAAGTGTCAGTAATCTGTATGTGGCAGTCATTGGAATGCTTTAAAAGTTAATACACAAGTTAAATATTCTTTTTCCCTACAAATTATTGTTGATATGAGTAATGAAAGACAAGATTATTCTGTTTTACACTTTATTTCATGTTAGAACTCTCTTTCTATTCCAAATCCTTTCTGTATCTTTCCATATTGCTACAGAACAGTTATGTTTCTTAAACTTTAGATGAAGGTGTTGATTCTGAGGATTATATTTTTTAATGTTAGAGATGATGTCCAAAACTTAAAGGAAAATATTTTAGTTATCTTTGGCTATATCCGAATGCCACACATATGTTATGGAAATATGCTGCTTGGTGGGACCGTTCATGTAAAAACTTGACTTGTGCAACTGATGTCAGGTTTTGCCTGTGGGTCCTTGTTTTTTTTGTTTTTGTGGAATCAGGTCTGGAAGGGCTCGCCCTTGCAAGGGAGGCTGCAGAGGTGAACCCACTGTGGTTACACACTGTTCTTGAAGCACTTCACTGCACTTTTAATCCACCTGGCTTTCTACATTTTCAAGAAGTGTTACGGAGAAACTCAAATTTGTTCTCTCGCCTCAGTTGAATGTTTTAAGCTTGCAATTTTAATATGTAGAACCAACCCTGTTCTGAACCAGTCATGGACCTGTTTCTTTTTTAACTGCCGTTTAAGTCCTAAAAAATCTAAATAAGAAAATAACTCTTTTTCACAAGCTGACTGATGATTCTAATAAATCTGTTTTTTTCAGATTTTATTAAGCAGAGAAGAGCAGGACTGAATGAATTCATTCAAAATTTAGTTAGACAGCCAGAGCTATGCAACCAGTAAGTAGTTTCCTTTCTGTTTTTTAAGGACTGTTGAAAAGACATGTTAAATACAAAATTGCAAATCAAGTATTTAACTGGAAAACGTATTTTACCTGTTCAGAGCTCTTCAGTATAAAAAATAAACTTTAAGATGGCCATTTGTTCAGGAAAAATCTACAGACTGAACAGTGTAAAAATGTTGGGTTTTTTCTGAAAACCGATCTACAAATCAACTTGCAGGCAATTAACTGATCTTAATTCAAGGGGTGCAGATTCCACTCTAAACTCTGTTGCTGTAGGGCAGTGTTTGTTTTGGTGGTGGCTGTACTGTTTGAGAGCTCTGCTGTCACTTGGTACTGCCTTGCTGGGAGTCAGTCACTGCCTGCATCCTTTTTGTTAGAGCAGTTCGCGTGTGAACTCTGGAACTTGCGTTAAGCACGTTAACCAAGTAGCTTAATTAGCTGGCTGAGGTGGATAACCAAGATGACCTGCCTAAAAGCAAATGAATAAGCTTTGCACCTGAACTGTTCTGGCAGAAGAACCGCAGGTGTGTTCCCCACCATCGGTGGGACAGTGGTGAATGTGGAATAATGGCAGGAGAGAGTTGGCTCCAGCTAAATCTGGAGGACAGCGCTTTGTGCGTGAACTGACTGGGGACAAATTGCCTTCTTTCAGTTGAAATATATGATCAGTTTAAGATAAATCCATGCAGCTTTCCATGTTGCTTGAACAAGTAAAATGGTAAATCTCTATGCTTGTCTTTAGTGTTAATTAAATGGTTTTTTCTGCATATGCTTTGTTTAATTAGCCAAACTGTACAGCCTGTGAAATTGCCTATTTCCCACAGGAAGAAAATAACTTACAGAATATTGCTGCAGTTTGCAGTGTGCAGTCAGATTTTCTTTCTTCACAACCAATGAACTATTTACTGTTCTGTTAAACTGAAATATGTGCTTCCTTCCTTTTTTTTTTTTTTTAAAAAAGGACCATTTTATGTATACTTCCATATCATAAGTGGAAAAGAATTAGTAACAAAGTCTTTATGGTAGGATACTTTTCCACCAGAACAAATACTATGAGGTTTGTGTTCATAGTACTGTTCTTTGGGAAGTAATAGAAAGTACTTTAATATAACAAATTATTTGTTGCATCAGGAAAGGATACTGGTTTTATTTAGCACAATCTCCTCCATATTTGCTCATCAGTATGTCCAAGTATTTTTGTCTCAAAGCAATACTGTAGTTGTTCTCCAGAGTTAAAATGGTAGCTTTTTCTGTGCTTAAGAAAAAGGCTTCAAACCTCAAATCCACCCGCCTTCTTAAATTTTTGTGAAGGTTTTGAAATTGTTTTATGGTCAAATGCATCTGTAGCTGAATCTATGTTCCTTAACATGGCTCTTAGCTTGTCTGATCCATTAAAACTGACTTAAACCAGTATTAAGTCATAGATTCAATTGTGTGATACTGCTGAAAGCATGTTCAATAATAAGCTTATTAAGCATAGTTCTACAATAAAAACAAAATAGAGATCTCCATTTGTCTTGTGCTGTTCTCCCAACCCTTAAAGAAACAGTGATGTGGGAGGAAAAGCAAGCCTCTAATTGACAATTTAGTGCGAAAGCGTTTAATGTTATCGTAATTTGTGTTGTTTCTCTCTTACTAACTGTGAGGTACTTTGTTTTTCTGAAGCTAGCTTTTGTTTTATTTTATGCAGTGCTCCATTGGAACAAATCATATAATTATGTAATCTGTCACCTTTTCGGTGTATAAATGAATGTCGTTAGTGAAGAAATACCAAATCTTTGATCTTGGTGGTTTGGGGATTTTTTTGTAAAATCTGCTAGAAAGTATTCAAGGAGTATGTGGTGACTGTCTTCACAAATAGTCCACAATCTTGTTTTCTTAGACAGTTTTACTTTAATGTGCTAATTAAATTTGATATTGGGTAAAATAACTTAAAATAACTTAAAGTTAGTGTTATACAAGGAATATGTAGTGGGTTATGCATTCTCACAGAACTGTTATGAAGTCCACCTTCCACTGCATCTTTTAAGCATTAAAACCAGGATGTCATATATTTTAAGTCCTGTATAGTAAAATTGTTTCACTAAAAACTTATGGGTGGTTCAAGATGATTTCCTTATTTCTGGATGGGAAGGCACTCGAACATCTGAATTGAACAGCACAAATGTATGTCCAAGATGGCAGTATTTACATTAATCTCTGAAACAGCACTGTGTTCTCATTTATCTTGAGTGGACTTTTTTCTTGGATCTGGCATGTTTCTTGAATATTGTATCAAAGCCAAACCTTTTTGCTCAATAAAAAACCCAAGAAAAACCTAATGTGTGTTAGAATGATCAGAGACCCTGGGTATGTTAGAGGTAGAGACCCCGTGACTGTTAACAAGGATTTTCCTGCAGTCACTGTCAGGTGGAATACAGGATGAGATTATGGGCTTAGTCCAGACTGGGAATCAAATTAGCTTCAAGATGCATTTCCTCAGGTAACTGTATGTGATAGACAACACTCTCATAGATAGAATGCAGATGTTCCAAGAAAAGATGGCAGAAGGGATAGAGATCTGATAATGTGTCGTCCTTGCTGACTGATGTCTTTAATGGGAGCTGGGAGTTTGTTCCCTGTGAGCACTTAGAGGCTCCCTAAATCACTGCACAGCTATTGAAAGTGGGCTGCTCGCCCCCTTAAATGCAGGTCTTCACTGAAATATTAATGCATTTAATTGTCTATCAGAACACCTCCAAATAAAACCTGTTTGAATCCAACTGCAGAATAGGAGATGCATTAAAGATGTAATTTAGTTATTTTTAAGTAGTGCAAAGTAGCTCCTTAATGAGATGAGAACATTTGCATAACGCTTGGAAGAAATCAAGGATGACAATACCCTGCAACCAGTGGGGAAATGAGTTACCAGTTCTGTAAGTGAAAGGCCAGGGATCTGCACTTGTTCCCTGAAAGAAAATCAAATAATGAAGTGTGTGGGGAAGAGGGAGGAGCTAGGCACCATTATTTAAATAAAGTGTGCCTTAAATGTTAAGTTTCTGTCACTAGCTATTAATTTTACTATTTTGCTTCAAATTTGTGTTACTTTTTGGGCTTGTTCATATTTCTGTGTGTCCAGAGTTTTTGTGTGGTAGCATATTGTTTTTGCAGGAAGACTAATGCAGGACAAGTATTACAGAAAAAAATTGTATTTAAGCAGAGCTTGACACCCCTTTGTGTATTTCAGAGCTAATCCATAAAATAAATGTAGTCAATCATAAAAATCTAGAAAAATCAACTTTTGCTGGTAATATATGTACAATGTATATTGAGCATCCCTTTTTAAATGGTTTTCTCGATCCTTTTAATTTCATAGGTGAGGTTATTTTAGGAATAGTTTCTATGTATTTTAAAATACATTGAGTTAATATGTGTGAGCTAATACAGCATGGAAGTCCTATCAATCTGTATAACATTTTGCATAACATGCTGCAATTCTGGCTAAGAAAATGGTACATTAAACTTCTTATTTTTAATCACTGGTTCTTTGCTGTGCTGTTAGAATTGCAAACGTGAACGATGTAACATTGCACAGTTACAACTCTGGCTGCCATGGATTGTGGAGACTGTGGATACCCTGCAACTGTAAAGCGGCCTTTTCATGTGAATTGAGGTTTTTTTAAATTTATTTTTTCCTGCTGTGATTTCAGTCATGGACAAAGTTACTACAGTAACTATTTGAGATGTATTACAACATGCTCTATTTAATCAGCCAGTTGTCCAGATTAATGCTGAAAGGTAATGAAAGGTCTGATTCTGTTGTTCTGTCTAGTGAAAAGCATGAACCATACCTCTTTGTTCTTAATATTATGATATCCAAAGATTCTGAAACTTAAATTTGTTTAATCTTGACCCAATATTACTACAATATTCAAACCATAGTGATTTTTGTCTTCCTGGACCTCAGGATACAAGACTCTGAAATAGATCAGAATTTGGAGTTCATGAAAGATGGGAAGAATTAAATTGAAATAATGGTGGGAAATGGTGTAAACGGTCTTGTTGCTGTACTTTAAGCATGAAAGGCTGAAGATAAATGAAACAGGTTTCAAATAGGGCATAGGAATACAGAATGTAAGCAGTGGAGACTGGGAGCCTGAGATAGCATAGGACATGAGGCAGGTTCCGTAATGCCGATATGAAATACAGGAGCTGGAAAAGTGTCAGAAACAGCTCATCTCTTACCTCTGATCCTCACTGTACAGAAGTGTGGAGGGTGAAATGGATTGAAAATAGCAAAGCAAGTACATCTGTTTCTTATGAAAACACACCCTATTTTATATGTACTAGGGACAGGATAAAAGAGCAGCTCTGTAGTGAGTGCTTTTTTTTGTACTGAACGGCTCATGCAGAGTTTCCTGTCAGTGACTGCCCCAAGTCCTTCCCAAAGAGTTTTATCTCTGAAATTTAGGTAAGATTTCTTGCTTGATAAGAAGGTTCCATTTTAGTCATCTCTTCAAGTGGTATATAGGCTATAAATTATTTGTTCAGGAATTAATTTTGTCTCAGTTGTGTTACATGGTTAAGAAAGACGTGACATACTTTTGAACCGTTGGGTAAGCCTTGCTTCCTAGGAGTGGGTTCTCGGAATTCTCTTAATCTCCCACCTTTCTCTCAGTCCTCATCCCCCAGCCCCACTAAAACAGAGCTAGAAACTGGTGCTGAAGATAAAATGCATCTCCTTGAGCACTGTGGGAAACCTGTAGGTTCCTGAAGTGTTTGTGTCCTGCAGCTGCTGGGAAGGATTTCTTAACAGTCTTGTCACTGGGTACCTTGTCTTGGCACTGTCAATGCCCACGCAGAATGCATTCTGGATGCAAGATCACCATCTTCCACTTTAAATTGGATGAGGACAGGAATGTTACTGCCATGTATCTCTTGGGACATACGTCTCTTTTGGGGGGATACAGATGATATATTTCATTCTGTATTGTATTGGACTTGCTGTTTAATTAATTTTAGAAAACTCAACGGAATTTTAAAGTCTTGAGTTTTTTGAAAGAAAGTTTGTTTCCTGGTAGTTGCTAGCCAGTTAAAACCCATGCTTTCTTCTGATAATTACCTTTTAATGCAGTTCTGCAGAGTGTTTCATTATGAAGTCTTCACATACACATACTTTACCATGTCAGGTTTTTGCAAGTGAAAAATTCTATGTGCTGTATGTAGCAGCAGTTCAACTGCAGTTGAATTATGTTACTATAAAAACCTTGCTTTCACTGTCCTTAAATATTAAATATAAATATGTATTTCTATATAAATATAAAACCTTGTGATTAGTGACTTCTCTGTACACTGCTGTTTAACCCTGGGCTCTGTGGTTATGGCTGAAAGTCATGTGTATTATTGGTGTGCTAATGAAGTTAACTGTGTTTCTAGTCCAGATGTCAGAGCATTTCTTCAAATGGATAACCCGAAACATCAGTCAGATCCATCTGAAGATGAAGATGAAAGGAGCAGTCGGAAGGTAATAAAACAGAAAAGTCTTCTGAATTTTAGCTACTTAAGAGCAATCTTAGGTATATTATTAGCTGAAAATTACTGCTTTTCTAAACAACTCAGTTCCACTGTGGGCTGTAAGCTGTTTTTCTATCAGATGTGAATTGCAGAGGGGTAAAAGCAATTGCTGACTTTGTCTTGCTTCTTCCCCACTTGCTATATGGGTTAAAGAAACACAACTTTAGTTATAGCTTAGCTGTCATAGTTTTTGCAATCTCTTCAAAGACTCTTGCTAAAACCATCTGGCAAGGAGCAGGGGAGATTGAATGTTTAATTGTATTTTTGTTTGCTTGTGCCTTCTTTTTTAAAGAAGGGGAGAAATAGAATTCTCTCCGGGGAAAAAATGCAGTCTTTCTAAAAGTCACTCAGGAGCAAGGATGGATTTGATTTCAGCTCACATATAACACTGTGTGAGGTCTGAAGCTTCTTTTGTCACAAAAGCCACTATATGGCTGGGGATGGATTCTCTGAAAATTAGTTTACAGCCTCCAGAAACAGTGCTGTTTGAAAAAATGCAGTGTTTCTAGGAAGGCAGAAGTGTCATATTTAAGCTTGTTTTCTCAATGGCTTACTACTTGACCAACAGATGTGATCTTAGTACTTCTCTTCTTATTCAACCCCCGTTAAAGACGTAAGAGTTGTTTTGGTTTGTTTGTGATTCAGAGCAGATTTAGTGTGTTCTAAAAGTTTGATTTCCAAAGATACTGTTATAAAATACTGTTTTCTTCCTCCTTTGAAAGGCACTTTAAGTAATGTGGAATGATCTTAACCTTCTGTGGAAAATTACTAATGTGCCATGCCAGAACAAATTCCAAAATAGGAAGAGAGCTAATAGTGCACAGTGGCCTGGACCCCATACTTTTTGGTAGAAAATGCACCTTCTCATAGTTACTGTAAATGATGAAGCCAAACAACAAGGAACAAAAGCAAGCTTTAAAAAACCTCTTCTATACAGTAGCTTTTTTAAAACTGTCCAGTACCATTGGCTCTTAGTAGTGAGCAGAAGCATCCACTACTGCTGTCAGGCCATTCTCTGCTTCTGTAGGAGTTCTGGTTTTGTGCTGCCTGCCAGCCTGGCCCCAGGTAACTCGTATTTGAGTGCAGTTTATCCTTCTCTGATAAAGTCCAGAACCACAATGAGGGTACGAATACTGCTTTTTTAAATTAAAAACAAAATGGAGAAAATTACCTAAATGACAGCAGCTTCCTCTGCTCCCTTTAACTTACAAATTCTGCCTGGGTGTGTACTGGTAAGATTCATGGCGTTCCAGGAATTGAGTTATTTAACCTTTAATGTCAGGATAGAAAAGGTTGGTAGTGTTTTTCTTGGGGCGGGACAAATGTTCACTTTTGTATTTTTAAAAGCACTGTGGCTTTCATTAATTATAATACAAACACTGTGGTGTTAAAATTATTTTATTAGTAAGATCTTGGAAAAGTTGGAATAAAAGGCAGAAAAAATATTCATAGAATTCACAGAAAACAATAAGTTCTGAATGGGGAACAAGTTGTTTGTTGAAACACTCTTTAATTTTTATTTCTGATTTTACCCTTTGTGTATACAATTATTTTATGACCTTCATCCTTAAATGGGATGTATGTAGAAATAATTTATGGCAAGGTGATGATGGCCAAATATTTCAGCTTGAAGTTCCCAGTCTGGATATTAGATCTCCCTAAATGTCTAATGTAACAAGTGTAAAAGTATGGATTGAGCAAATTAGTAGAATATTTTGAAATTAGTATTGGTTGAAATATAAGAAAGACTTTAAAAAAAAAAAAAAGGATTACAAGTAAACCTCTTTGTTTCTCCCAACAGTTAAACTCTACCTCACAGAATATCAACTTGGGACCATCTGGAAATCCTCAGTAGGTTTCAATTAAATTGAATTAAAATGTAATTCAATTTACTGTAAATGTTTTATTTTTACTAAATCGGATTAAAATTAATTTTAAAACCTGAAAAGTTAGACTGACCTTGGGAACAGTCCCAAGGTCAAGAATGTGAACAGCTTCTGAAAACAAGTTTGTTTTAATGCATGGCAAAGGACCAGCTTGCCTTGTTGATGCTACAAACCCCCTTACTGCAATGGCAATTCGCTTCTCTGTTTGGTGTCTTCTGTAGAGTTTCTGTTCTAAGTTCTGTGTGAATCTGCTTTCCTCATCTAGGAGATCACTGTTATTTTGGTTTTGCTTTCCTCACAGATTTGTTCTGGGCTAGCAAGAGGAAGTGCTTAATAGATTGCAGTAAGAAATGAATTTTAAGAGTACTTCCCTTCAGGGACAATAAATGGAGAGGTGTATGGTGATGTAACTGTTGTTTTGGAATTTGAAAACATGGATAATTGTTTTGCTGACAGAATTGTATTCAGGAAAGAGTAAGGGGATCCTGGGAAAAACTGAAAGGAATGTTGATCTGGGAAGTGGAAAAACTGAGTGAATTCATACATACACACACAGAAGAGGCAGGTGTTAGGACCTCCCTCCTCTTATTGAAATTTAAAATGAGGGATGAATGGGTGGAGGAAAGAATGTAATAAGTAAGAGGGAATAGATATCAAACGTGGTCCTTCCTTCTCTCATGTAAGCTTGAAGAATCCATTTGGACCTCTAGAAATAAGAAATAAGCTGCAGGAAGAGTAATGGGGAAATGGAGACTTAAGAATTGCAAGAAACTAGACTGGAGAGTAAAAGAACAGTCTTGCTTCTCCTTTACATCTTAAGGCTAAACTTACTAAATAAAATAAACTCAAAGGATGCAATTTTAAAACTTTCCCTGGAGGAAAATGGAATTGCAAAATGAAGAGGAGGTGTCTCTGAGGGCAGGTCTGCAGAAGCCTAAGTATTGGGTGGAATGAGGAAAAGGAGGGTGCTAGCAGGCTGTTGTCCTCACATTACAACTCGAGTGCTATAGTAGACTGCTGTACAGCTTGTAATTTCTGCCCAGGTGACCTGTCTCCTTCCTAAATATCTTTCAGTGCTAAACCAACAGACTTTGATTTCCTGAAAGTTATTGGGAAAGGCAGCTTTGGCAAGGTGAGCTTTTATTTCTGTGTCTTATCCTGGTGCAAGGAAACCTGGCTGGTTTCTCATGTATAGTGACTGTTGGCTGGAGACCTGGCCAGAGGTTTTAGAGCCCAGTTGTTGCTGCTTTATGGACCTGCCATTTTTTTCCCTGATATGGCTGTTGGCTGCCTCAGTCATTTGTTGGGAGTAACAAAAGGGAGTATTTCCTTTTCTCATCAAGAGCAATAGGGATCCTCTGTTTCCCCCAGAGAGGAAGGGAGGTACCCCTGTGCTTATGCAGCAGCTGGAGTACGAATCATGTTTTTCCTCTTGTTGTCGTGGATTATTTTGTGAAAGCCCTGATGCTGTGGAGCAGTATGAGCAACAGCCCACTGAAAAGGGACTTAAATATTGGTGCTTTTACAAGGTGCCACAGAGAATCCATCTTGAAATCTCTGCTTTTGGACAATTTTTCAAGTTGTTGTTTTTCATTAAATTATGTTTAAAATTTGTTCCAAAAAAAAAAAAGCTGAAATTGGTCTTGGTAGAGATTTAGCAGGTCATGGAAAATAAATGTTATAATTCAGTCTTTCATGATACCACTGTCATGACAGATTTTTACTGAACTGTAAGCTCACTCTATTTGCAGTTATACTGTTGATTGACTATATTAGAAGCAAAGAAACTGTATGGTGGAAAAAATAGCATGAACACTTTCCAGTTATGCTGAAAAAATGAAATTATTACTAATAGAATGTGAACTGCAACAATCCCCTTTCTTCATCTTTTTTTTTTTTTTTTTTTAATTTCACAGGTTCTTCTTGCAAAACGAAAACTGGATGGGAAATACTATGCTGTCAAAGTGTTGCAGAAAAAAATTGTTCTCAATAGGAAAGAGGTTAAGAAAATTACTCTTTCTCCACCCACCTCCCTTCTTTTTTCCCTTAACTGCAAAATCATTCCTGTTTACTTATTGATCCTTTACTTCTTACAGCAAAAACATATTATGGCTGAACGTAATGTGCTTTTGAAAAATGTGAAACATCCATTTTTGGTTGGATTACATTACTCATTCCAAACAACCGAAAAGCTTTACTTTGTCCTGGATTTTGTTAATGGAGGAGAGGTATGTGGTGGTTTTGTTTGCATTTGAGTCTGTCTATTCTGCTAATTCTGGGTGGGAGGAGCAAAATGATCCTTTACAATGGGCTGTGATCAGCATTCCCCCGATTTTGAAAATCCTATTATTATCTGCTGTTGCTGCAGTCTTCTATAGCTGTACAGACTCTGTTCCTCTTATTGACAACTTTAATCCAAATTTATTCATGGTTGTCAGATACAAACAACGTATTCCACAGTTACTTAAATTTACCTTTATTGCAAATTAATCTTATATTGACATTTTTCACCTTGCATCTGCATTAGCTGAGATGTTTATATTTCAAAAGGGGAAGGAAGGAAACTGACAGCTGAATTCATTACATTGTGTCAGAGTTGAGACAAGTTGGGCCTTTCTCTTGTCTAATTTACTGTCATCTTCTTTAGACTGTATTAGCAAACTTCTCCTTTGCTCTAGTCTGAATTAATTCAGACCACAACTTAGTTCTTATATTGTTCCGGGCAAACTAAAATACAGTTCAAAACAGCTTTCAGATTTGAATGAAGTGCTTGGAAAGAGAAGATGGCGTTTTAGTTTTTCCCAAACCTTGTAGGCAGAAAACAGAAAACTTCCGTTTTCTTAAAATATCTAGAAGTTGAATTTGTAGTATAGTTTAATCTTTACGTTAATTATTTAATCTTTGGCTAGACTTCTGCATCTGCTCAAATGATTTGAAGCCAGTTGAGAGAATTTGTGGAATCATCTCCCAAAGTGATCTACATCTAGGTTATTTCAGAACACAATTTTATAAGTAATTATACAAAACTTTATTAGAAGCATTAACAGAACTGAAAGATTATTTATTTGACACCAGGTTATAGTCTGCTAGGAGGTCCTCTCGCATGATTTAGTCTTGTCAACTTCTTTTCACAGCTTAATGATTTATTCTAGTTCCTTTTTACTAGTCCTGATTGTAGGAGAATGTGTTTGAGTTACTTTTCCATTTCTGAGCTACAAAAGAGAAGAGAGAAATAGAGTAAAGCAATGACAAGTCATGCAGCAAAACCGATTTTATTTAATTTTACATTTAAAAAAAAAAAGTGGACAGCAAAATAAGTTACTTCTTACTGTTAAAATTACATGTTATGAACCTGATTTTTTTTTTTTGTCTGTGTAATATTCTTGTTTACTATTTGCATATTTACAGCTGTTCTTTCACTTACAAAGAGAACGTTCCTTTCCTGAGCACCGAGCCAGATTTTATGCTGCTGAAATAGCCAGTGCACTGGGCTACTTACACTCCATAAATATAGTGTACAGGTATGTTTCTGAAATGTATCCTTCTCCTGCAGAAGTTCGAAATAGGACAAATTACCAGATTAAAAACACTACATGAAATCATCTTATGGGAAACCTGAACTTGACAATTTCATCAAAACTTGAAGTTTTCATCTGAAGAATAAAACTCCTTGCCTCCAAAGCTCTTGTGACTGCTGTTTGGAATTAATACTTTTTTTTTTTTTTTTAATAGGGATTTAAAACCAGAAAACATTCTCCTAGATTCACTAGTAAGTATGCAAGATTATTTTTTGTTTTCTGTGTTTGCTCACAAAATTGACACTTCTGTGTATCCACATGTCGAGCACGTTCTCTTTTTAAAATACCACTCTTTCTTAAACAGGGTCATGTTGTGTTGACAGACTTTGGACTTTGTAAAGAAGGGATTGCAACTTCTGATACCACTGCAACTTTCTGTGGGACCCCAGAAGTATGTTGACAACCTTTGTGGGGCTTTTTGTAGTAATTAATGGCTGTTGACTATTATTAGTATTTGTGTAACTGGAGGATCACATGTTGTTGTTTGTACTGTTGGGAGATTTGCATTCTTTTAACAAGCTCTTCCATGAAACCAAACCAAAGACAAGCTTCCTGCAGATCTGTTCCTTGTTCTTCTCACTAATAAGTCTACTGTGTACTGCCCACATTGCCATAACTCATCTCTTCCTTCCTCTGTTTTTTCAGCCCTTTCCAAACATTGTTTCCTCCCATGTCTCCTAAATACTGGCTAGACAAAGGGCAGTTAGCTTGTGTAATAGCTGCTACATATTTGTCAATATGAATCTACTTACTATATCCTGCCACTGAATTTTAATAACTTTATAGAGAATTAGTATCAGTGACTCCTAAGCAAATTATTGCATATGCATGAAACTTTTGAACTTGCTGACTGAGTTATTGAACTCTGTTGTCTTCTTACTGAGAAAGCTTCACTGGAAAACTTAGACTCTGTAAGTCTTGAACACATATGAGGCATTCAGTGAAATACCAGCATTAATAGCTTTGGTAATTTGATAACCATAATTTAAATTACAGAAAATACCTTTGTGGACACTGAAGGATGAGTGAGGTGCAGTATTTAACAGAAACATTTGAACTACAAAAAAAAAGCTTAAGTAGTTGATTTCACAATACTTCAGCTACTTTTCTTGTTTTTCCAGGGTCACCAATAGACAAGTGAGTTACAAAGCACTCACTATATATAGAAAGTTTGGGAAATACTGATATAATTAATCTGCGATCTAATTTCAGTCTATGCCTTTTTGGACAATGCTATCATCTATTTGTAAATTAATTTCAGAATTTGAATACTACAGTGATAGAAATAAGCATCCTCTTGTTTTGAGAGGTTAAAAACTGTGCTGTAGATAAGGACTCAGATGATGCTCAGTAATAGTAATTTTATACTACATACTCACAAGTAATGGTCTTGTATTATGAACTGGCTGTCCCTGTGGTGTCAGGTTAGTAAGCTCTGAGAAACTGAGCAGGTTTTGTACAAGGCAGATGGAAAGCAGTTATCATTGTCATTCAGTGTGTGGTGGATTGGATGGTTATGACAAATCAGTCAAGTGATACTTATTTGACAAAAATCTGTAACTCAGCAACTCACAACTCATGCCCTTATCAAGATTTACAATGAAACTGAATATAGGTCATACAGTTTCTCATTAATGATAGATTTGAGGCAGCATTAATATCTTCTCGTTTCATTTTTATGCGCTGGATGGGGGAAGCATACGTCCTAAGCATACAGGCTTGGGATGGCAGAATAGGCATGGCTAGTCACCTGCCTTGCTGAGAGATGTTCCCTCTGCAACAATGCAGCAACCTATCTGAAATGTAAAACAAGTTTCATAATAGAAGTGTCAAAGTAGTTTGAAAAAACACTAGTGTGTGGGAAGTATCGTTTCAGTTGGGAAAACTGTTGTTCTACTTGGTAAACGACCAGGTGATGATGAAGTTATTTGCTAGGTTTGTTGAAGGAGATAAATACTTCACGGTCTTGCAATTGTTATGATGAAGCAGCTTTTCCTGAAGGTATTTACTTTGATGTGACTAAAACCTAGGTTTTATTTGTGCTGGCCTAATGCTCTGAAATACTTCTTTATATTTTTTTTTTGTTTTAGTATCTTGCACCAGAGGTCATTAAAAAGCAGCCCTATGACAACACAGTAGACTGGTGGTGCCTTGGCGCAGTTCTTTATGAAATGCTTTATGGGCTGGTATGTACCTCATATGTGGAGGGTAGGAGTTGCTTTCCTCCTCTCTCCCCCTTTATTTGAAGTAACCCTCAAGTGTTGTTAAAGATGCTAACTTTTTGTGTAATATTGAAATACTCCACTTAAATGGATGAACAGATTGTCTTGTACTTAACATAGCACATATTTTCTCTTTTGGATTTTATGTTATCTCTTGGTGTCCAGCAGTTCACTAAACAGCAAAATTGTAGACATCAGCTCTGACGAAGACAGTCATAACTTTAGTGTGAGAGTAAACTGAATCAACAGTGATAAGACCCAATAAAAAACCCTAACTTAAAATTGTGTCAAGTACTTGAATAAATAAAATTTAAAGAATTTTTCTTACTTGGGTCTCCCATTTTTTTCCTAGCTTTTGATGCAGCATTAGAACAAAGAACCTTACTATGCTGCTTCTAGTCATGTGTAATTACTCCAATAACAATCTGTTCTTTTAGTTTTCTTGAGTTTTATCTCCTCCCATAGGACCTTAAATAGGGAAAGAGATTTGTTTTCCCACTCTCATGCTCTTTTCAGGCAAGTTCAATGGGAGCTTTGAAGTTGGATGGCATCCATGGCTATTTATGAGTGTGAAAACATGTTAGTAGGAGAGGAGGTGGGTGGGTGGGAAGTTATCAAGTGTAAAGTTGTGACAGTGGTGATGACTGAACTATAAGTTAGCAGTGCATAAGAAGAAATAGATTTCCCCACTGCTAACAGATTGTATGTCTTATAGAATCATTTACTGATCATACAACACAATTTTGCATGTGACTTCAAATTCATGTAGAACTTGTATTTTTTTAGCCTCCTTTTTACTGCCGTGATGTTGCTGAGATGTACGATAATATTCTTCATAAACCCCTGGTTTTGCGCCCAGGAATCAGTCTCACAGCCTGGTCTATCCTGGAAGAGCTTTTGGAAAAAGATCGGCAAAGCAGACTTGGAGCAAGGGAAGATTTTGTAAGTGGTGCCCTAATTTATCAAGCCCTATGTCATTTAAAGGACCATCACCAAATTCATGTGCACAGCACTGGATTAGTAGCTGGAGATAGAGATTGCACTGCTATGTCTGTCTCTGTTTTCCCCCTTTTTATTTCTTTGTTTTGAAGAAGTTGATGTGAGAAAGTATAGGTGTCTTCAGAACTGAGTGATGAGGAATGATCTAAAAGGATGGACTCCATCCATTAACTGTGAAACCTTTGTAGCTTTTTATTTGCAATCTTAACGTTATAACTGAGCATTTAGATTATATC
>JAWWLV010000088.1:117756907-117777119 GCA_035041135.1 Platyrinchus mystaceus
TGTTGATTTTAGGGCTTAAAAGCAGAAAGTATGATCTTAAAAGGAAACCAGTTTATAGAGGCAGGCTAAAAAATTTTAATTCCTGTTTTCACCAACTACAGTTTTTATTGCAAAGTAAACTATGAGTAAACAAACTGATAAAGAACTTGCTTATGAGCATGTAGTCTGAAGTAGTAGTTACTGTGATGCACAGGATGGATTTCCGAAATACCTAAAATCTTTATTCCTTACTGCAGCTTGAAATTCAAAAGCACCCGTTTTTTGAATCTCTCAGCTGGACTGATCTTCTTCAGAAGAAGATTCCGCCACCATTTAATCCTAATGTGGTAGGTGCCTTGTGCTGGTTTAGTTCATACATGCCAAATATATGAGGGCTCATCTATTTGCAAAGAGTGTTTGTTTCAGAATAGTGAAGAATGGGATTCCCCCCACTGAGTGCTGGCTGGCTGTTTGAGCAGTTATGCTTTTGAGCCATGATACTGTCTTCTTTTACTTAACACTCAGTTTGATGGATCCCTGTTTCTTCTGCTAGCTCCTGTCAAAGTCCTGCCAATTTTTGTGGGGTCTGAAGACCAAAGAAAAATTACAGATAACTTATCAAAGACTTCCCAAAAGACTGGTTTCCTGCTTTTTTAATAGTTTTTACATCTTAGTTGCAAATTTTCTCTGTACTTCCATCAGTTTAAACTGGGTCAACCTGTGACTGCTTGTCCAAAAACTCAGGGTGAGGTGGGACCAACAGTGGGGAGGCAATCCTTCCTACAGTCACATCAGAGGATCACTTTTTGTTGAGCCTCTGTCTGGTGAAGAAGCCTTAGCTGTCTTGTTGCTTCTCTCTGTGACTAAATATTACTATGTTGAGTTCTTAGGTGTTCACTGGGAAGCTGATCTAAACAGTACCATTGCTAGAATTTAGCACTTTAAAATATTATTGATGGAAAAGGGAGAAAAAGAATTCGATGTGATTTCGGATTTTTTTTTTTTAATGGGTTTTGGGGTTGTTTTTACGTTGGATTTGTTGTGTTTTGGGGGTTTTTTTGGAGGGTTGTTATTGTTTGCATCTCCTTAACAATCATTTAAGAAAGAGACATTTCTTTCATGTATTCTAGGTTTGTCAGGTTTGGCCCAAACTCCAGCCTAAAAGAAGAAAGCACCCCTTCAGTAGTTATATTCTTGGATGCTTCAGTGTGCTTCCTTAAATTTCCTATATTTAAATAGGAAAGAACGACATAGACTAGACAGCTTTGAGAATTAAATTTGGAATCTAAAGGACAAGGACAAGTTTAAAACACCGTATTAATATGACAACTAACAGATCTTTCTGTTTTCTAGGTTGGACCAGACGATATTGGGAATTTTGATGCAGTGTTCACAGAAGAAATGGTCCCATACTCAGTTTGTGTTTCTTCTGATTACAGCATCATTAATGCCAGTGTCCTAGAGGCAGATGATGCATTTGTTGGATTTTCTTACGCACCACCTTCTGAAGATATGTTTTCCTAGGAAGTTAGAAGCGAAGAATGTTTTGGAAGTCTTGGGGTGAACTGAACTGTTAGGGTTACGGACACATTCCAAACTAGCGTAACTAGTGCCTCGTTTTGTATGTAGGTTTGAAACCTATGAACAAACTTTCTCTGCTGTATAGGAGGAATTTGGGCATTTTTGGATGGCTTTCTTTGGGATTTGAACTGTTTGTTCCTGCTGCAGAAAATATTTTTTAAAACCTTTAAAAAGCATTCTCTACGTATTTTTTAAGCAAAAACACTGACTGTTCTCCTCAATCCTTTCAAGTTTACATTCATACCTATCTAATTTGCCTGGCACAAACAGCAGCAAATTTAGTAAATTTATAAATGCTTTTGTACTTATTTACAGTGACTTTGTGCTTGAATTGTAACTATGCAAATTGTCTTTTGTATATCCTGGTTTAAAAAAGGTAACAGTTAACAGTTTGAAATGTGTTAATTTACCTGTCAGCACTTAAATGAGGGGTTAATATTAGTTAAGGACCAAGATTCTTAAAGGACTTCTGCGGAATGAAAACTTGGTCATGTAAAACTGGATTGTTGCTCTTGCTGAAGTACCCATTGGCTCAACTGGATTATCTGAGGTATGGGGGATTAACTCAAAGCAAGGATGGAACAAATTAACTGGATTGATTTGATAACATTACTTATTATGTGTTCTACTTTTCTTTCCTTCCTGACCTAAATATGTCTATATTTCAACTACATTAAAAATATTTTTGGTTAAAATTCTGCTTCTCCAAAGATATAAAAATATGCAATAATCACCATTTAAAAGGCTATCTTGCTTTGACATTTTGGGTGTGGGTGGTGAGGGGATCATGCCAAATATTAGGGAATTTTCTCATGGATTTGTAGTTTAAAACACTAATGTGTTCCAAATTGATTGTATTTCAGCATTCATAGCTACTTGTCTTTCTGTTCCAGTTTGCACCATTTTTAAATCTTCACTTGATATTGGGGGGGAGGGGAATGTAAATTACACTGATAATTTTAAAAATGTGAAAAGCTGTTGTATTTCTCATAACATACACATGTATGGACAAACATAATTCTGAACAATTTCTGTTTAAGGAAATTTTTTTAAACAATGCAAAAATTGACTGCAATTACAGTGTATAAAGGCCTATCATGGTAGTTTATTATATATATTACTTGTAAATAACAACTTATTTTTGTCTGTTACTTCAAAAATGTTCTGTGTTTTTTTGTTCATAAATACATTCAGTTAAATGCTTTGATTTGAGAGAAGATAAGATACTGATGTATTATAATACATAAATTGAATGAATGTTACATGAATTTCAGTATCTAAATCATCTTGTTTTTGACAAAATAAGCAGTTAAGATAAATACTCCTTATATTGCATCAAGATAGTTAAAATTGAGAACCTAGGGGAAAAGAGCATATTGAATCATAATTCTTCTGAAATAAATGTTGTGTCAATAGTGAAACATTAGGTAAGGGGAAACTAAAACAGGCTTCCTTGCTTATCTCTAGGACTATCTCCTATAGCACAGTCTCCTGCATAGGGGTTAAGTGGTGCTGGGCAGTTGCTATGTGAGGTTTTGGAAGGAGTGATTGGGTTAAAGAAGTAAAAATTGACATTGGCATGGAAGGACGGAAGGAACTGTAGCACTTGTGGGAGAGGAGTGGTGACTTGGCACTCATTTTCCATAGTTCTCTTCTGCAAGGATTGGAAGTAGTTATGTGCCTGTTCAGGACAACTAACAACTACATGAATAGTGTTCTTGGAGTTACAGTCATTTGGAAGCAACAGCCTTGGTGTTATGTGTTTTTGTTTTGGGGTTTTTGGGGGTTTTGGTTTGGGGGTTTTTTAACATATATTTTTTAACATCAGTCTCTGGACTGAAAAGCAGAAATTGATGATAGGAAAGGAAGTATCCATTCTCATACTGAATTTTTACTCTGTATGGTCCTGAAATTATTGTGGCTACTGTAACTACCTTCCCTTTATGGCAAGGTACTGGCACCATTGTAGAGGAGTGGGAAGGAGAGGGGATACTTCAGAAATTGTTGCTGTGGGAGATAGCACTTTTTTTAATTTTCATCTTGCATTTCCAAGATGTCCATACCTAGCTGCCTGACTGGGTAAGAGGTTTTGATTTTTTCTTTTTTGGTCACAAATTTGGGGGTTCTTTCCTTCTTTTTTTTTCCATTAAGAAAATAGTATGGCAGTGGTAGTTGAAGTTATTTCTGGGAGAGCAGCTTAATTATTGCTTATTAAGCTTTTTCCTTCAGCAGATTTTGCCTTTTTGGTGAAGTGTGAACATGTTAAATGCATCACTTGCAATACTTAAGTTCTTTGAATCAGGACTTCTAAAGGTTAACAGACTCTGTGTACATCATCAGGCAGTAAAGCCTTACAGTACTTCTGCTCTTGTTCTACATCTCTGCAGCACGTGAGGGTGGTTTCCAAAGTAAAACAGTGGGTTTGGAGTGTTTGTAACCCCTTCACCCAGGGCTGAGCTGAAAAGTGACATCTGAAGCATTTGGTAAAGCCTAGAGAGGAGACTGAACCTGCACAGGAAACCACCATTGGTACTCCCTTCCTTTTTGGGCATATAAGTAATAAAGGAAAGTAAAGTTTGCCTTTTTGTGACTAATGCAGGTCTGTAGCAAAAGGGGATTGTTCCTCCCCTTCCAGAGAGAGAACCCAAGCACCCCACGAGGAGCAGGGCTTTCTGCTGTGGCGGTGCTATGGAGGCCAAGGAATGGTGCTGCCATTGTGCCCTCCAGTCTTTTGGCCTAGGAGTGGGGAGCGAGAGAGACCACGGGAAGACGGAGTGATGAAAACGCACAGTGGTTGTAAAAGTGTGAACTGAAATACAACAGAAATAGATTTCAGAAGCACTCTCTCAGGAGGTAAGTTTGTGGGCGGCTGGCATGCTAAAAGCAAGCAGTTAAATATGCGATATGTATTAGTGGAAGAAAATGGCTTTATAAATATGTTGTATTTTAGTACTTGGTACGCTCTCAGTGCATGACCCTTGTCCGATGCCCTGCCGGACCATTGGGTGGATACAGTAGCCATGTGCCCCCTGGGGCAGAGTCACCAGTCCCCATGGTGGCAGCAGGGCTCGGGCATGTGTGGGTGTCGGATGGGCTGGGTTTGCCTTCCCTGAGGACTCGGAGTGTCCACAGGCGCTGCCCTTCGGGACGTGGCCCTGCGGCGCTGAGTCCTGCGAGCTGTGGCGCCGTTCCCGCCCGCGCCGCCGCTGGCTCCGGGCTCGTTCCCGCTGGATGACGGGCTGAGGGAGCGGTGCCAGGAGCCCGGTCCTGCGCTTGTGGAGCCCTCGCTGCCGCCTCGTACACGGCCCCGTTCGCCTCCCCGCGGGCACAGCGGCCCTCGCAGGGAGCAGTGGCGGGGCCCGAGCCCCGCGGTGGTGAGGGCGGCCGGTCCCCTCGGAGCCCACTGCCAGTGCCCATTGCCAGTGCCTATTGCTGCCGCTCCAGCAGTGCTTAGTAGGGGGCATAGGAAGCCTGGAGAATACTTTGGTGGAGGAGTCCGTGAGGTCTGTGAGGAAGGGGTGCTGACGGTAGGAGGCTGAAGCCAGATGGGATACGATGGGTATCCATGCCAAGTCACAAATGGGGTTAGCTGGCTGTGGGGACGCTGGTGAACACGGTCACCCTGGTAGTGGGACTCGTCAGGCTATATTTTTTGAAGCTTAGGTGATGATTGTTCAGTGCACAATGAGCTGGGCCATAGCTTGTTGTGTTTGGTGTCCTGTCTTTCTAGGCCCGGGAACACGGGGTCCAGGGAAATACAGTGGATCTTCATGTGTGTTTCTTTAATCCCTTCTTGCTGAAGATTTGTGCAGGAGTAATCATAAAGAAACCGGGGAAAAAAAATAAAATCCCTATTATAAATTCTAGTTCAATTTGTGCTTATAATTTGTTATTTCAGGCACTAAACACATCCCAGCCCACAGCACACAGTTCTCAGGCCACAGGATTTACATTGCTGCCACACTGACAATTGTGCTGGAAACCAGTTACTCCTCTCTCGGATGTTGATCTGTTTGCCCTCCTGAAGCCATTTCTGTGAACTCCTATAGGGGATCTTCCATAAGCTATGAGCTTTGATTCCTCATCAGCTCAGTAATCCTGTGTCCTATCCTTTACCTGGTAGCTAAACCTTACTGTTGAAGATTCGAGTGGTGTTTCATATTGGTCATCTACAGAGAGGACAAATGACATTTTGCAGAAGAAAATCTGTAAGACACTAAAACAGATGCATATATACAAAATGCCATATTTTGGCCTTAGTAATTCTTCTAAATTCTGCAAAACAGTGCTTCATGCTATGAGTCTCTACACTTAAAAAAAAACCAACAAACAACAGTAGATATGTTGGTAATACACAATGAAAACAGCACTGAAGATCATGGTCAGCCTCCAAAACAAAATTGTAGCTGTAAAAGTTTTGTCTATGGGAATCAAAATTGATCTTCTGTTTACATGGATGGAAATAAGTGTTTGCGAGATCAGCATCTTAAGTGGGTGCTACAGGAGGTAACAGTGGAGTAGGAAAGATTTTAAAGAAAATATGTTTTCCCATTTCACCATTTTAACAGCTATGACAGACTTATCATATAAGGGAGATAAAATTTTAAGTTTTACTTTTGATAGGCTGATTATACATATAAAATAAACAGGGGAGGTTAAATTAAATGCAAGCTTTAATTTCATGGGTTAGGGAATTAGGAGAGTGAAATAATTCACCAAGGGGAAAAACAAACAAAACCATTAGACCAATCTTCAGAAATGCACTCTAGGAATGGAGCATGCTTCAGCCATAAAATCCTTATAGGATTGCATAGTTTAAAAAAAAATACTATTTTAATTTTGTGGGGATTTGCTAATATATACCACTAGTAGTAGTAGTATAAGTTCTAACATCATTTTTTCACAGTTTATACCCACAGTTTGAGAAAGAGTGCAAAGATCTTGGGAGATGGATCCTGAAATACAGAAGATGAGGGAAGTTGCCCTTGTTTACCTTGACAGAAGTGGTGGTCTTCAGAAATTTGTGCACGATTGCAAAAGATATAATGGTATTACTCAATACATAGCCTGTTAAATTGATACATAATGTTACACAAATCTCTGTTATTTTAAGATGCTTTTTGCTCCTGCAGATTCAAAGCAAAGTTATGCTGTTTATCGTTTCATTATTTCAATAAATCCTTCTGACATAGCTGAATTGGATGCAACTCTTGGAAACTATATTCTTCATAATCCCCTGCAAGCTGCACAGATTTTTCAGTCAGTAAGTGTATATTTATAGATTAGTAGACAAAAGTATGGCTTCTATATTTTAACAAGACTTTCTTTCTAAAATGAAGTTATTTTTTCTATCTCAGGTATGCTTCATAGCTATTAAGACATTATCATTGATTGAACAATTGCAAACAGAGGCCCAGGTGAGTCTGCATTGTTTTTCCCTATTTAGATCTTACATCTTCTAAGCATAGTGAAGTATTAACAAATGTTTTTGTATTAAGTTTTCATTTTCCCTTTGCCTGCAGTATTATTTCTAATTAAAAACAGCTGGAAGTTCCACCCAGCCATATTGCAGGAATTTTGAGCTAATTAATATGAAACCTAATTACTCTTCACGTGTTTCTGAAAATGTTTTTAATATTTAGATATCATGTTGTGTGTTTTTCTGTGGAAAGTAAAGCAGTTTTAAATAAAAATATATTTTTATTGTATTAATGCAATTGTGTCTCTTGCTAGATCAGTATATTGCTGAAACCAACACATTTGCCACCTTTACCAAGTTATGTTCTGAGTCTTTCTGCATATCCCTTTAATTACACATCTCAAAGATTTTATATGTCTGAAGGGATAGTGATTGCAATGGGAACCGTAACAAAATACACACAAGGAGCAAGATTTCTTTGTACTGAGGAAACCTGTCCATTCTCTGAAGGTAGTAAAAAAATAAATAAAAATCAGTACTATTTCAAAAGCTTTTTAATAAATTTGGTAACAGATTAAAAGCCTAACATAAAAAAGGTATTTTCCTATATAGTTTTATTATGCATACATTTTTGTAATAAGCACAGTAGGATTTTTATTAACTGAAAGCAGTGGACCTTGCTCAGCATTATTGAATGTTTTTGGAGCACAGCTATGCCAGCAATCCCTTTTCCTAATTGCAGAATATAGTTTATATGGGAAAAGATATGTTGCCAAAATATTTCAAAGTAAAAGAGCTAAACTAGTAAAATACCTTTTCCCTTGGAAACTGTGTTTCTGATTACATAAAAATACCACAGAACAAGTTTGCTTTAACGAGTGACTTCTGTGGAACTACTTCTTGGAGTAATATTGCTGAACTGCTTGTGCCATTGTGGGGTGAGGCCTTAAGTATTTTTAAGGCTGTTTCGTTTGATTCCTCCTGTAACACAGACTATACGGTTATAAAAGAGATGATAAATCCCAAAGTTTGGAGACTGCAGAATAAATCATACGGATATCTTTATGAGGGCACGTACCTCCATATCCCATGTCATTCCCACGCCAGGCAGAAGCCGCAGGAAGCCTGGCCGACCCGTTCCGCTTGGGAATGTGCGGAAGGAAATTCTGCCATCTCGTGGTCAAGCCACAACAAATTATACGCATCATTTTAGTGGAGGTTCATCTGAAGAAACACGCGATAAATTTGGAATTTCACTGTCCAGTATTTTAATCGCTTCTGTTCTTGATGAGAAATTTAAAATTGAAGCTCTGCCCTCTAAATGTTTGGTAAATTATTACTTCTTTTTTAGGGTTTAGGTACATCAGAGTGCACTGTCCTGGAGCTACGGAGTCTGCCACAGTTAGAACTGATTTTGTGTGTAGCTTGTGTTCCTCACCACTGCACGAAGACATGAAATTTAGAGTACTTGGTGGTAGGATTTATGTAATCTTATTTTCAGATCTGGTACTTTCCTATTTCTGTTACACAATAAGTAAACAAAATAGTTAAGTGGAAAAAGCCCCGGAATAAACCAGTCATTTAAAAAAAATATTTTCAAGAGAAGTAACTTTTTTCTCTGCTTTTGTTTTGAAAGATAAACAAATAGTTGAAATGATTGATGCTAAAGCTCTGAATGCTTTGAAAGGATACTCCAACGACAAATCACATTTTAGGATCCAGGCATTTACAGTTTTCTTGAGAGGTAAGCTGAATTTTAGAGTTTTGTCAAAAATGTTTTAGAATCAAACTGTAATAATCCCTTGCATTTTACCTGTAGCTCCATTTCTCTGGATAGAATGGTGGAAGTCATAATTTACATTGCAGTTCTTTTATGTATTCCCCCCCCCTTAATGTTTTTAAAATTAGGTAGGTGACAAAACAGTATGCACAGGTGATTGCAGAGTGCACATAGCAAAACTCTCATGTTCACTTTTGTACCTCCATTTATAAAGAAAGTCTCCCGGCCAGCTCAGCAGTGTTGCATTCTGTCACTTGTTTGTTCCTCCTTTCTACTTCCTTTGGTCATGCTGTTCTGTACTAACTTCATGCATTTTTAGCATCCTTCCTCAGTCTAGCTGTTTTCCACATTTCATCACGATTCTTGGCTTCTACTATCACTACCTACCTACTACTGAAAAACAGTCTATGGGTAAAATACTGTGAGCTGCATGAATTAAATTTCCAGTGGTTTCAGTGATCAATTAGGCTAGACAGCGTCTCACAGGCTGAGGTTTGGGTTCTCATTTCCAGAAGAACAAAAAGGATTTTTTTTTAAAGATGCATAGAAATACTAAGGTTCACAAAGCTATTTGTGTGTCTTTTTGAAATCTGTGTAATCTGTATCTCCTCTTTATTGTGCTGGGGTTTTTTCTGTGACATTTTATGGAGCAGTAACTGAAAATGGTGTTGCCAGAAATTCACAAGTAGAAATACATACTTGCAAACAACTGTCCCTTTCCTTTTTGACGCAGAAATAAATGCATCATCCATCTTCTTTATCAGGAAACTATTTTTCCTCACCCAGGGTGCCTTCCTTACCTTTTGCACTAATTAATTAGAATTGAATACTTCATTTTATTCTAGTCTGTTATGGTCAATCTGGCATCCAGCTGATGTTTTCTGCTGATGTTAAATCATAAAATCAAACATTCAGACTGTGAAGAAGTTTTCTGACCACGTCTTTAAGATTATTTTTATGCCCTAACGTATCTGCAGGTCTGCCTCCCCCCACCACCCCCCTTTTTTTTATTTATTTCTAGATGAACTGGCCAATAAAATGACAATAGGAAACCACTACAGCATTATAGGAATTCCAGCTTGTGTACAAAATGGCTTACAAGCTACTGCATGTATAGAAGTAAATAGCGTACAGCTCTGTAAACCAAATGGTAAGAAAGTTCCATTAAAAACTGACTGAAAAAAGTTGCAAAACCTTCTAGAACAAAATCTTGAGAACTGGTATAGTTTTCTATTCCCTCGAGGTCCACATTACAAAACCACTCAGGGACTTCCCTCTTGCAGTCTGAAATGTGTACTTGCTGTTATCTGACAATATCTGCTTTTGTCCACTTTCCATGCCTTGGGAAACTACCTAATTATTTACTGCAGTTCTTAACTTCTCTTTCCAACTTCTCCTATCCATCAGAAGGTACTTTGAAATCATATTAAATGAACCTGATATTTGAGTTTGTTATTCCCTTCATATTCCATCAATTTCAGCAGATCGTGTCTGCAACCTTTTTACTTTTTACCTTTACTACTTTTTAGTAGTATAATTAAGTGTCAGATGTTTACATTCTGAATTTGTGCTTAATACAGAAACATATTTTTGTATCAAGACTAGAATTATTAGTGATTTGTTCTAATGTATCTGCATAGGTCTCTCTTAAGTGTTTGTTAACCTCTATTTTGTTTCTATTAGGTCCTTCTTTTCTCAGTGACAATTTTAAGTATCTGCTCTCATTGACTTCAAGTTCATGCTGGAGGTTTACTGCTGTCCTGGCCAATATCTTTGCTTCTCAAGTTGTTCCACCAGGCACTTACAATACTCTTAAACTTGCAATATTGCTGAGTCTAGTACAGACATGTGAAAAAGAAAATGCAGATTATCTGGATCTGTTGATTGTGACAAGTGACACACTAGTAATTGATAGGTAAAGACATTCCTTATTTTTCACATAAATTAGAATTCAAAATTAGTATTTTTAAAGACAGTAGGATCAGTCTTATATGAAAAGCTCAAGACTATATATAAAAACAAATCCAAGGCTCCAACTTAGTAAAAATAACAATTTTTTTCTCTGAGACATTTTTATTTCTGTCTAGTGATAAATCTAGATCAGGACTTTACTGATAATAAACCCTCTTACCACTCCCATAATTATAGCAATAAGAATTTAGCACTAGCACTGTTCAGCAGAGCTCAAACAAAACATTCGTCTAAAATCAAAACTGAAGACTGTCCCAGGAGCTGGTAATGATACAAACAAAGGGCTAAACTTTTCAAATCTTGTGTCACTTGAAGCCTTTTCATCACTGGTTCCCAGCCGTCAGCATTTTCAGTTAATAAGCAGGGTGTAACGTTACTTAAGTTTTTATCTCTCTTTTTCATAATAACTGCACTGAAAAGGTTTCAGAAGTCATGCACATCTTTACATGTTGACCCTAAACCCAGTTATTGCCTTTAACTAAACATTTTTCTATATTTTCCCATTTTATGTATTTACCTCTTAGTACAACTATAAACTGTTAACACAATTTAATATACACTGCAGAAAAGTACAGTATGTTCAGCTTTAAAATGACATTATCTTAAACAAAACTGCTTTCTCCTTCCCAAGATCAAAATAGGGCTTGACTTTTATTTTTGAAAAAGATCTTTGAAAGTGACACTAATTTTATTTTCATTTGGAACTTCTTTTAAAAATTCACTAATATTTTATGTTGTGGGAAAAAAATACTTTGACCATTTCAAAATTTAGCTGTAGAAATTAGTTCAAATTTTAAAAATGTGGGCTGCAAGTTTTTCCCCCAGGTTTAGAGTAAGATTTCATAGGAGAAGCAGGAGCTCAGAGTGTTTTAAGAATCAAAACATCTGGTTAATATTAAAACAGTTGCACACTGTAAATCTTGATCAGCACTGTAATCTGTATTGTCTTGCATGTGCACAGTATTTTACTGTCAGCAGCCTGTCAAAGTAGGCATTTCCTACATCATATTTCTATTGGTGTGATACCCTATTCACTAATACTTACCAATTTTACTCAGTCATTTTCTCCCAGGTATTAACAGTAGGATAAACCATGCTCTGACATCTTAAAATCATTAGAAACCTTTGATTGTGGAACCAGACAGACAGTTTGCAACATCTCTGTGCCAAGAAACAGAGTACAGGGGATGAAAAAGATATTCTATACCTTCTTTCTCCAAAAGAATTGGGGAGGTGCAGGTGTAAGCCAAGAAGGCAGAGCTTAGAAGTTCCAGCCTTTTCATTTTTCCCAGATGGCCAGGATTACTAATCTTCTAACCTTTTAAATCACTGGAAAAGTATCTCTAGAAGAGAAAGAGGAGTTAACAATATGGGGTTATTATGAGACTCCTTGGACTTCCTAGGAATCACACATATTGCAAACCATGGTTTGCCTCACGTTTAATCCGCAAGAAATACCCTCCTGTTGGCAGCTTTCGGAGAGAAGGCTTGGAGCTCTACCTTTACATTTGAAGTTAAACATTTAGTTTTGACACTGGTTTCATGTTAAGGGTTTTTTTTCCTGTTGTTGTTTCTATGTGAGTTTTAATACTTAATAGTGGTATTTATATATATTAAGTATGGTATTAAGTTTTTTTGAAAGTGAACAACAGTGTACCAGTTTATGACTGACAGAATTACTTAATCCTGCAGGCTTCTGAATTACAGCTTATGCCTTCTGCCTCGTGGCATACGACACCCACCTTCCAGTGAAATTTTTCCTTCTGTGTCCAAAGATAAACATGGAACTGGAAGTGCCAGCATTCAAGCCTGCAGCGCTGTGCTGGCCAAGGGTGGCGTCTGTTACATAGGAGACTTATCTTCATATAAAAAGGATAAACTTGAACTTCTACAGTCTGGTAATCTCCCACCTCCAAACAGATGAGGGGAGAGAACAAAACACAACAAATTCACAGCTGGGTTTGATCCCCAGCTTACAGCCCCCAAATGCTTCAAAAATCTGTAAGCTGTTTTTAATGAGTCTGTGTAAGAAATAAGGACAAAAAAAGCCAAGGTCCTGTAAACTTGTATTTCCTGCCCTACCGAGGTCTATTAGTCATGGCAACTCAGTGAAATGAGGGCAAAGAAGATGGTGAAGGGCCCTGAGGGGAAGCTGCATGAGGAGCAGCTGAGATGACTGGTCTTTTCAGCCTGGAGGAGACTGGGGGGAGATCTCATTGCGGTCTACAACTTCTTTGTGAGGGGAAAAGGGGGAGCAGGCACTGATCTCTTCTCTGTGGTGACCAGTGACAGGACCCCAGGGAATGGCCTCAATTGTGTCAGGGGAGGTTTAGGTTGGATATTAGAAAAAAATTTTTCACCCAGAGGGTGGTTGGGCACTGGAACAGGCTCCCCAGGGAAGTGGTCACACCACCAAGCCTGACAGAGTTCACAAAGCATTTGGATGATACTCTCAGGCACATGGTGTGACTCTTGAGGATGGACCTGTGCAGGGCCAGGAGTTGGACTTGATGATCCTTGTCAGTCCGTTCCAAGTCTCGGTCCATTCCAACTCAGCATATTCTGATTCTGTGAAATCATAATCATGACTGGTTTCAAATAATGTGTGTGGTACTACAATTTATAGTCAAGCTAAACTGATCATGTAACTGTTGAGTTTTGTCTTATCCTAGTGCTAGAGAGCAGAACAACAACAGTATTTATTCCTGGGAAGAAGTACGGAGAAGAAGCTGACCAACAAGTTACTATTTCACTTCAGACCAATTTTTGGTCTTTTGTGGATGTGGATTCTTCCTCAAAGAAACATATACAAAAGGAGAACTTTCTAATTGGACAAATGGTAAAGCACGTGCCTTGTTATGACAGGAACTGTATTATAGCTGTTATTTGTGTTTATCATTATTTCAACTGATAAAATAATGAAAACAATTAAACTGGTTAATATTTCCTGAAAAGTCACAACTTAAGTGACTTTAAATCAAATATCTTCTAAAATGAGGTAGCTTTCCCAAAAGTAGGGATCAGTGAAACAAAATTTTACTAAGTTTTATAGGTAATTCATTGGATAATCTTGCAGTATAATGGATATTGAATACTTCAGGTAGAAAACACTATGATGTTTCTACAAGTCAAAAGCCCAAAATAAAGTTATTGTTTTCATTCTCTGGGTCTTCTCTTTAGGACGTGAGTTTGATTCCAGCTAACCTTGTAGATGTTTTTGGGCTCTTGATATACAATGAGTTTCCTTCCTGTCGACTATCTTCTCCTCTTGTACACCATATCTTGAAAAAAGCCATTAATCCTGAAGCCATGCTGTACAAAGTCTCACAGCAGTTCAGAACACAGGATTACGAGGAGGTAACAGATTGTACACAATAATTTAGACATGCATTATATTTGGGAATATCACACTGGTTTTGGCATCAGAGGGTTCTAACCTCTGCACAGTCTGATTACTTATTTTTGATACTCACTTTCCGTCCTTTCCCTCTCCCATCTTCCCACTAGCACTAATAGGATCATCAAAACAAGCAACTCCAGTGCTTTAAAAGGGTCAGCATAGTAAATTCAGTTTGATCATATTTCTGGAAAGCTAATACTAGGTTAACATTCAAATGAGAACAGATCTTCTGTGCCTACTTTTGACCAGAGAAGTTTATTATCAGTAATATTCCACTCTAAATAAACTGTCAGAATCTCTAGGATAATTAAGACATGATTCCCTCAAAGTGTTCAAGGCTAGGTTTTTCAGCAGTCAAATGGTGACAACTACCAATAGTTTTTATAATACTGTCCAGCCTATATTACTATGCCACTGGTATGTTAAAAGGTGTGAAAAAATATCAATTCTTTTTTTTTTTATATAGTTAAATATTTTCACTGTATACCCTCTCTCTAGTTTATTTTGTTTGCTAAGAATCTTCATGTTGAACTGAGTTCAGAAGCAGAGAACCTCATTCACGGCTACTATCTTGCAAGTCGCAGGGTGAGAAGAGATTCCATTCATGGATCAACATTATCAGCATCTGCACTAAAAATTCTGTGAGTCCTACTTTTCACAGTAAAGGAAACACTCCTGTATTTCAAAGAGAAATTGCACTAATCTGGTCAAGAGCTTGTTTAATAAAAACCTAGATAAGACTCTTATGTTTTGAAAAGTTCAAGCATAAAGAATCTTATTTATCGCTTATGAATGCCATTTCTCTTATATATTAGTGATGCTGCCAAAAGAAACCCAAGTTCAAAGAACTTCTCCATGCAAAAAATAAAACAAGTGATTTACAAAACGAGTATCATTATTAAAGCTATCTAGAAAAACAAAAATGGGATTTAAATACCCACAGTTTTATTATGGGAGCAAAACAAGTATAAACAATAGATAACATGCCAACTTCTACTGCTTTCATAGCATATGTATTTTGTCAGTGGTAAGTATAACTGCATAGCTGAAGTATGAAAACACTTCAGTGTTAACTTTTGATTTACACAAGTGCTTGAAACAGGGCAATACACATTGCATTCAGTTCTGCATTATTTTTTATTTCTGACATGCTTATATTGATCTCTTAGGATTTCACTGTCTAAGGCTCATACCAAGCTAAGTTTAAGACAGACAGTACTTGAGGAAGATGCTTTGATTGCCATCTTGTTACTTGAGTCATCTCTTACCCTAAAACACGGTAAATAATGCAACTCTGTCTTAAGGCTATTCATGTTTGTTAGTTTGAAAAAAGTTTGTATCAACTGATTGCAGTAACAGGTCATTTCAAATCAAAATCCAGAGTTTCCACTGTTGAAGACTGGTATTGGGAAAGTCTGTCAGCTGGCTTCCCTGCTGAGCCCCAGTGCTCTATATAATTAGGCCACAGGGCAGCACCAAGCCTGTCCTTCATGCTGGCTTATTTGAGGCATTGCTCCTCTAACACTGGTCAAGGTTAAACTAGGGGCAGATTTCCCTCCTTGGGCAAGCTGAAAACAAAGGTTGGGATTTTTTTTATCAAGCATCACAGTCACATTTGTTCACACACAGATTTAGAAACAAGGTAAGAATTATGATTTAACACTTAAAAATGGTAACACAGAAGATTGCATTACTATGTAATCTGTGTCAGTTTTTTCCTCTCAAAGTACTGGCAAAAATTTATCAAGTCTTTCAGCCTAAATCTTGATTTCTTCTTTACTTAGGCACATCTGCATTATGTGTAGCACCAAATTCTGTATTTCCATTTGATCTCAGTGACGAAAACTCCCTGCAGCAGAGAGATGTTTACCTCGTGCAGTGTCACCATCAACTGCTGAAGTTTATTGCTGCATATGGTCCAGGAATTCACATCACCACTAATGAAGAGTAAAAACTCCTCTCTGTGGAGTAAAGCCTGAAGCTTTGGCTTTTTGAGAGACTATTTTATTGAGTTAGAAATACAAAAATACTAAAAATTTATCAGTTGTCCAAGATAGTTCGGTGCTGTTTTATAAGGAATAAAGCATATCTGACAGGATTTGAATTGCTAGGTTTTTGACAGTGTTCTTTGAAGGCAAGGAGGGATGTCTTCAGCCTGGGAGGCCATGGCTCCAGAATATAGCCACAATCAGAACCTCTCTTCCTGGCTACAAATGTTCATCCACTGTTAAATGAGGACTAAGCAGGGTTTTTAGTAAGACAACTAAAATTTAAACCCCAACTTCAGAATCTAATGTTGCCTTTCAACTATGTGAATTCACTACAGTTCTTGTTGCTCCTTTTTAATTTATCACCCAGAGGGTTAAGTAGTTTTAAGTACATTAAAACTTTTCCTAGTTCAAGCCAACTGTCATTACTTATGCTGTATCAATTTTGAAATGTATAAAAGCATCACCATCCTGCTTCATGTTTTGTGTCTTTTTTCACATTACAGCAACATAGTATTAGACAAGGATGCAAGTGTGCTCCTGCAATCAAAAAAAACAAACAACCCCCCAAAACCCAATGCAGACTGCTAAAGGAGAGTGAAATGTAATATTAGACAACGTGGTAGGCAGGTAGCTCAATGAGTTCACCCCTACTTCACTGCAAAAACTGGTGTGAAGAATGGTGTGGTAGAAGATGAGGTGTCTGAGGTACAGTATGCTTCCCCAACTATGGGCTTCCCTGTATTTCATCATCCTAGTAAGGATACAGCACTAGACATAATCCTCAGCAAGTTTTACATCCAAGAGATATATGTTAAATAAAAAAGCAGCAGTAAAATTGTACAGTTGCCCTGTCAGTCTGGACAAGCTGAATATTTAAGGCTTATATGAATCCTAAGACTTGTGTGAATCCTTGTGTGAATCACCCAGTGGTATCACAGCGCTACTGCTCCCATACCCTCAACAAAAAAATGGAGTCACTGAAAATGGAAATCCAAGATTTTATTCATATCCACTATTAACACTGTAAACACTTTAGCCAAGATAACCACTTTTCCCACATGTTTTAACCCTTGCTATATTCACTTTTAATCCATCTATTTGATACACTGAAATATTCATACCAAGTTTTAAGGTCAGTTCCCTTTCCAGAGTGACACTGTCACCTGAACTTCATTCCAGGATTATTCAGACATATTCAGTGAACAGCTACTTCCCTGCAATATTATTGAATCAAGCGGTATTTCTGAGAAGCAGGAAGGGCCATGGAAGCATTTCCAGGTGCATTAGAACTCCACATTCCAGGCTGCTGTTTTCAAGCTAGGAGCAATAATAATTTAAAATACAGTTAGTTTTCTGTACCCTTAATCCCTCTTATACAAAGTTATTACCTTCACTGGCATTTCAGATTCAAAGATACACATCAAAAACCCTTCAGATGGGTAAACGGCAAAGGTTCTCATCATTATGCCATCAAAATAACAGACTGAAATAGAATTCCTTTATAAATCACTAGTTTGGAGAAGCCATCTTAAGGAATGTGTATTCTTCAGAAAAAAAAATTCTGCAAAAAGAGAAAATATTTTATCCTTACCTCTTCCCAGTCTCTCCCATGACCTCTTAAGCAAAATGGGGAGGCCAGCAGTGGACTCTACTGTCGCTCTGAGTGCATACACAAGGCTGGAAGACAGTGGAGATGGTCATCTGATGTCACCTTTAAAAGAATACATAACATCAGAAACGACGGGAACAAATCAAACCATAAAAACCTGACAATTCGGTGGCACATCAGATACAGCACTGCTCATCACAGCATTCAGCTGGGTAAACGGCAAAGGGTCATCATCATCATGCCAGCAACTTCCTGCCCGTGGTAAGACTGGTGTCGCTTTTTCCAGGTATCAAATACAAAGGAATTGGTTATGTTTGTCTCAAGGGCTGTGCTTCCATATACTGAAGCAGACCCTTCGTTTTAACTGCTAAGCACAGAACAAATTCAGTATAGCCAGGAACAAGAGAAAAAAAGCTCCCTTTGGGCACAAAAATCCAGGTCCATCCCTGTTGTTACATTCAAGCCCCAGATGCCAAGTATATTTCTAGAGGTAAAGTTCACTACTGTAGTCGCTTTTCCCTTCAAAATATATTCCAGGTCTGACACGAGTAAGTGCCAGGGATGGTGATCTGAACACACTGTTCTTCACTTCAGTGTCTCACTTCCAACTAGCATCTGTTAATTCCTCAAATCACTCATGTTTCTCTCCTCAACTGAAAACAAGTTTCTTTGATATTATTACAAAACTCTCCTTTCTGATTCCTTCTGGATTATTGGATTGCACCTGCTTTGTTCTGGGGAGCAAGCCTGAGAGATTTTATAGCTGTCATAATACCTTTTGTTAGACTTTCAACCTCAACCTAACTATATGCAATCACATGTAGTTTTGTTCCATCTGTAAGAGAATTTGCAAGCCATTAAACAGCTCCAGGACTCTAGATCTAGAAGCTTCTCTCAACAGCTTTAAGTACAGTAAGAAATATTTACTTCTGTAGCTCCAGAATTCACGTGACATCTTTCTGTTTGCAAGGCAACCACGTGGCAGAGTCCAGACTGAAGATTCCCAAAGCCAGTAACAAACTCATCTTGAACTTCACTTGCTGCCTAAAACAATGAAAAGCAGATGTTTGATTCAGAGAACTCCACTGCTGAGCCAGTAGCACAAAGCACTAATACTTCCTTGGGAACAGTAAGCCAGACAAAGAAATACCAACCTCATGCTCCCTTTATAATTACCTGGGGAGAAAACTACAGAGAGCATCAGATGAGATCAAGGTTAAGCAGAGACACGACCATTTTCCTAAAGCAAGCAGCAGTGTGAGGAATGACTGATAGCAGGACAAGTACACTGCTCCTAATGAAGAGCCATGGCTGGGGTGAGGAGCACCTTGGCAGGTTACGGCCTTTAACCTCAGTTTACGGGCCACACTCTGGGGAACTCACTGATGTTTTACCACCAGTTGAGTTGAGGTCAGTGCTCGCACTGCAGTCCTGGCAGGAGAGCATTACCCCAGAGACTGCTGAGACCCCTGAGGTCCTGTCCCTGCCAGAATCCACCCTTCTGGATCTCTGCCTACAACTCAAAAAGGGCATGGTCAGGGTCACCATACAACACTTCCCAAATTCCCTAACGGAAAGAGAAGGTAATTTATCTTTAGAATTAGGACATATATTTGCTGATGAAAACGATCTGTCAGCAAAACCAAGTGCCTTCAGATGTCAAATCTGTCATTCCTTTAAAGACTTGATGAGCCAAGATGGTAGCTCGAAGTAACCACCACACTAATTAGGTGCATCTCAGTCTCACATGCCTGCCACGCTCCTGGGAAGCCTGTGTGGGTGGAGTGTCAGCATGAGCTGAGCCACCTCAGCACCCAGGCACGGACATGTTCACAACAGCATGACAGTCACTCCTCTTTCAAGTGATGGCTTTGACTGTTTAGAAAAGCATCAGCAAACCATCCCTGTAATTCTTGAGATTGCAGCCATTGCTCTGGCCTGCCAGGACGGGATTTCTCACGTTAAACAGTTGGGGGCATTTCTATTTCCTTTAAAAGACTGGAATGTCTAATTCCTCTAAAAAGACCAAGAATCACTCTGCTGTTCAGACGAGCATGTGCCTGGACTGCCAAGCCGAGGAACTGCTCCAAGGATCACGGCGGAGCTCGGATGGTTCACACATAACGTGCAGCGAAACAGCACCGTGCGGCTGCCGCGGGGTCCGCAGGGCCGCCCCGCCGGGGCGGGATCCCAGAATCACAGGATGTTAAGGGACTGGAATAGACTTTAAAGGTCATCTAGTCCCGACCCCCCTGCCATGGGCAGGGCCACCTCCCACTGGACCAGTTAGCTCAAGGTCTTATCTAACCCGGCTTTGAACACTGGCAGGGTTGGAGCATCCACAACCACCCTGTTCCAGTGCCTCACCAGCCCACAGCATCCAACCTAAATTTCCCCTCTGTCAATCTGTATTCACCAGATTCGGCGGCCCAGGCAGCCGCTCCCACGCCGGAGGCCGAGGCGCGGAGGGAACAGCTCAGAA
>JAWWLV010000088.1:117777219-117789982 GCA_035041135.1 Platyrinchus mystaceus
TCTGTATTCACCAGATTCGGCGGCCCAGGCAGCCGCTCCCACGCCGGAGGCCGAGGCGCGGAGGGAACAGCTCAGAAGCCGCGGAGCCGCCGCACACGGGCAATCCCCGCCCCCGGGCGCCCTTCGCCATCACGGGATCCCCCGGGAAGGCGGCTCCCGGGGGACGCGGCCACCGCAAACGCGGGCCGGCTCCCGCCGCATCCATCCATCCATCCAGCACGCCGAGCGGCGGGCGGGCAGACACGGTCGCTGCGGTGCCGCCGGCTCCGCTCCTCTCCCCGGGAGCCGCAGGCCGCGCGCAAGGGGCGATTCCCGCCGCGGGATCCCCCTAAATACCCCGCGCGCCGGGGGCGGGGCAGGCGCGGCGCCTTCCGGCTGCGCGCGCACAGGGAAAAGGGGAAAAACCGGGAGCGGCGGGTTGTGCGTGGCGAGCGGGAGCAGTGAGTGACCGCGGGGCGCGGGGCTGGAGGTACGGCCGCCAGCACCGGGAAAAACAGGTCCCTGCGCGGCCGGCTCTGCACGGGCAGGGTGTCTGCGTGTGGCCGTGGGAAGTTCACCTTCCCCATCCCTCAGGGGGAACAGCTGTGCTGACAATAGCCGAGATCTTTTAGGTTTACTCCATGAAAAATTTCACCTTTTGATAGCAATGTGTAACCATTGTGCAGTTTTACTCCTAAGGCCTTTGCGTATTTCCAGTGCTAAATGCCAAACTCTTGTGTTTCAGCATACGAGGATATGAACTGTTCTAGGAAGTGTAATATTAGAACCAAACACGTTTTAAACTAACAGGCTCAGAGGCTCTGTTGTGATCCTGGTGTGTGAATTGCTGGTAGACAAGAGCTCTCTCACTGGTCAGAGGGAGTGGGGTTGCCTCACCTGATGCCTTGGTTCTGGAACGAAAAGCATAAAAATTCTGATCTGGAATAATCTGTCTCAGTGAAGAAAAAAAAAAATCCCAACTCATAAATATGGAGAGTTTTTCTCAAGTGAAAAACTGCTGTTGTAATTCTGCATATTCTTACTGGCTTTTAATAAGTCTGTAGAACGCTGGCAAAGTCGTACAGATGCGGCCACAATTTCTGCAAGTGTTGTGGGTACAATGTAGCTACAGTGTTTGCTGCTCCGACCCTCTGGCTGTCTTTGAGCGTTGTAAATACTCCATTGTGTATACTGCAGGGGGGTGGAGAGCTCCAGATTTTACCATATGTTTTTAGTGAAAGTTGTTCTGGCTAGTATTTTTGTTTTCCTTTTTTTCCCCTAGATGTCATTTTAAAATTTAAACTGAAGTCTTCAGAAAGAAGACAGCATCTATAAATTCACAATATTATCATGTACAATCAGAAACTGATACAGATCTTGCAACTTGGTGATAAGAGTCAGAGTAAAGATGTATTCTCTGTGACATCCATTCTTAACTTTCCATGTTTTTGACCCTTACTATTGTCTTTTTTCCATGCTTAAAGAATCACAGGTCAGAAAAGACTGAGTCCAACCTTTGACCAATCACCACCTTGTCAACTAGACCACGACACTTAGTGACACATCCAGTCTTTTCTTGAACACCTCCAGGAATGGTGACTCCACCACATCCCTGGGCAGCCTGTTCCAATGCTTAACAACCTTTCTGTGAAGAAATTCTTCCTGATGTCCAACCTGAACCTCTACTTCACGGATAAACAGTCAGAATCATTCAATTAGATTTAAAGGAAGGAGCCTTTAAAACCAGGGAGCTGTCTTTTTTTTTTTTTCCTTTCTTGAATGCTGTCCCTTCCAGGTGTGTTATTTAAGAGCCTATGAAGTAACCAGCACCTCTGGGCTAGGTAAGAGCATGCAGCTGATGAAAAGCATCATCCCTCTTTGTGTGCTCCTCACACCATTCTATTATGCACAATTCATCCACATCCTGTTTTTACTATTAGATGGTTGCTGCACAGAGCAGCTCAGGTTGGAGATGGACTGCTGGCTGAGGTTTCACTTGCCTTTCTTCCCCTGGCCTGATGCATTCCTTTACATCTCAGTGACATACAAAACTGGTCTGAATTGTCTGTGCTTCTGAAGCGCAGTCTGTGTCTTACACCCTCATCTTGTGCAGGGTGTAATCCTCTTGGAATCCCTCACTGTCCTGTCACGCCTTCGTCTTCATTAAGTATCACCCCTTTTCCTCTCCTTCACATCTCCCTGTTAATAACTCCAAGAACAAACAGCTGTCCCACTAACAAGAGGTTGTGCTAAACCCACTTTTTACTACTTTGGAAAGTACAGTTCTTGAAAGTCAGGCATTCCTCCATGAGCAGATTCTTGTCTATGCAACACTGCCCTTTTGTACTTTATTTGTTCACAAAATGCCATACCTTTTGTACTGCATGTTGCTCTGGCTATGTAATAATCATCTTCTAATAAACCACTTACAATCGTAAATACTATGCCTAAAATAAATATATATATTACATGTATTTAAAATATTTCAAGTCTGTTTACTATTTAAAAGAACGATCTTGTTAAAAGCTCAGAATGCTGCAGGGGTGCTGAAGAGCTCCAGATTTTACCATACTTTTTTTTATGAAAGCTGGTCTGGCTAGTATTTTTGTTTTCCTAAATGTCATTTTTAAATTTAAACTGTGAAACCCTCAGAAAGAAGAGAGCATCTATAAATGCTCTTAGAAACTACCACTCCTGTACAA
The DNA here is from genome assembly GCA_035041135.1 of Platyrinchus mystaceus. NCBI lineage: Eukaryota > Metazoa > Chordata > Aves > Passeriformes > Tyrannidae > Platyrinchus > Platyrinchus mystaceus. The sequence continues at coordinate 117,779,901 of JAWWLV010000088.1, forward strand.
TGAGAAACTGATACAGATTTTGGAACTGACAAAATATATAACGTCCATTGAATAATATTTAATAGAATGTTTACCTCAGCAATAACAAACCGTATGAGAAGTACAGTGTTTTACAGAACAGATACATCAGATGACATATGTGCATATAGTTTCAACATTTCTTGCCTAAATATAGAAGATGTTTAAGTGAACAAGTGTGTTATGAACAAGCCAAGGCTTTGGGCTCATTTGCATCAACATGAGAACCCGCTGAAAGCCGTGATAAATGAGCCTTGGTATTGTGAGCAGACACGTAGCTGTGCCGGGGTAACAAACACGCATTAAACCCCATAACATGCAGCACAATCCTATGGATGGATACAAGCAGTGCCCAAATCACACTCCGTGTGCAACACAGCTTTCATCACGTTTTTACTTGAGGTGAACATGCATCCACATTTCCAGCAATAGCTACATAGATGTAGGACTATCTGAAGGGTAAAGCTCTGACCTGATGGCTGCAGTCAGGGGGATTTCTGCCACCGGCTCTAAGCAGTGGAGAAAGTGCATGTGGGATTGCAACTGCTGTTTCTAGACTTGCCCTTTGCCTGTCACCCGAGCCTGTATCTCTCTCTACGTGGTCAGTACCACATTGCTCCTTCTCTCCTCTTTTCCTCAGCACTTGTCCCAGAGGGGACAAGGATACCTACTCTGCTGGCAGCTCTGCCTTTGGGCTGCTGCTCGTGTTGGTGGCTGTAGTCGCCGCCTCCCGATTCCCTCATTCAGATCCCAGCAATGTCCTCTGATAGAAATGCATCACATTAACTTAATGAGGTATTAATTACATTTAAGAATCAGTTCATTCTCCTCCACAAACAGTATTTCAGGAATTATAGTTTGTCTGTAGATATTATTTTTTAACTTAAATATATATATAAGGTGTAATAAATAGCAATTTTTTTAAAAGCAAGGAGGGAAATTAGATTTGTGAAGTTGTTGACATTTCCCCGTGGTTTGCGCTGTCTCCTTGTGCCGAGTGAGTCAGAAACTGTCCCGTGGCTCCAATGTACAACCTGGAACGCATGGGCCACTTCTGTAAGAGAGGAGACAAGCACAGGGCTGAGATACCTGGGAGCTTTGCACTCTGACTGCAGTTCTCAGCAAAGCTTTAAGTGTTGATGGAATCACAGTACGAGAAAATAGGAAACTGTTGCTATCACCAGACAGTCCCCATTTTGTCATTTGTTGGAAAATGCTTGCTAAGGAAGCCTCAGCCTGGATGTTTGCTTTGGTAATTAATCACAAGGCACAGCTCACAGCCGTGACCCAGCAGACAGGAGCAGGCCATGCTGGGCAGACATCCTAGCACAGTTTGTGTTGTAGATGTTCTGTTAGAGTAAAACAAAGCATTCCTTTTTAAGGCACCAGGGATACTGCAGGGATACACCTGCACCTGCAGGGATGGCAGCCCTGTGTGCACACCCATCTGTGCCAACTCGCACAACACTCACCACAGCACAGGGGCTGCTAAAAACTGTGTGTTAAATGGAATTTAATGTAGTTGCTCCTTGGCAACACTGGCAGCTTCTTGTTCTTGTCAGCTCCAACGATTTCAGATGAGAAAATTAATCTTTACACTCACTGATTTTTGGAATCGTCTGTTAACCTGGTGTTAAATACTTATTCTGACATTTTGAGTTTCTTAACCCCAGCAAATTATTTACTGCAAACAGCCCCGCACCTCCAGGTAAGAGATACTTAATACTGCAATTGCATCTCAGCTCTTTTATTTAAAGACTAAAGCAGCAGCATATTCTGACTTGGAAAGACTGTAGGATCTCATTTAGTAATTTTGTTTCAAGTGTGATGTTATGGGTTTGTCACCAGTCTGAGTTTAGGCATTAATTATATTTTTCATTTGGTGTAGACAACTGTACTTGAATATTTTCCTTTTGTCACTATTTGCATTTACTGTATTTGGTATATCAGTGCAGTTTAAGTCTTCATCTGCACAGGTTGTCTCATAACCTGCACTTTAGGGTTTTTGAAGCACATATAGGATTTGTTTGTGACACTTTCATCCAGTGCCAACTAAAAAAAATTATTTACCACCAGGAACATTAGAAATAACGGTTAGGCTGATAGAATCTCAAAACTAGATGCATTTAAATGATATATAAATAAAATTATAAAAAATAAATTGCTTAAGTGAATTAATTAATCTATTCCAGTAGCCTGGGAAGTGTGCATCTGGATCATTTGACTGCTGTAATAGCTATTTAAGAGTATTTTTCTGCCAGTAGTAGTTGGCAGCTGATAAAATGTACCTGTGTCCTTTCACTCTGACTGAGGAAACTAACAGAAGCTATTTTGAACTTATTTTGAAATACATAATTGTATTTTTTAATTAAATTATAGCCATCTTCTAATTGATGTAGAGGTTTTGCTTTCTTAAGGAGCCTTCTAATCATTTAAATGGCCCCAGAAGCCTGCGTTCACATCGTGCTTTTTACAGCAACCAAGACTGTGAACAAGGAACTCCCTGTGAATTAGGCACTTTATAGAAATTAGAGACTACTTCACAAATTTAACTTAATTAAATCATTCTGAATTCAGACTCTTAAAAAAAAAAAAAAAGAAAAGAAAAGAAAACACCCCAGTGCTCTAAGTCACTCCCTGCGACCAGAGCCAAAGAAAATATCCTGTGGTATTAGAGCTCCATCAGTCAGTGAGCAATGCGTTTGGAAACAGTTTCCAGCCCCAGGCTCTCTCCAAGAGCAGTTCCTCTTTCTCATTCCTTCTGTATCACTGTGATTTTTTTGACAAAGAGAAGAGCACATACCAACTAGACAAAATAAACGCTTCATAAATGCACTTTTATGGAAGGAATTAACACATGGCTGGCAATTAATGCCACCTTCCCTACTGTGGCTGCCTCGACAGGAGAAGAAGAGCAGGCTCAGCCATGGCTGGGGTCACTGCTGCGGGACAGTGCACCACCTCACCACAGACACACCCTGCCAGCAGAATCCAATGGGTCTGGTGGGAGACCACCAAGGTTTCCATGTGGGGACCAAGGAGGTGCATATACTTCCCTGGTGCTGCCCTCTGCCTTCAATTCCAAGGGACCAAGTCCCACTAGGTTTGGACCTACACTATATTTGATATTTTGGTGCAAAGTCCCTGAAGCTGGAGGGACAAAGCTCCAAGATATTTCCATCAGGGCTCTAGCACCTAAGCACAAAGGTTGGTCCAGACAGGATTCTCATGTATTACCTCTATCAACGATACATGAGTTTGAAATCTTTAGTTCCATCTTCATATCTAAGGCCAATGTATTTTTTCAGCGATAGAAACTGGTAGCTGCTGCTCAGCTCTCCTACCTTGACGGGGTGGAGGTATCCATCCCCTCGGAGGGCGCCCAAGCCCTCTCCCGGCGACTCCTCCTCATCCTGCAGGCTGCGAGTGAGGTGTGCGATATAGGTGGTGGCCAGGAGGAGCACGTCCAGCTTGGAGAGCTTGGTGTCGGGCGGCACCGAGGGGAGAGTCCTCTGCAGCTCGAGGAAGGCGTGGCGCAGGGTCTGCACCCGGCTGCGCTCCCGAGCCGCGTTGGCGGCCGCGGGTCGGCCCGGGGGGCCCCCAGCCCGCTGCCCACCCACCAGGGGAGGGCAGGAATTGCCACCGGCAGCTGAAGGCAGCAGGGAATCGGGCTCTGCGCCCGGGCTGGAAACTTCCTCGCTGCTGTCAGCTAAGTGTCCACAGTCCATCGGTGACTTCCCTGGCAAGGAGGGTCCTGCAAGCAACAAGAGCATCTCTAAGGGCAGCTGCTGCACTGCGCCGAAACTCTCTAAAAACAAAGATGATCAGAAATGCAAGAACTGCCTGTGCCAGGAAAAGCCGGGGTGCAGCTCTGCGAGCTGCTTTTCTACGGGCTGCTTACAAGTTTGATTTCATACAGGTACAGAAACAGAAGTTAAACTCTTCAATGATTGGGATTTAATAACTTTTTTGAAAGTATTACACTGAACAAATTTTTTGAGTTACTGAGAAAACCCAACAGGCACCGCTCAGCAGCACAGACACAGTGGTTTCCGTTTACAAATTACTAAAAATTAGGCTAAATCCAATTTTTAAAACATATTCTTTCTATGGTTTGGGATGTGGGACAATTCATATATTTTCTATTTAACTGCAATCATTTTATCAATGGTCTCACAGGTGATCGGTGCTTCACAGATTGCAAAAAGAAAAATATCGTTTTCAGATGCAGCAGTAAGTGAAGCCACAGAGCGTGGACTCAGCTTTTGAAGGGCAAAATTTGGTCCATAATTTTAAAGGATCGGGAACTGACTTCTCCTGTCCTCCCACTCCTAATGTTACTAAAAAATTGTCTGCGCTTGTTCTCTGTTATCTACGTTTTCAAATTTCAAAAGAATCTTTTAACCTCTATTATGGCCATTGGGGGGCAAGAGAACCTTTTGAAAACAAAGACAAAAAAACTTCTTTTGAGCAAAGCTGAAAATAATGTCCACAAGGTCTTTTCCAGGCTTTTAGAAAAGCTAGTCAGTCAGCTCTGCCTGTAATACAACTCACAGTCTTTTAATTAATTCAGTTCTTCGATCAATATTCCCCAAAGTTTAGAACTTCTTAGCTGGAATAATACCTGATCCTGTTGTCCTCAGTTAAGCAGCCCTCCTGGCAGTCCCAGATTTCAGCTTTCACGTGTTAGGACTGTCTGTTTCTGTGACAGCCTGGCTAGACAAGAGCAAGGACAAGTTATTAAACATTTTAATTTCATTTAAAAATATGTAATATTAAAAATTTAAATAAAATTTATGCACGTAAATGAAGATCTAAATTTACAAGAATTAGGTCTTGATTTTGCAAAGCATTTCAAGCACACTCTGAAGTCAAAGATTTCTAGCAAAGACAAGGAAAGGTTTCTAAATAATCCTTTTTGCAGTAGTCTAATTTGATGGCATTTATAAGATATTATTGTTATTGTTTCAGGTGTTCCATTGTGATTAATTTGATGTTAATCTGGTTCACAGTTTTATCATGTCATGTTCCTTTCAATATCAGTACAGGTTAGACTGAAATTAATTCTGAAATATTCTGTGCATATTGGAGCTGTAAACCAAAGGGAAAAAAATCTCACTATTCCTTTTTCTTGTGGTATTTATGATCAATATAAAATAAAGCTCACATTAAGGCTACATGAGCTTGTCTAGAGCAAGGGCTGAAAAATGGTCCTTAAATTGGCTATTGCCTCTAGCTTAAAATAAAAAAATCCTATGTGTTTTTTTCTTGGTGTTTTCTCATTGTGTTAGGCACAGTCAGATCTGGATGCATTTTAGTTTAAAAAAAAAATCATCATTGCACAGATGACATCAAGACAATCATTAAGACAATCATGAAAACTGGCAGAATTTTATGTTTGTCAGCAGGACTTTTCATTTGCCATACCTAATTCCCCATACATCTAATTCCCAGTGATACAAGGAAGTCTTCCCTGATTACTGGAGAAGTCCAGAATACCCAAGGATATGGACAAACTGGGTTAGTATAAATACCTGCTCCTCTGATGAAATACATGATTGAGGCTGGTTTACACACAGTTTTGATTTCCCTGTGCTGGTCTATAGCCAGATTTAGAACTGGAATGACTCCATAGCAATGCACGTACCTAAAAGCCTCATCTCCTCGGGTGCCCCTTGGAGTAGGAGTTTCTGTTTTAGGAGCTTCACATCTACATCAGATGAAATCCTAGGCCTATATGAAAAAAAAATAAAAAGTTTGATCTGTGGAAATGAGAGATTTCACTCTGAATTAAATATCTCCACTGTCAGACTTCCCATCAAGTACAAACAGCAAATGGCCTGGGAAAATCTGTTACGCAGAAACACAGGATCTGCTATAGGTACGTGGATATGTGTAGCCAAACCACGGTGATTCCTGCACCAGGATCTCTTCTGTTGCACGCTGGTACTGGGTAGCATCACTCTTCTCCCTGGTGCGATCAGGACACACACTCTGGGTGCTGCGCTCACCGCAAACCCAGGAGTCACACGAACCTCATGATCCAAAAAATGCTGCTGAAAACTAAAGCAAATAAAACACTTCTGGGTAACAGTCATCTTCTCTTCAGAATTTTACAAGAAAAAGGGTTGATTTTTAAATAATCACGGTAATTTTTGCAAACACCCACTTGCTGCCCAATGTGCAGAGAGAACTGGTGCTGTGAAAGTAAGTTAAAGTATTTATATTGTTTCTAAAGCATTTCTAGTGCAGTATTTCTAATGCAGGCAGAGGCATTTGTGTTTTTACATGATATTACAAAGACATAATTGGTTTAAAATCGTTTACCAAAACAACCAGCACAACACTTGTTTTAGTCTTACATTCCATGCGAACGCAACGGCAACCTGCCCACACAGACAAGGAAAAGGTGGAAAACGCCAGAGCAGAGCACACAGGCTGAAAAGAAACAGGTGAAAACCTCAGATAAACTTTTCCGGTTTTCCTTGGGGGGAAAAAATATAGTGAATCTGAATTATTTTGCATCGATTTTAAGAAGACCTCGCCCTCTGCATAACTCTGGTAACAGGTAAGGAAAATCCTTTCTCCCTCGCAGGGAAATAGGAACTTGCCTGTCGATGTGCGAGGGCAGCACCGGCGCTCACCGAGGAGCCGGCGGTGACCCTCGCCGGCTGCCCGGGGGTTCGGGACGCGGCGCCTGCAGCGTCCCCGTCCCGCACCCCGCCGGGTGAACCCGGCTCCCCGCGACCTGGCGGGACCCCGCGGTGCCCGGCCTAGGGATGAACTTACCGTTCCCGCCCGGTGCGGAGCGGGACAGCCCGGCGCAGCCGGCTCCCTTCCCGTCCTGTCCAGCCCGTCCCGTCCTGTCCCGTCGCGCCCCGTCCGGCCCCGCGGCGCCGCTTATAAGCCGTCGCGGCGGTGGATCCGGCGGGGCTGGGTCGCACCTGGCCATCGGGCTCCCCCCCCGCCGGCCCGGGCGGCAGCGACCGCCCCTTCCCGGGCGGGTGGGTCATCAATCACGGAGCTGTCGGGGGGCGGCAGCGCCCCACGCTCCCCTCGCTCCCCGCCCTCCCCCTGCCCGGCCCCGGGTCCGTGCGGGTCCCGCCGCCGCTCGCCCCGTCCGCGCTGTTTTTCTTAGGATAAAGTAACGGTTTTGCTGGAGGAGAGAAATTTAATCTCTGGGCTGGGAGCGCGGGCGATGCCCTGCTGAAAGCAAGTCCTTTCTCCCCGCTCTGCCGCCGCTCCTCCGGCTCGCTGAGGTTCCCGGGGCCGAGACGGTTCCCCCGGGTGAGGCGTGAGGAGGGAGCGGGTCGTGGCTGCCCGGGCATCGCTGGGAGGGACCGACCCACACGCGTGGGTCCAGCGCGGGATGGAAACACGAACGGGATGAGTCGAAACCGGGCGGGCAGAGAGGGGGATTTAACAGGGAACGGGGAGCGAATAAAAATCAGTAACGCTAATGAGAAAGGACAGTCAAAATAAATACCGGGGTATAGAATTAGCTCAGAATAACATTTCGAACGAATCCCGATCGTGCGATAACAGAGACACAATAAATCAAGCCTCGGGAGCAGTGGAAAAACAAAGTCTGAGCGATTCGTTACCGGGTTTGCAGCCAAGAAAATTAAGGACTTAAACTTCAGCGATAACTGGAAATGCCGGTAAGCGACAAGCCCAGTGAGGACCCGGCGGGGGCGGCCGCGCAGGGGGAGCCGGACACCTGCCCTGCGCCCCGGGCGCGGCCCGACAGTGCCCGGAGAGCGCCCGCCGCAGCCGCCGGGCCGGGCCAGCAAAACGCTCCAGCCCGAGTGTTCCACCACCGCCGCGCTGAGGGGGACGAGCCGGGGCTGCCCGCGGGTGGGACCCCTGCCCTGCCCGGCTCCCACCGCCCCGCCCGGGCCCCGCCGGCCTTTGTGCCCTCGGCCTGGTACCCGCAGCGCCGCGGAGCCGCGTCTGCCGGGCGGAGAAGGCTGGACGGCGAGGGGTGCTGTTGGGCTATTCTAAGGGTTCTGAGTTTAAGTACTAAATTCTAAATTAAACTGAACTAAAACTGAAATTGTGTGTCAACGTTTACCTTTGCCTGACGCTGGCAGCCTCGGTGGGGGGTTCCCTTCACCCCTCAGGGGCTGCTCTTTCAAAAGCTACTCTGTCGGTATGTACAAGACCCCGATGATGGACTTCACCTGCACCACAGACCATTCTTTGGCCCAAAAGAGTGAAGGCTGGGGTTCCCTGGAGGACAGTGGAGGCATCACCAGGCAGCTGTGCTGAGCCACGTTTTGGCCCCGAGGTTTCCAATGCTGCCTCCAGCCCAAGATTTGCTGAATCCTTTCTGCAGCTGGACACCTCTATGTTCAGCCAGCCTCTGGGGCTCAAGTAAGCAGTTCTTGGACACGTCCTTAAAATTAAACATCCTCACTGTGGTGTGATGTGGGAGAACTGGTCCCAGACTCCCTGGGGAGCAGGGAGACTTGCCTTCCAGCCTCGGTTCCACTGGGGCTCCTCTGTCATTCTGTAAGCACACAAGTCTGGGGTACTCCAGACCCATCCCCCAGGAAGGTGTTCTCAGTTTGCCTGCCCGAGTGCCTCCCCAAAGAGGTGTTCTCACTAGGCTATGGGACACTTAGCCGTGTCACTGACAGAGAACTTAACAGCAGGTGTCCCAACTGCCCAAGATTTCCCAGCCACCCTAAATTAGCAGATCACAAGTGCTGTGCTCTTCTTCTCTGCTCTGATGTAATTAATGACACAACATTATGTGTTTTTTTTGGTTTTCCCACTGTACACACACTGTGTTCTGCCTCAGTGCAGGAAATCCAATGGAAGGAGTTGGAAGAAAAGTGGTGATGGAATTCCCATTACCATCTTTTTGACGGTGCCAAAACCAGCTTGCTGCAGAGTGCGCTTAGGGAGGTGGCATGGCAAGATTTGGGGTCAGGGTTTGGAGACTCCACCCTGGTTGTTAACCCTGTTACCACAAAAGAGGTGCTTTAGATATATTTTTTTAAAAACCCCAAAGAGAAATAAAGGTAGAAATAGTTGTTCTTTGGTCTATGAAGACTTTCTCCCACCAGATGACTCCTTCTCCATTATAACCACAAAGACATCCAGTGATTTTTTTCTATTAACACACTATTTAAGTCTAAAACTGCAACAAGCTGCTGCAGCTGTTTCATCTTCTTTTTTCCCAAATGACTGAGAATTACTTTATTGCCTTACCTTCAAAAGTACATTTCAAATCTGAGAAATGCCAGAGTCACAGAAGAGTCAGATTTCCAGTGTGATTTAGGTAAGAAGAAGTTCTACCAGAGACAGAGTGATATTCTTCCAGGTACACTCTGCTCCTTTCATGTCAAATTATTCTCTGGTTTTATGGCTACAATTCAGCATGAACATTTAGGGTATTTCTTTCCAATTTGTTCATTTTATCTCATTCCCATTTCTGTATAAGGGTTTCTCAAGTGTATTTGCCTGCTGGTTATTGGTGCCTGACAGACTAGCAGAAATGTCATTTGTCCAAATAAAACCACTCCTGCATGAAGCCACACATGGACTGTATCTGGTCAGGTCCCACAGATTGCAGCTCTAGCCCAGGAGCAAATAAAAGGCAGGACACAGCCACAGGAGAATAAAACCATGTTGAAATTCAGAACTTCTGCTTCCTGGGGAAATCTCAATGTTTATAATGGGAATGCATTCCAAAGCCAAACAAGTATTTTGAACATTTCCAATTTTATCCGTTTTCCTCTTATTTCAAATGCCATGTTGATGGTGTTTTGTAGAACCATAGCATGTTCTGCAGTTATGTTAAATACATTATATCACAGTGTAGCAATATAATTTTTATTGTATTTTCTCAGTAATAATTACTTTCAAAATACATCTAAAATACATGTTAGAAGGGCTCCATTCTAGTGCATGTGTGTGTACATAAGTGTTGGAGCATAGTATCAAGGGATTTTTTTAAAGATTTAGAGATACTGAGATCCCACACATATTTAAGGAAATACTTCTATTCACTTGTAGATGTTCAATCTGGAAGGGTCTCTGTAAGCTTGGCTGTT
>JAWWLV010000088.1:117792131-117812423 GCA_035041135.1 Platyrinchus mystaceus
GGATCAGCAATAGTGTGGCCAGCAGGACCGGGGCAGTGATCGACCCCCTGCCCTCAGCACTGCTGAGGCTGCTCCTCGAATCCTGTGTCCAGTTTTGGGCCCCTCACTTCAAGAACACTGAGGTGCTGGAGTGTGTCCAGAGAAGGGCAACGGAGCTGGTGAAGGGTCTGGAGCACAAATCTTAAGAGGATTGGCTGAGGGAGCTGGGGTTGTTTAGTCTGGAGAAAAGGAGGCTCTGAGGCACCTTATCACCCTCCACAACTATCTGAAAGGAGGTTGTAGACAGGTGGAGGTTGATCTTTTCTCTCAAGTAACAAGCAATAGCAGAAGAGGAAACAGCTTCAAATTGCACCAGGGAAGGTTTGGATTTGGTGTTAGGAAAAATTTCTTTCCTGAAAAGGTGGTCAAGCATTGGAATAGGCTGCCCAGGGAAGTGGTGGAATCACCATCTGTACAAGTGTCAAAGACATCTGTAGATGTGGTGCTTGGGGACCTGGTTTAGTGGTGAACACAGCAGTGTTAGGTTAAAGGTTGTACTTGAACTTAGAGGTCTTTTCCAACCTTAATGATTGTATGACTCTACTATGCACATGCCTCTGTGCAATTTCTGAGTATCATATGTGGAAAGAAGCAGCTACTAGGTAAGACACTGGCTAAAACCAGCTCATTTCTTGAGGAAGTTTAAGAACTAGGTAATCAGTTTAGCCTAGCATGTGCTGATGTTTTTACATGTTTTTGATATAAAGTATTGCTTTTAAATAAAAAAATAGTCCCCTTATTTTTCTGAATGTTCTTAGAAGGCAGTGTTAAGCTAAACATACTTAATTTTGTCTGGTTTTGAGATTAAAAAGACACAGATAACATATCCATAGAGACACCAGTATCTTTCTTTGCAAACTTTGAGGGGAAAAAAATCCAGTAATTGCCAAATCTTCGCATCCTTCATAACTTCTGGCTTTTAGAATTCAACTTACTTCTGCCTTCACTTTTGATGCCTCCTCAACCTACATCAAAGAGATCAGAAAAGATAGATGAGATTTTCATATCAGAACCACACAAAAGCCCCTGTTGCTCCTGTTGTCACTGATGCTTCCTGAGACCACTCAACATTTCTACAAAATTTGTAAGCAGTGTTATGAAAAGCTGCTGATGAAAAAAAAAGGCCTTTGCCTATTGCAAGGTTATTGGCTGATGCAGTGAAAACCCTTTGTTGGTTTTTTTTCCAGTGTCAAACCTGGGGCCAAGCTATTCTGAATTGACATAATCTGACCATTTGGGGTATTGTACATTCCTTTATTACAAAGTTGACTGACTTTTTCCACTGACAAAAATGGTGATAGTTAACATTTTTTTCCACATAAATTTGTATCAAATACTTACTCATAATTTTCAAGTTCCATAAGAAACAAAATCTTAGTATTAATCAAAGTAATTTCTCATATAAATGAAACCAGATAGGACTCTGTCTTTTATTCCAAAACATTTTTCTACAAACGAAGTGTAACTGATTATACTCAACTTTACTGGACACGTAATTAGTGATTACTGTGGCAGTCTAATACATTAACTCTTCAAGAAAGGAAGAGCTTATTGTTTCAGATCTCTTTCTCAGTTAAAGTATTAGCCCATTACATGGCTCATTTCACAACTGGCTTGGATTTACCTTGTTTTGATGCAGCACTTAATTCTGCTTAGAATTAATTCTGCTCAGAATTAAGAGAACAGAAAGATGTTGTCAGTCATTTCTGGCAGTTTTTTTCCCCTTTGCGCCCCTATCTCAGAACTTTTGAATTCTGTGGCTTTTATAGCTTTATAAAAAGCTATATATACAGGCAGTCCTGTGTACTGCTTTATACCTGCATATATAAAGAAATAATACCACATTAAATTAACTTACACCTTGCACTGTTTTTAATGTGATATTTAAGAAAAATAGGATTTTTTCATTGGTTACAGTTCTAAAGTTCAAATGTGAACTCAAACACTGGGGGTATACACAGTGACTACAGAGCTTATGTATCAGTCCATATATTCTGATTATGGTCAGAGCAGTACCAAGGGGAGGTGTTCAGGCACTGACACCCTAATTTTTTTCCGTTTGGTAATTCTAACACACCAACAGTACCATGGAAGCTCTAATGCATTAGCATCTTTACTGGCAAGGACTGGTCTCACACCTCCTGGATTCTAGGAACAGTTTTTGGTAGAGAGAAATACTACCAACAGTAGATGACGATCGATATTGGAACCACTAAGGCAAATCTGACACATCTAAGTCTTTGCAACTGGATGGGATGCATCCTAAAGGTGGTGGAAATGAATCTGAGGAGGTATAGCTGCTGTGATTGTAATGCTGTCCTCCAAAATGTAGCAGCTCACCTTGCTAGATGAGAGCACAATGACTGTGTTTTCACCTCAGGTTTGTTAAAGCTGCTGCTTTCAACTTTTCAGACAGGGGAATGTGCCTACTTGATGTATGACAGAATACAGGAAGGCAAATATTGAAACAGTGTTTATATCATTGCAGTAAATTAGGTTAGTGGAACTGACTTCCCCTGAGTTACACTGAAATTATTACAGAAGTTATTTATGTATCCCTATTCAAGCAGCAGTCTTTATTTTAACCTCAAATTACTTTTTAAATCTCCCATGCAGGTGTGTATTCTAAAAATCTGAAAACATAGCATTACTTCTTTACTTTGTTTATTTGCTTCATATGTGTGTTTTACAAAAGTGATTTTTATAATTTTGTAAATTAGTTACACAATAAAAAATGTGCAATGCTAATGCGTCAGACCAAAAACATTATGAAGTTTTGAGGATTTATCTCAACAGTAGTCTAAAAGTACCGACTTATACATATAAAGATCTGAGGATAGGAAAAAAACCTTAATACTGATTGCTTCATTTATCTAGTTAACTATTAGGGTGAACAAGTAACACCTGAAAAATAGATATGCAAATATTTGAGTCTGCTTTTCATTTAACATCTTAAAATACTGCTTCATTCCTGATACAATTTTGATGGAGCCAGTTACAAGACATAACTCACTCTAAAATCACTGAGTAGTCCTCTCTCTGCATTCTGTTTAAAATGTGACTGACCTACACTTAGACTTGATGATCTTAAGGGACCTTTTCTAACGTAAATTATTTTAAATATTCATGTATTTTATGTAGAAGGTTTCGAACAGAAAAAAACAGAAGGTTTTCAATGTTCTTGAAAGCGTACAAGAGCCTGCATACCCAGATGTGCCTTGGTAATTTTTTGACCTATTGGCTGATAAGTCACACGTGCCATTTGGCATTCCTAAATGTCTAGGAAATAGCCCATATTTCCTGGAAGAAGGAGCTGTCTATTGCAGCAAATGTGTTCCTGCCAGATTGCCAGTCAAGAATGTGTGTATCCATTATATGGTCAGCCAGACATGTAAGAGTACATGTGGTCTATCTGGCAATCTGCTCACCAGGAGATGTAAAAGCATTTATTCTTTTCAAGGGTGCAGGGGGTCTATCAATGCACGTGTTCTGTGTGTTTACATAACTTTTCATTCTCAGTTTTGGGCACAGTCAGCAGCACAAAGAACTGGAGTGGGGAGGCATGGACATGGGCAAAAAGGGATGCCTTTTTTCACTGCCTTAGGATGCTGACTGATGTGGCAGTGTTAAGTACCGCAGATTTGGTATATATTAAAACTACTTTTTCTCTGTTGTTTTGTTAAATTACCACTACTGAAAGTTTACAATGCCATTTGTATATCATCTTGCATATTTGTGACAACAGTTATATTTTCCTTCTAAATGAAGGGTATGAAAGATTATGGGATACTTATACTCACCTTTACAAGTAATGCATATTCTCCAGAAAAAAAGGAACCAACCAATTGGCTGAATTGCCTGCTTACATGAGTCACAGTAACCAGAAACTGCTAATACTTGACCTTATTCAAATGGCTCTGCTTCAGCAACACTATTTAATTTCAGAACTTCACTTTAACTTTTTATCCTTACAATTTATTAAGCATTGCAGCGACTCCTTTCATGTCCTATGTCATGGCTGAATAATTCAATGGCAAGTAAATTCCTTACATTTCTCTTCTCCAGCCTCCATCGGTAGATGCTGATTGATACTTTTTAGACCTCACTAAGGAGATGTTTACATTTTTCCTTCAACACCATCACCAACGAAAGGCGGTGAGACGGGCTGTAGCTGCTGGAAAAGGCACTCCATGTCCATTCAAAACATGCTCTGGGCTCTGCCAAAGCACTCCAGCTGGTATCTCCAAATATTTAATGCACCTAATTCTGAATACATTTGGAGTGCTTGTAGGATATTCAGCAGCTAAAAGGAGCTCCAGGTTGTGGAGCTAAAACTGCACTGGTTTGTATCTTAACTCTCTATTTCTCCTTTTCCTGAAGCCAAGGCTGAGGATATTTTTTATTTTTGAAATTTCAGATTTGCTGCAATTGATATTCAGTAAGAGAACAAGATTTAGGTTACCTAAAGGTAACTTATTTCCCCACTGCCCTCTCAAATGAGAAAACTATGTTCTGTAATGTGAAATAAGTATACAATTGTAAATCTTGTGTTTTGAGTACATATCATTAAAATCTTAGTATCAGCCCAAAACCCTGTCATATAACAGGCCTTAATAATTCTATTTATTATAATGCTAGTTAGATTCATATAAACAAGAGCCCAGTATACATGCAGAACGTAAACATTCCTACCTGTTATTAACTACACATTAACCACATTCTGGATTGAAGACCAGACAAATCACCTCAATGCATGTATAAATATTTAACTAACTAAATACGATGTTGATACAAGAAGAGCTAAGAAGAGGGAGAACTAACATTGCTCACTGCAAGTTCCTTTCATTTGGACTAGAACTTGAACTATGAAGGATGTGTATGGTGGCAGCAGAGTGGCTTCTGATTAGTTGACACAATCCAGTGTCCTCATTACATGCTGACTATATAATTGAAAGATATTACCATACTGCTAATCACATAACATATGCTGGAGAGACAAAAGGTGACTTTCCCACCACATTCTGAGTTCTACGAATACTTACCACAGTATTTAATTCCCTGAGTAAAGAAATGTGGGCAGAAACTGCTGGTTACAGATTAAGTTTACAACATCAAAATTTCAACAACTTCTCTACTCGGGGAAAATTAATAATGGTGTATCCCACTGCAAGGTATTAGGTATCTTTAAAATAGTTAAGTGATTTGTTTTCTTTTAATTACTTCCTGCCAATATCCATAATTTTCTCTAAATGTTTAAACCTAACTTAAAATCCAAAATTGCTATTGTTTTTATATTATCAAAAAAGAAAGATTAATGACATATTTCAGTAATCTAGTAATAACCAGCTTTTTTCATTGTTCAAGCTATATGCAATCCTCAGTGGATCTAAGATGTAGGTTAAAAAGGTATTTAATGCCTGTTTTTCAGTTGCCAAGGTCAAACATCACCTAGCATGTATAGGGAAAGAGGAAACATCTGTTCGAATAATTTATTTGACTAACATAGAGGATAGGATTAAAATTCACTGATTTCTTTGGTACAATACAGAATTTCAATTAAACAATACAGGTATTTGTTCAGTTTGACGAAATTTCCTTCCTTTACATGTGGGCACATTTATGTATATCCCTAATTACTGAATCTGGCAAGGGAATACTGTGATTTGTCATTTTTTCATACCTGCATATACTGAGAATGAATATTTCTGTATTTTGAGGGTATTTTTTTCTCCCAAAAACATTCTAAAGAATTCACAAGCCTTTAACTAACTCCCAAGACTCCTTGGTTTCCATGGAATTTCTCTGGTAACAAGATTAGAATATATCTCAGGATCAGTGATTATACATGAAATTGTAAGGTAAAGAAACCTTCAGCGTCTAAGACAAAATTGTCACAAGTTTTTTGAAAATACTAAATGGATGCCATCTGACTGTAGTTTCTTCTAACCTCTCTGTGAATCAGACTAAAATATTCTAGACTAACAGTTTTAAAAAAATCACTTGAATTGTTTAATTTGCAAATGGAAATTAATACAAATATTGACATTTTATTCCAATCAAGTATGGAAGATGTAATCTTCGCCTTTCTAGGGTCAAAAGGGATTTCAACAGGGCCAGGACTGTACTCCAACTTTTTAATATGGGGAAAACTTTTGTCAAGCAAAGAAGCTCAACAACTGGACTGCCTTTTTTTAAACACTGTAAAACAGAATCAAAATGATTTGTCTCAAAGAGGATAACAGAAGGTCTTACACTGAAGAAAAGATGCTGTACAGACATGTTCCATCCTTTTTTAGGACTAAGGGGAATGGTATATGAAAAGCACAGTTTTACTTAGTCTGGCCCAAAAGACAGGATGCTAATAAAGATTACATGCAAGCTGACAGAACACTAAACATGTGGATAAACTCATAATGGAATTAAAAAAAAACCACAAACATGTTTGTATGGCATGAGTATTAGTCTGTGTCCCTCTAAATTTCACAAGCCTGGACTATTCACTATAGTAGTACTAATAGTAGTACTAATATGTGATAACCAGTGCATTGTTCCTGCAGTTCTTGTTTTTAAACTGCTCCACTGCTTTGTGCTTTCTGCAGCAAGAAAAAAATTCAAGAACAGACACATATTTATGAAAAGTTCGGTTTCCTTTCAGGTCAGAATATATCCATTACCATGTGAAGGACAAAAACGATCCTTTGAAAGAGAGCAGCTTTGTGATTTGTAATTCTTCTTCCCTTCTTATTAAGGGAAAGACATCTATTTTTAATCAGAACAAATAATCAGAAGGAACAAAACTGATGGAATGGAAAGCAGTAAGTTGTCAAGAATAAAATAGCACTAAATGTTGCTCAGTTAAATTGTCAAACATACTAATAAAGTCTAACTTGAATGTAAAATAGAACACTACATTCAGTAATTTAGTTACAAAAGAACACTTGTGTCAGTTGCATTTATTTATTTATTTATTTTATCTACAGTACTGCATAAATTATGATTTTTTTTTGGTTGGTTTTGTTCAGCTGGTTAGTAATAAAACAGTTAGGCTAAAAATATCATTAAAAATCTGGAAGGAGTGATATTAGATCCCAAATACCAAACTAAACTATTACTACAGGTGAAACTGCAAACCTCTATGAGCAGATTTTATTCCCACCAACAGTTGGATTAGAGTTCACAAGGCTGTGAGTAAAGAATACATATCATAAATTCTGAATTGTTTAAATTCATGTAGTGTCTAAACATTTGTAAGGCACACACATCAGTTTTTCTTTCTTGATTGTCTCCATGTTCTTGAGTGATACTACAGGAAAATGCCAGTATATCAAATATATAATACACTGACACATGTCTGTTAGAAGTAAGCTGTAATGATGAAAAGTGATTGTTTCTCCTTCTGCACAGGATCACCCTTCTCCAATGGTGCTGACACCATAACTGTACTTCCAAGAATTAACTTCGATTGATACTAATCAAAATTAACTTGATATTATTTTACCTTTGTAGAAAATGAGTACAATCAAATTAATATTACAGAAATCAGTAACACTGAAGTTACTACTGTTAGCTAGTCTATGGATTTATAACCAGAAACTGAAATCTATTACCCTGCCTTTCAAAGAAATAAAGGCAATAAATATAACATGGTAAAAAAAATTATTTCAGATTAAATTCTACCTTCCTGTACTCATTTTCCAACTGATTCAGCAAGAGCTGTACAAGCAACAACAGAAGTAAAAGGAAGATGTCTGAGGAACACACCTGAGCTATCATCTGACTTTTTCTTTCATGGATTCTTGGCAGAGGTTTTCTTTCAATTTTTTGTTTCTGAGACAAAACTAAAAAATTTGGTTTTTCTTCCACAGAGTGACTGCGGTGAAAGGCAAGAGTAGGATGAGGTATTTCAGAGTCAGCTGCAGAAAACAGAAGAAAAAAAGGATTAATTCAATATCCCAAGTCAAACCATATCTATTCAATATTCAGTGTGATTGATCATAGGTTCCAATATATCCTGTTATAGAAAACAGTGTAATAAGCCTCAAGGTAAATTACTTTCATAACTGAGAATGGAAAACTTTGTACGAAATTATGGAAGGTGCTGCAAACACTGATGAAGGTAAATATTAAAGCAGGTATTCCCGTTCAGGTATAGTTATTTGAAAGGGAGTAAATTCAATTACATAGCATCTCTTTACATCGGTAGTTATTCAGAAGACCGTTTCAGAACCGTTGCCATTCACACATGGCTTCCAAACACTGAGCAGATTACAATTATTTTGGGGCTGGGGCTGACAGGCAGAGTGTTTTCACTTCTTGTCTTCAAAAATACCATATTAGTTTATCTTCTGAAAGCAACAGTGTAACTGCTGCCAATTTTATTTTATAATTATGGCCATTCAAACCACTTTGAGTAATTTGAAGTCTAATGTCTGTTTCTTAATTCTGCAAGATGACAAGACATGCTGTTAAGTCATTTATGTTTTAACATGAAGTCAACTCTGTAACAGCCACTACTAACACAATTAAAAAAACCCCTCATTATATTTCAGGTTTTGCTTCAGTTTCAAAACTAATCTACTAATTTGTTTTCCCACTTTAAGAACATGTTGTTTTTAAGCCCCCAAGAGGGTTTAAGGCTTTTTTACATCCCAGATATTTATTTTCTTTCCAAGTGTAAAACTTGTACTTCTGCTAGTCATGTATCTTGTGAAGACCTTTAAAAGTGCTGACAATTTACACAGATCAAATAAGTATCAACAAATAGATTTTAAAAGTCTGATGTATTTCATGCATAGTTGCTTTAGAATACCCAAAACTTTCTTTAAATATGGAAAGCAAACTGGAGTATTTACACACTCAAAATGTACTAGCTCCTCCCTTCCATAATTCTGGGAGATTGGGATGGGAAGAAAAAAAATGCCACAGGAATTAGTGCTAAAATTAAATTTTATATTGGAAAAGTTCAATTTCTACTCCTGTGTTTTAGACTCAGCACTGGTACAAATCCATTCTTAGTATATTTATTGTTAGCTGCTACTTTATTATTTCTATAATATTATAAACAAGCATGAAGTAATTGATTAGTCTGCTTACAAAATTGCACATAGACTTTACGTTCATCTGTCATTCTCTCAATGCTTTTTTTCCTGGCAGTTTTGGAGGCTTGCCAGTTTATTAAGAACTGTCTTTCCATTTCTTTAATTTCTTTCCCATCAAGGGATTCTGTCAAAGAGAAGAGAACATTTTCTGTGACACAAAGTTGACGAAAGGGCTCTATAAAGCTGTATGTAATGTGTACTGGTTCTATATTTGCTCTTTTTTTCTCTTTTTAGTATTTTGGTAAAGAAAAAAATACCCAATACAGATTGATATTCATTTACAAGCTGGAAGAGTGAGTTAACAAAAGGAACATCTATTATTTTTATAACTTTCAAGGGAAATAAATATATATCTCAGATTTGGTTAACATGCAGCACCTTATAGAAAGTTCTGAAGAAAAGTCATGCTCTTAAACAAGATACAGACACAGAAACTCAGACTGAGAGGGAAACTACATGTCTTAGCAATCTCGGAGCTCTACTGATCATGAAGACAGACACACAGATTTGGCTTTCTAAGGTTAACTTTACTCACTTAGGTGCCATCAAGCTCTGTGTTTCATTGGTTGCATCTACATTTTTTGAATGAGACCAAATGAAGCACCTCACATGTTCACAAATTTTGTTTGCATTAGAAGTGTCCTAAGGCACTGTTATTTTGATTGTGCAGACAGGCTTTTCTTTTTCTTAATAGATAATATTTTGTACTCTTAGAAAAACCAACTTCTATAATTACAACTTTAAAGATAATTGCCACCTTTATCCAAAAAAGTAACAAATTAGCGGATTTTTTTAACCTATTTCTACAGTATGAATATTTAGATATAGAAGAATAAGTTTCTTCCTTTTATGATAAAATCATATCAAAATAATAATAATGTAAATGGGATATATAAGGTTAAGATTAACAAATACATTCATAACACAAGTGTAAATCGCTTTTAAGGACAAAAGTTATATAACAAATTCAAACACAGTAAGGTAGGATCTGTACAACTGGCACTATACAACAAAAACACCTAAGCAACTACTACAGATTGATAGGGGAGTACATTAAAATTGTCTTTGAAAATCAGTTTCACAAAATCTGGGATATGAACACAAAAAAAGTCTTATTGTCTTGTAACGATCTCACCAATCATCTATTATAAAAAAAATTACTACCACTAATAGCAAAAGCCAAACAATATGGTTTGTGAAGTTGATTACATAAGTGGTTTTAGCTTTGTACATAAATTAAAAATTTATCACTTGACATAAATTTCTACAGCAGTAACTCTGTTTACACACATAGTGCAATTCAAGAACTATTAATATACCAGTTGTTTTCTAAAAGAGTGGAGGTTATGGGTGGGCTATTGATTTAATTTTTTACCTAAAGTTTGTGACTGTACTATAATCTGGTCCCTGTACTTTGGTTTTTGGCAGATGGGGTTTCCTGTAAGATCCATTCTGCGTAGCTTTGTCCATTTGTTTAACACAACCTTCAAATCCTGCAATTGATACAACAACAAAACATTGAATTATTTTTCCCCCTCCAGCGTAAAATTCAATAGTAATGTGATTTGTTCAGCCAGGCCCAAATCCTGCACACAGAAATAACTTCAATGAGACTATTCATATGTATTAATATGCACATTAGAATGTACATTTTCAAACAGAGTGGTGCATAACATCCCCTGAATGTATCATAATTGCACAGAAGAAACGGTGATACAGTTGAAAGAAGCTGCATTTTTAAGGACACAGTTATGCCAGCTATGGAAACCGACCACTTCAATCCCTCTTATAAGCACCTAACACTGAGGAATTACCAACCAAAAAATCTGTATGATATGTCATGACTTAATGCATCCCCATGGTCTCATAGAGCCCTTAGAGTATCAGTGTGTAGAAGAATAAATACTTTATACAGACAAAGAACAGACTGAAAAAAAAAAAAGCTACAGCAAACTACCTCTCTCTTTATATGTATGTATTTTACAGGAGAACCAGTAATCCCCCCCTACATAACTGTGGGTGGTCAGTTACAGTATTGGCCTAAACAGTGAAATTTGTGAAATATGCCCTTCTCCACCTGGGTTTCTGTCTGGTTACCCAAGGGCAGTATGACCTAGATGAAACTACTCAGTCTTTTAAATACAATAAATTCAAGTTAAAAGCATGCAAAGCTTAGCAGATTGGTCCTTTCTACTCAGACACCCTGCTTTCTGAAATACTTTCCAAAATTTCATTTAACTGTCATTCTTGATAGGCTTTCCTTATATGTGTGAAAAGCTTAAGGAGGAATTCAAAACAATCTATATAAATACATGGAGAGAGAACTTTTGTTCTACTGCTGTAATAATTTAGAAAAATCTACTAATCATGCTATGACAGATTCTAAACTGCAAAGTGTGTAGAATTTTGTAGCTTGATGCCAATAACGAAGTATCTAGCAATGTAGGCATCTCTTAGTTCCTCCAAGTCTAGAAAATTGCCTGGGTAACACAAGCAGGGAGAATTCTGCTTTTGCAGGCTCTTCTCTCTTTCAGTAGAAAATCCTCCCAGGCAAATTCTATGGGTTATGTAACATAAGTTTAGGAAAATCACATGGAAGAGAAAGTGGCGGTACAGACTCACACCTCCAAACCATTTAATTTTTGGTCTATCACTGATGATGATGATATAATCTATTGTTATTCAGTAATAATAACGTCCTTTTAGTAAAATAGAGAGCAAAAGTCTGGTTCTGTGAGGATTGAGATTGGTAAAACAAAGCAAGAAACTCTGAGGATCAGTGTACATGAAGAAATGTTAATAATTCTCATGATGTTGCACAGCAAAGCTTAATCAGCATGCATCAGTATAGCAACATGATAACTCCCATAGTTTAAGTGCTAACACTTAATCACAAACACAGTTTAGGGAAAAAATATTTTATGCTAGACTTATTAAAAAAGAAAAATGATTGAGCAAGTGTATTTATTTATTCCTACCTGAGCCTACAGACATTATCACTGAAATGTGTAATGTGTTCTAGATTTCACTAGAAATAATTTTTTCAAGTAATCATTTTGCAACACAAAGTTGTCTATTACTGAAACAAAATGTATATAGTTTAACTTTGATGAATGTGTACAGAGTCCTGAAGATTTTTGTTAGCTGTTACTTACTTGATAAATGACCCAGAACATGCTTACTCCAGTGTATGTTTATCTAAGAGTGCACTAATCCTGTGCTGAAATATGATTACCCTTTCGATACGCTCTAGTTGTTCATTGCCTTCCTGTCTCTAATAAAGTGCTTTCACTTCCCAGCCTTTCAATAAGCTGTACTAAAGGGACCAGACACTCTTCTGGGCAGGCTCCGTTTGATAAATGATCATGTCATGCTATCACTTTGAGGTCTGCTACAAAATACTGACGAGCAAATTATATTCCAGTGGGGAGGGAGGGAGAGGGGGAAGGGCAAGTGCCTGAGTAGGCAGCTGTAGTGCTGGCAATTTCTTACTAATTAATGATGGCCATTTAAGAATCGGTATTTGACCAGTATGCTCCATTTTTTATCGGAAACGTCTAGTCCAACTGCCCCTGATACATCCAGAGACAGCAATTCGTCACCATTTTGATTACCTGTCATAATCTATTTGAGAAAATCTATAATTTTTCTCTTGTTCTCGACTCGATTCTGAAGCGAATGAATTCATCTTTTGTGATATCCTCTTGTCATAATCAATACTGGGCAGAGGTTGAATAAATTAAAGACTTGTGAAATACAGATTTTTACAGGTATTTCTAGATGTTTTTTCTCTATCTATCTACCTATCTATCCAAACACACAACTCATAATCTTCTCAAAACTAGTGTAATTAATAAATAAATTATATTCTGGCTTTTTGCAAACAGGAATAGTTGTGGGGTTTTTTTTAACAGATACAGTGCTTTTTTAAAATTCTCTTAGTATTCCAACCCAAATAGAAGACCTGGTGATCCTAACTAAAGTGAAAAGGATAAATAAACCAAGTAGCAAGCAATAGAAAACAAAAAAATGCCAATTCTATTAAAATCAATTATATTCTCGATAACAGACCTAAGACATGCTTTTTGCTAGTCATACTTATTTTGCATTAATTCAGAAAAATTACTTGTTTTACTTAGGTCTACTGTTCAGACTGCATTATATGAACTTCAGTCATGTGAAACAAGGTCATATGCCCTGATGTCTGTTAATTATGGTAATAAAGCCCTGAATTAGCCAGAAGCTTAAGCAATTGAATTCACTAGTCCTAATTTTCAATTACGCTGAAATCAAGGTGGCATAGCTGAAAAGCAAGAGAATATGGGTTTTCATAATAAAGTGAAAAAAGTGAGAAAAATGTTTAGATATAAAATCATTATACTAAATACACAAATGTGAGAAGTCTACATAAGAAGATCGCATTTCGTGCATTTCTTATTCTTTTCACATTTTCCTCTTTTATAAATACTCCATGTTATTCCTGCAGCCATTCCTACCTCTGCTGCACAGGTCATTGCTGTTGACCAGCCCTACTCAGACATGGATGACTCCTCTACAGCTTCTCTTCCCACTGGGTGAAGCAGAGTTGGGTACAGAGCTCTCTGACATTTCCCTGTCATGCAGCACTGCCACGAGCTCTAATCAATGCCAATCATTCCCAGGGATGTTCTCAATGGCAGTGATGGGAAAGCAGGAATGGGAAAAGCAGTGGACATAGAGCTTTTGGAGTGAAAAGAGGCACACATCTGAGTTTTGATAACAGAGGGGCAAAAGGGAGGAGAATGGAGGCAGCCTGTGTGGGAGTGAAAGAACCTTTGCTGTGCATGACAAGTTCAGCCCACAGAACCAATGAAGTGCATAGAACTGTACACCCCTCAAATCCTTTCAGCTTTCACAGTTGTAAAATAATGTAAGCCATGGAATCATGAAATTCAGGGTTGCAAAAAAATTGAAACATACTCAAAACTTCCCTCAGCTATTTTTTTTTGAACAGTCAGTGGTTGTATAAGATTGTTCTCTTGCTAGATGTCTACTGTGAGCTAAATACTTACATTACACAGAGCTAGAACTGACTTTTTAAAAAATACTTTGCATGGCTTAATGCTTTTTTTTCAACAGTTTGGTCTTTATTTCTTTAAGAATTTATATTAGTGATAAGTAGAGCCTACTAAAATGTGATCTCTTAAAACGAAGTAATTGTTTTAATTAAAGCTGGATATCCACCTGCATTACACTGTATGGTAGAATACATTTGATATGTTCATTCGTTTTACAGGTCTGCAAAGATATGAATAGAAACACTCTCTCTCTTCCATATATTTCAAAACGTGGAGATTGTTTAGAAAACACACAGGACAGTCATTTTCAAAATACACCAGAGTTTGACAGTGTAGCTGACAGCAGCAGCAGCAAACTCAAATGCTAACCACAATTTTTCAAAAGCTGTGACCACGTAACATAGAAATCTACATGTTTAGTTGATTTGAGCAAATTTAACTCTGGTCTTCCTGATGTTTAAATAACGAAATTTAATAATGATTAAATAACATATACACAGTTACTGAACAGTGCAGTTTTCTTGTCCTCTCCTTATTCTGTTTCAGAGCATACTGTTTTTCCCTCTGAGATACTGAAAACACTGTCTCCAAACTGGCATCCTCATTCTTAAAATTAATTGGTTCTTTGCCTAAAACAATCTTCTTCTAAGATCGTCACAACTGAAGTATATTTATTTATACAAAAGAAAGAGCCAATTAAAAATCTTTGTAATATGTTTTATTTAGAAAAGGAATCCTTTTCAAAGGGGAAGCATTGGAGAGACTGCCTATTTGAAAGAGCTTACTGTTATTTTGATACAATGTGGTTTTAATTACTCAGCAAAAGCTTACACGAACTGTATTTTGATGTGAATTCAATCACAACTGCCAGCCAGAAACACAGCTTGAAATACAAAGCATTAATAGTTCTCTAGTAAAAAAAAGATGTGCACCATCCAACATTTAATATTAAAGTATAAAAAAATAAAGAGTCCAAATAGAGTATATTGACCTAGATTACTGATAGGTTATGCACAACAAATACTGCAATCTCCTCATTAGTAAACAGAACTGCCAAATTCTGTTAAAATTCTGCTAAAAATATATTAAGTATTCTAAGAAGTAATAAGAACAATTATTTTAATAATTACTAATGAATGAAAGTTAACTTGTCTAACAAAATAGAATGTAGAAATAGTAATGAAAGAGTTTATTTTAATCAAGGCTTTGTCTTAGTGATTTGGATTACTATCTAAGCCAATGCATTTTAGTATTAATTAATAAAAATATAAATTTTGACATCCTATATAAATGCTTCTCCATTTTTAATCTCAATAAGATTTTTGGATGAGAAGAGACAGCATCGCTTGACAAGTCAGAGGTTCAGTAACTGCAGAATTAAAATTTATTTTTACTCTTATATTTCGTGATAAAGATGAATGTGACTGATTTCTTATCACCCATATTTAATATAACAAATATTTATTTTAATACCTTCATATGTTGAAATTGATTGTCAACTGCTTTAAGATAAGAAAGATTTTCCAAAACTGCCAGTTCCTCTAATTCCTCAATGTTGTTATTGCTGATATTCAATACAGATAAAGATTTCTGAAGAAAGAAAAGCAGCAGAAAAAAAAATATTTTTTTTAAGCAATGTGTTAGTCAAGTTGTACATTCTTACAGAAAATAATTGTAAAGGATGAATAAGCATATGAAGCAGAAACATGCAAATACAACTACCACATACCTCACACAGTGTTTTTTGTTGGCTTTCTATCTTGTCGTAAAACACAATTTATTTTGGTTTTGAAGTCAAACCAAAGTAACATTATTTTTCAATTCTTTCGGGAATTCTTAGTAAATACAGAATGCTTGTTTTACTTTAAACATGTTCAAATGGTTTACAGAGTTCTGCAAGCGCTATTAACTCTATTTTTGAAGTACGAAACAGACGTGGAAATTGACTGCATTTTACAGAATAATGGAATGCTTTGGGTTGAAAGGGACCTTAAAGATCCAGTACAATCTCCCTGCCATGAGCAGGGCCACCTTCCACTAGATCAGGTTGCCAAAGCCCCATCCAACTTGGCCTTGAATATTTCCAGTGATGGAGCATCCACAACATCCCTGGGCAACCTGTTCCAGTGCCAGGAAAAAAAGCTGTTTGTGCCTTTTTTTTCCCCATTACATTCTCGAGAGAAATACAAAAGGCAGTAAATAAAATAGTGTAACAATCAAATCCGAGAAATACCAACAAACTAATTCACTACAAACTAAATAGACTAAGAAAACTAAGAGTGATAAATTCCTACCCCTTTTTTAGTTTATTCACATTCTGTTGGTATAGGGCATTTATATACTTCCTCTCTCTATTTTCATTTCCATTTTCATCCCTCATAATAAAAAAATGAAGTAGAATCTGCTGGGCCATTAGCTTTTATGAGAATTGGTGTGGGAGCTCCTTGTTAGAACTTGAAAGAATGCCACCAATTGTCAGAAAAGGAAAACACAGAGTGATCAAGTCCTAATCAGTTCTTCTGAAAATACTGATCTACTGATTACTGGCTCATTGAAATTCCCAAAATGTACTTACTGCCAGGGACCTAAGAGATACTGGATCAAACAGGAGCTTTTCACCAAGAGGGAGATGTTGACTTTCAATATGTAGCTCCCTTATTTCTCCTATTTTATCCAAACCTTCTACTACAGTGATGTAATTGCCTCCCAAATACCTGCAGAATAAAACACAACATAGATTTAATATCCTTTGAAAGTAAGAGCTTTCAAGGCTTCAATATATTAAGAAAAATATTTTGAAAGTATTATTGAAAAATACTTGGAAATTATTTTAGAAAAGGAAAGAACCTAGCATACATGTAGAACATTCAGTTAACTGATCCAAGGGGGTTTTTATCACTTTTATCTATTGCTATTATTATTGATTGAAAAAATAAAATCATTTAAATGCAAATAAATGTGTAAAGATGGTATGCCATTACAACACAGAACACTTAGTAAAAAAATAATAAGCAGTTATTTTTATTTGAAAAGCAGAATTCAAGAGCTGAAAGGACCTTAACACCTACATAATTTTTTTAATTTCTTAGTGAAATAACTATTCTTTTTACAAATACATTATTTTCAACTTACAGTTTTTCAAGTTTTTTCAGTGATGAGAGATTTTCTATCCTTGAAATACAATTGTTCTGAAGGTAAAGGTGTGTTATATTTGAAGCAAAGTCCAAGTTCTGGATTTGGCTGATTTGGTTATCATATAAATATAGAACTCTCAGATTTTTACAGAAGGAGAGGACACCCTGAAACAAACAATTACAAATTAAAATTTTTCACCTTTTACAAACACTTTTAAACACTATTTTTCCTTGAGAAACTGAGTTAGTGTCAGCAATCATGAGATTTAAGACTGAAATTTGTCATTACTATTCTGCCATACAGAAGCTGAGGACTACAGCCATCATGAGCAGTACACCACATTCTGTGGGATTTCATTCCCTTCCCTGCCTTCACAAGGTGGATTTCAGAAAAGCACAGTTGTTAGTGTAGTTATCTCCATCAAACCTCACTGATGTAATGGAAACCAGTTCTTGGCAAAGGAATACTGATTTATACAAAACCCTTGTACTTCAATGTATTTTGATATACTTCTGAGCCTGAGTTTGCACTCAAATGTCGAGTTTCTTTGAATGTATTCCTATTAAACAACTAAAAGGTTGCACCTTCTTATGAAGGTTTCTGTAAAGCCAGTCCTCATCAAATGGACTGATCCAATTAGTAACTCGCTGTGGCTATGCACATTCCTAAGAGTGGGCTGAACAAACCCATTTGCTTGCAGGGATCTGTTCACACAGAACAAGCGATTTCTTCTTGACTGAAATCAGACTTTTAAAGCAGAAATCCACTGTACACAACAATGCAGTTGTTCAGGGTTCAGCAGTTTCAAAGTGTACTCAGTATCTTGAGGGGATTTGAATTAACTCGCGACTTACTGAAACCTGTATAAATTTCCTATTATTAAACTCAGAGGAAGGAGGACTGGGTTGAGTTTGTAGGTTTAGTCTTTGAAAATGAAAAGTTCATGGATTATTTTTTAAATGAGTAAGCCCTAGGGAGCAATTAAAAAAAAAAAAAAAGGCAGATTTTTAACCTGACTAATTTGAAAAAGCCACTACACCAGTCCAAATTTGTTAACCTCACTCAGGTTATATCCTGTTTCTAAATTTCCCTTTTCTTTCTCAGACTTCCTCTGAAATCTAAGGAATAAATCACAGATAGATTGAAAAGATTGTGCTATGAGTTCCCAAGACTAGAAAAAAAATGGTATTAACAAAAATAAGTGTTGAACTTAATAGTATGTAATATCATTACTGCTTTCTTTAACAGAAAATCTGATCTGCAAAATTACTAGTTCCTTACATCTTTTCTATTCCACAGCTCACTTTTTTTATAAAGGTAATCATCAATAAATAGGAACTGTACAAAATACAGTAGTAACCTGCTCCAATTTTTTTTTGTTTAGGAACTGCATATTTATATAATAGTTCTTTGAAATACTTCAAAAAATACTTCACTTTAACACTTCATCTCTCTAGTGTAATTGCTTTCATGGATTTTCTATTTTAATTAATTAATGGCAAAAATAGTGTACTGATAATATGCATTCCTGCAGTTTCAAGTAAGTAAAACACTTCAGCGAGACTTGCCACATAAAGAAAAAATGTCATATTGATAATAAGAACCCCTGCAGCCTGTTGGAGTTACAGTCACTTTGATGTTTTATATTAAAAGTTACAGCTAAAGTTTATTTCTACATTTCAACTGTCAGGCATTTAAAATCTGTTTAAACATTTTACATATAAGCAGTGTTCCACACAGTAGGAGCAGTGAATGCTGAAGCATGTTCCCAAACACATGCATTATTAAAGCCTAAGGGCAAGACAATAGAAGTGTTAAAACATACTATAGCTGTTACAAAATGGAAACCTGGCTTTGCTTTTTTGTCTTCCCAACTATAACCAACCCAGCATAACCACAAAACATTTGAGTGGCCATGTTAAAAGGAATGAAAAATAAATCTTACAATTGTGTCTATATTTTTATCTGACAAATTCAGATGAGTTATTTTTTGCAGATACTGTCCAAAGTCCTCTTCATTGCGACTCTTGTGACCAACATTTTTAGCAATCAGGTCCAGTGTTAATCGAACCATAGCTCTGTAATAGGTCAAGCTGCTCTGCTGCTCCTTCTAAGAGTGTATCCCACGTGCTCTTATAAGTTGTTTTACAAAATGCCTTAAAAACAAAAAAGGAAGATGTTATACTACTTGTATCCCAGATCTTCAACAAAGCTTACATGCATACTTCAAATCTGATGTTTCCTCACCCATTCCCTTTTTGCTTACAGTGACACATTTATGTACACACTTTGCCACTGTAGAAACCTACCCCTTTTTTTGCTGACAATTTTTCAAACTTTCAGTGTATTAAGTAGCATTTAAAATACATTGTTATATTTAATTGGTTGTTTCAGTTTGCTTAAGTTTACCTAAGAAATATGAGCAACAATGGTCCACAGCAGAAATAATTCTCACAGGTAAGTAGCTAATTAATGGAAGCTCATAACCTAATTATTTGTCAGAAAATACAACTATCTGTAGCAGGTTTTAAGGCTGTGAGAGGTGATATTATGCTACAATACTCTTTACACATCTGCACAGCACTTAAGTCATGCACATAACTGCATGTGCATTTGTTCTACACAGTGAAAAACTCTGAGTTTTTCACACTGTAAAGGCTCTCACAACAACACCAACCTTTTTTTTCTATTGGTATTCTGACCACGGTTCCAAGTGAGCTTATAAATCAGGGCATAGAGGAGAGGGAAGAAGGCAACACACTAATATTGAACTGGATGCATAAACAGCCTGGGGATAAAAATACCCTAACAAATATGAGTTAACTAACAACTCAGAAGAAAAACGTTGCCTTTTTTAGCCAGTACATAATCCAATGTACATTATATATTTTAGCCAATACACAACACCCCTACATTAGTGTATCAGAAGAACTGAGGAGATGGCAAAAAACATCCCAATTCCA
>JAWWLV010000088.1:117825142-117844982 GCA_035041135.1 Platyrinchus mystaceus
ATTGCTGATCCAAGCCAGGATGCCATTGGCCTTCTTGGCCACCTGGGCACACTGCTGGCTCATGTTCAGCCAGCTGTTGACCAGCACCCCCAGGTCCTTTTCTGCTGGACAGCTTTCCAGCCACTCTGCCCCCAGCCTGTAGTGCTGCCTGGGGTTGTTGTGACCCAAGTGCAGGACCCGGCACTTCACTTTGTTGAACCTCATACCACTAACCTTGGCCCATGGATCCAGCCTGTCCAAATCCCTCTATAGAGCCTTCCTGCCCTCCAGCCAGTCATGCTCCCAGCTGCAAACTGACCGAGGGTAGTACACTTGATCCCCTCACCTGGGTCATCAATGAAGATATTAACCAGGACTGGCCCAAATACTGAGCCCTGGGAACAACACTCATGCCCAGCCACCAGCTGGATGTAATTCCAGTCACCAGCACTCTGGGCCCGGATGTAACTCCATTCATCACCACTCTGGGCCCGGCCATCCAGCCAGTTTTTTACCCAGTGAAGACTGCACTTGTCAAAGCCATGAGTAGCCAGTTTCTCCAGGGGAAATGTGGGAAATGGTATCAAGGGCTTTACTGAAGACCAGGTAGACAACATCTACAGCCTTTCCCTCATCCACTAAGTGGGTCACCTTGTCACAGAAGATCAGTTTGGTCAAGCAGGACCTGTCTTTCCTAAATCCCTACTGCCTGGGCCTGATCCCCTGGTTGTCCTGTACATGCTGTGTGGTGGCACTCAAAATGATCTGCTCCATGACCTTCCCCAGCACCAAGGTCAGCCTGACAGCCCTTTAGTTCACTGGATCCTCCAGGCTCTTCTTGTAAATGGGCACCATTGGCCAACCTTCAGTCAGCTGGGACGCTATCATCACCATTATTCAGCTCTAGACAACCCAAACACTCCTCACCCTACTGCCTCTCCTTCCTTGCCTATCCCTTCTGAAGACTTTATTGCCATCCACTGCAGCACTCCAGTTGTGTGAGTCAACCTACCATGTCTCTGTGATGGCTACTATATCATAGTTTTCCTCCTGCACAGTAACTTCCAGCTCCTCCTGTTTGTTGCCCATGCTGTGTGCATTGGTGCACATGTACTTCAGTTGGGCTATTGATCCTGCTGCCTTTACTTTTAGGGAGAAGCTCTTACTCCTATGAGACCACTCTCAGGCACTTCTGCGGTTTCTAACACATCAATAACCCGTGTCTTTGCTGCCACGTGCATCTCCATCCACCACTTCCACTGAGATAGCAGACTTGAAGGACCTCATTAGCACACTCTCCCTCTAACAGCAGTGTGGTGACCTGAGGCTTATCTCTATCGAGCCTGGGTTTATCCCCTTCCCCCTCTAAATCTAGTTTAAAGCTCTCTCAATGAGATGTGGTAATTCCTGAGCAAAGATCCTTTTCCCCCTTCGAGATGGGTGTACCCCATCTCTTGCCAGAAATGCAACCATTCAATCTTCAGGCATGGAAAGTAATTTATGGAACCTGTCATTCTATTTCTTAGCAAGCATTTGAAGGGAACTTCAAAGGAGAAGGTCTGATAGTATAATGCAGCACCTTTGTCCCAACAATCACAGAATAAATCTGAATGGCTCTTCTCCAAGCCTGCACACAGTAAGGAAATCTAGTACTCTATCAGGAATTACAGCTTAATCCTTGGTATTTGACTGTCACAAATATGCACATATTTCTTGGGATCTTGTTGATATCAGTATGTATAAATTGTCTAAAAATGCAATTTGCATACATGAGAAACACAAGCATACAGGAACGCTTTTAAAAAAAGAAAAAACGGAAGAACACGGTAAGGAAGAAGTTCAAGCATAATTCAGCATTTTAGCATTCCATAATTTTAATATATTGGCAAATACTGTTAGATGAAAAAATTGTGTTCATTCAATTTTTTATTCATTAAAATGTGAAAGGCACTCATTTTAGAATGCATGCTTGTCTCAAAAATCTAATTAAAGAGAACCTATTTGTATGTGCTTTAGTATGTACTGTATTACTTCAGCTGTCAATTGCCTGATAGGTGGTACTCATTTGAATACACTAATTTTTAAATAAAAAGTGGGTGCAAATATGGAAGAACAAATTGATGTATTTGTTGATACACAGCATGTATTGTTCTCAAGGATTCTCTTATTCCTAACATTTTTGAAATCTCAAAACTCTGGTAGAATTAAGGCATATTCTCTATCCATTGACGATTCTCCAGCGGTCAGGATATTCTTGTGTGTGTGTGTAGGTATGGATGACTCTTCTATGGATTCATCCTCTATGGATGTCATCCTCTATGGATAACTCCTGTATCTTTGATGCATGGAATTTTGATCTCAGAATCTGGAATAATGCTAGCATTAAAAATGGTTGATCAAAGACAAGCGCACTGTCATTTTCGTTCCAAGAAAATTAATAGCTTTGAATATTCAAATACCACAGCTTTCTTTTCCTGCCTCCCCACCACTGTCATGCTGAAAGAAGAATGAAACTGTTCTCCTATCAAACTGCACATCTGACAATTATCTAAGCTTGGATTAAACATATTTTTCCTACACAGTTGGATGCTGCTGCTGCCTTAAAACTTTTGATGAATTTCTGCTTCAGGGTATCTGCATTTCCCTGCTGAATTACAAATTTTCATTGTATAGTTTGCATCTTAGTTTCAAATACACTGGAATCCGTTTGGATGAAAAGCCCCAAATGAGTAATAGCTATTAAAATTTCTAGACCAAAACAAAAACAAACCCCACATCCAAGGCAGAGTTAAGGCTGAAAAGAAATATGAGTTACTTAAGGTATAAAGTATAATGGCATATTGTATAAAGCATAAATTATCCCAAAAGTAAACATTCCACCCCTCCGAAACTCAGGATTAAGGACAAAAACTTAAAAGAAATCCAAACATCTTATATTATTGAAATTCAGTATGAAAGCCTCCAAAACAAACAGAGATCAGCCCTGCAGCAGCACCACGTTGTAAGCCAGCAATTATGATTAATGTATTTAGTATTTGTGGCCTGACATTAGCCTAATACATATTTCAGAGATATTAATTTTTCATCTTGTTGTGAGTTGCACTGCAGAACTGGTCAATACTTGACTACTTAAAAATATAAAACGTGCATCATGAGTGCAACTCTATAAGCAAAATACTGTTGTACCGTGCATAAATGTTTCATTACTGTGAGAAGAAACTATTTCTGGCTGGACCAGTAAACTCAAATCAGGAAAGGCTCCATTAGCTTTAATAACTTGTTAAAAGATAAACAAATGGGATTTCAATTCTTAAAATTAAACACAGATATTAAAATCTGAGAAACAAACTTCTTATACTGCATAGCTTACCTATCTAATCTAACTGAGTAGACAGAACTTTTCTACAGAACAATAAGAAAAGGAGTAAGAGAAGATAAATGCTTGCCAAAAATATCAAGGCCCAAAATACTCACTCAGTTTCAAAATTCTTTTATTGCAGTTGGATGAGATAAATATCTAAGACCAAAATCCAGTAAGTCACATTTATTTTTCTCTTGGAACAAATCTGCAAACTGGTTGTGTTTTATGATAAAGAACAAAAAGTTGCACTACATTTCAGAACATTTTGTTCTTTAAAACTGGTCAGGTGGGAAATATTAAAGTACTACAAAATTAAATGAATAATTTTCCACTCCAGCTTAATTTCCCAAATTGAACAAGTCCAAGCGAAAGAAACTATGATATTTTCTGCTTTGGAGATGCATATCAGCTGGTGATGCGCTTCAAGCTATATTAATTTGATTAAAAAGTTTATCCTTAATAACCTGAGACATCAATCCATGTATAGCTTCTATGGTGGTCTTGCAGCTGAAAAACAAGCATAAATTCAATGTTGGACAAAACCTGAACAGAACTGTCATTTTCTTTGAAGATATTCAGCTGTTTTGGAAGTTCAGGGTGCCCATAACCCCATGAATCTTAACAACTGTCCAGAAAGGAGAAGTCACACACAGCAATTTAGCCATTGTTGCCAATACCTTTTTGTTACCTAAAAAGCAAACTGACTATACACACACATGGACCAATTCCAGAAAACTTCTTTGGCAATACAGGATGTCTTACATTAACAACAGCAAGTGGGCTCTACGGTCCTCTGAACCAAAAATTAAAATAAAAAAAGTTTTTGGAGGAATGGAGCTACCAGCTGTTGTTATCAATACCTGAAGGCTCCTCCTGTTCTCTACCTTGTCTCCTTTGCCCAACCCCAGGACAGCAGTGCACAGTAATCAAGGCTCTTCTGAGAAACTTTGAAGGAAACATTAAAGGAATAGTTTATAGAACCAATTAGTTATTGGTCAAAATACGTAACATGTGCAAACTCCCCAAACAGCTGAGAGGATTCCTACTGATCCAAGTTTTCCCTAGTGTCTGGCTTAGGGGGATGTAGTATCAAACTAACAAATAAAAACAGAATATACAAATGAAAAAGATGAATCAGCCTGAAGGTGTGGAGAACAGGGACAAATTACTAGTAGCTAGATAAAGGAATCTTATGGAAAGGAAGCTGACTTGGAGCACAACTTGGCTAATCCATATGTACCCTTAGAAAATGGCTCTTAAAAATGTGTATGTACAGTAAAACAGAAGATCTGATACATCCCAGCGTAAGCACCTTTATCCTAATGCCTTACAGCACTGTTTTTCCTAAAACAGGTACATCCAATATTCCTTTAGTAAACTTTGCATCCTTATTTTCTTCAAAGTAATTTAGGCACCACTGAATCAACTGTCCTGTGTCTGTACAAGCCTTTTACTTTCTTTACTGTTCTCTTAGGAAAGATTACTAATTGAAGAAAAACATGCATCTGTAAAAGTGCTACAATTTGTTTTGGGAACAACGGTAGCTTTTGTTACACAGGAAAGCAGAATTCATGACAACAACAATCCCTTCCACTTTTACAATTTATAAACTAACTACTGAGGAAGACTAAACAAAAACAGAAAAGTATCTGCAAGAAATACTATAGTAGGATTATCAGAGGAGTTATTTCTTAGAATAACTGTAAGCAGTTGAGAGCAATGGGAAAATAAAATGCAATCAGTATTATTGAATACCAAACAGGGATCAAAATTGATGCAAACTTGTCAGGAACTCCATCCTTCTCATGTCTTTTAAGCATTGCTATTCTTTTTCACCACAGGAACTGGGAGGTGTCACTTAACCTGGCTGTTACGAGCTAGCAACAGCCTTGACTTCATTGCAAATGTATTCTGCAACCGAAATAATCTAAATGAGTATTAACTTCTATAAAGTCACCCCCCTTCAAGTAGATCACGTTTGTTAGAAAGCTTGTAAAAGCTGTTAACTTTCCATAACAAGGAAACAAACGCACACAAGGCACGAGCACAACAGGAACTCTGATTCTGTTTAGCAATGATCATACTACATGTGCAGATATTCCCCCATTGCTTACTGGGGAACAAAGGCTTGTCCAACACAGAATGACTCCTCTCTTTGTTAAGGCAAAGCCTGTGTCCACCTGAGTCAGAGTGAGTAAGATGTAAATAAAGCAATTTCTGTTCACACAAGATCTTTTTTAATCTTTGGGTTTTTTTACCTACCTAATAAGTCACCACTCATGTGGCATCTCAAAAATCAGTCCCTCAGTAAAGCTGGAACTACCACACACACTGCTAACGTGGAGATGTGTGGGGGGAAAGAATACCAGAATACTGTTTTATGTATCAGGATAAAATGATGAGGAAGAGGGCCAGAAAACCTCATAATCTGAAAATTAGAACATCCCAGCTTTCGTTCAATTTTTTCAGTCTGTATCAAGGTATTCTACAGAGTTGTTCCTTACTAAATGGAATTATTATCTCTCACTCAGAACACTCCTGAGATGCCTGCAGGCAAGTCCTGCCTTCTCTAGAGATGGATCTGAAATTGCACTTGCACGTACAGTGCAGTATTCCTTGGTTTTTAAGGTCTGAAATTTGCCAAATACAATGTTCTTGAACAACTCAACTGTGTGACTTGTTGGATACTATTACCTTTTATTAAAGATTTTACTTGGAAAAATGGTGACTATAATTCTGTACACCCAATGAGAATAACTTCATTAACTGATAAGAGCAAGTATTTGCTATCAGGCAAGATAGCTAAATATAAAGGCCAGAATATGTGTAATCCACTTCCTAAAAGCAAAACAACAAGAACCCCCTTCCTTATTTGTGGAAAAAGGATATATTAACCAAGAAACAGGAAAACAAGGGAGTTCTTAATTTTTAAGAGTAAAAGTCTTACACAAGTGTAAACTAAACTTACTGGACTGTTAGCACTAGTTCTTAAAATCATGTTCTATACAATAATTGTATTTACTGTTAGTTTAAACCTGATTAACCACAAAAATGTGCTGTTTTCTATCAATGTTAAAATTTTGCATTTGACTGAAAACATATTTTTTTTTTTTTGCCATATTCTGATAGAATTTTACTGGAATTTTTTTTTTTCAATAAACTAGACTTGAATTTAATTGCAGAAAAAAGATGGAAAAAATAACTAATGACATTTGGAGTCTCTCACCCATATCTACAATCTAATAAATCTTACCTCTAATCTTGTCAGGTTACAATTTAAATGGCACGTTACAATTACAGGCATGATAAAAGTTTAAAACAAAATAACACTTTTTACAGAGAAACCAAATGTTTGCATTATCTTACCTGTCTCTTGTTGCTTTTGCAAGTTTGTCTTCTGATTTCTTGTCATGAGTCTCTAAACCCAGCATGAAACTGCCCCTTCCAAGCTGAGCTTCCGACTGTTCTAATTTTTCAGACAAATCAAAGACTTGGCCAGTGGTGTAGTCGGCATTCTTAGGAGAAAGAAGGCAATAAACATATTGAATTCTAAGCTATACATTCAAGCTTTTATATACAAAATAAACAAAATCTGAAAAGAGCTGTTAAGACTGTAGTACTGCATATTTTAACCTATATCTGCAATCCAAGTGATGCAAAACATGAGCGGTATGAGTGGTGGCTGAGAGAACAGAAGCCGAACCTCAGACAAATTCTCAATTCCTAAAGCCTGAAATGGGCACTCTTTATTACTTTCAACCCATGCCCTAAGTTATGCAAGAGTAAGTA
This sequence comes from Platyrinchus mystaceus, assembly GCA_035041135.1. Classification (NCBI taxonomy): domain Eukaryota; kingdom Metazoa; phylum Chordata; class Aves; order Passeriformes; family Tyrannidae; genus Platyrinchus; species Platyrinchus mystaceus. Next base: position 117,832,272 of record JAWWLV010000088.1, read on the forward strand.
AAACTCAGTTGGTTCTATCCAAGAGAAAAGGTTATGAAACTGTGTTCTACAGAAGGAAGGTTTTGATGCTGTTACACTGAAGTTCTACCTGCAGTATTTTGGTTGCAACCTTGTTTTAACAGTTCCACTGACTGTTTTTTTAAAAAGTGTTTACTTATTAAACACCATTATTTTAAGGCCAACTATAAAATTCAGTGCTGTATAGACATACAAGGTTAAAAGGTGTTTAAGGCAAAATTTAAGTGTATAGAGAGAACTCAGTAAAATTAAATGTAAGTTATTTCCTCCTTCTACAGAACGTTTCAGTACTTATGATTAGGAAAAACTCACTTTCTTGTATCATCTGATAGATTCTTAATGTAGGATCTGTATCTATCAGTGTCCTGCCAAGCATTTTAAAGTAGAGGGTCTGGCTTTTAGCACTCTTGAGTGAATAAATGCACACGACAACATACAGTGGTACTTACAGTAAGTAAACTAGAAGAACTGAGAGTGTTCACCCAGTACTTGTTCCACAAAAGCTCAAGCAATTTACGATCCAAAGATGATTTAAAGTATGAGACTTCTAAAGCATAATACCTTAAAAAACAAACATGCAAACAAAATAAGCTTCCATCTAAATATGTCCTTTGACCGTCACACACAAACTACATGCAACTCAAAAAATCCTTATCAATGGCAAGTATCTTCAAAATCTCAAAGCACTGAACAATTAAAAAAGTTACGCCCAGTTCCAATTCTAACTCTTAAGATTTTCCATAAGTAACTCACATATAGCTTTAATCAGGAATACATAATCCCCACACATACTGTGTTCTATTTAATGAAATTGCTAGGGTTACTTAATTATTCTTTTAACAACTTCTTGTGCAATGCAGCGATGCTCTGTTCCATGTCTGGAATACTTCAATACTGTAATAACTTACTTGCAGTTGATTGCAGTTTTGTATATGCCACCTCTAACTCCTTTGGGAACACTTGGTAGCAGTAAATGTTACCAATAGGCAAACAATCTTATGTTCTACCACACCTGTTTTGAAAGTCAGGCTTTAGTGGTGCTACAAAATTCACAAGAGATAATAAGCAGAGAGGTCTACGTAAAATGAGCTATGTAAAATCATCAGTGTAGGTGAACTACAGCAACATTTAAGAGCTATATTAAACTTTTATTTTGATCAGGAAATCCTTGCACAGGTTATCAATAATCCTGTTATCTCTTGGTTTCTCTGTAAAGTTATTTTGCTCAGCATTTCTGTAAGAAGCCCCATCAGAGATAACAATACTATAAAACCTACCAACTCACCACACTTAAATACTTCTGGAATATAAAAAATACCATTATTGCACATATGCAACAGAAAATGAGATACTAAGCCAGTTTTTTCAACGAGATGTGCGGCAGATTCAAAATTAGAAATCCAGGTTATTTGAGGAACAATGTACTTACTAAAAAGATAAAATGGAAACAATTTAGCATTGGGCTTTGAACATCAACTAAAGGAGAAAAGTTGGATTAAGCTTATCCAGACTGCTACTGCTCCCATGAAGTGATTAGTAGTCATTGGCATTTCAGACAGGATCATTAACAGGAGAACAGGGGTTAGTTAGCCTGGAGAAAAGGCGGCTCCGGGAGACCTTATCTCCCTCTAGAACTACCTGAAAGGAGCTTGTGGATAGGTAGAGGTTGGTCTCTTCTCCCAAGTAACAAGCTCAGGGCAAGAGGAAATGGCCTCAAGTTGCGCCAGGGGAGACTTGAATTGGACATTAAAGGGACAAACCCATGAAAGGGTTGTCAAATATTGGAACAGTCTGCCCAGGGAAGTGGCTGAGTCACTGGAAGTATTTAAAAGATGTGTAGATGTGGCCCTTAGGGACATGGTTTAGCAGTGACTTTGGCAGTGCTAGATTAACAGCACAATTCAATGGCCTTAAAGGTCTTTTCTAACATAAATGCTCTATGGTTCTATGACCATTATTCAAGTTCTCTAAACTTTTAATTCTTAGTCAGACTACTCATACTACTGAGAGGACACCACCACTCAAGTCTTTTGCATTATCAGTAACTTAGTAATGTGACAAGTTTCTAGTTTTAATTCCCTCTCCTGCCTAACTGCTGTTTCATTCTAGGAAAGACTGGAAAATACTTTCTTGGTTTGGATGGAAAGCAATGAGTCATACAAGAAGCCAGATTCCTGAGATGGATATTAAAATGATAATTACTGAGCACTGCCAACTTCAAGAAAACCCTATCAAATGTACTCTTCCAAATTGACCACCTCTAAAATAGAAAGAATAAAACATATCTTCCTTTCATGCTTAAAAACATGGGCTTATGGCCAATGTAAGATTATTAAGAACTCTGAAATGACAGGAAGATTACAGTTCTACAAAGATTTCTGTGTAGCTCTTGTTCTGGACCTTTCCTCAAATTGGATAGGAAGGCCAATTCCAGTTGTTTTAATTTCTTTGTCACTTCAAACTTTCCATTCAACTATAAAAACACTGAAGATCATATATCCAGGCACCAAAACCATGAAAAAATCCCACTATGCAACAGCCTACAGGGCAGTGTCAATGAGGTCTGCAAGTTCTCTGTACACAGATGCTGAAGGCAGAATTGAAACCAAGCTGTTGTTGAAGGAATTGGTCCAATCCTTCCTTAGTTGCTTTGCAAAGGCTGTCTCTCCAACAGCTGTCTCTACTTTCCTCCTCACCTTAGCTTAACCAGCAAGGACGTTTGTGCCCTCACAAGTTAGGCCAGATCAGGGGACTGATCTGGCAAAACAAATGCCCCAACAAATAAATAAATGGTAGGTATGAAGTGAAGCACATATGTCTGGGGACAGAACAGCTTGAAAAGGAATGGTTAAAACTAAACTACCTTTTTAATTTATGGGAAGTAAACTAGCAGGAGAGAAAAAGCAGTAATTCTTCCTGGTACTGATCTTATCCTTGAGGCTGCACCACTTTCCAACCCTACCAGAGACAGAAACAATCTTAACATGCCCAGTGATGCAGGATAAGGAGCTGTGCTTCACATGCTCACAAGAGCAGATGGATTACAGGCTCCCCAGCCCTCCTGATCACTCTACATCTGAGCCTTTCTTCCCTGCCCTAACGAGGCACCACTATTAAAAGGTGTCCCGAAATCAACTGCTAAAGCTTTTAACCAGTTCATCTTTCCAACAGTTCTCTCTTAAAACATCTCCCACTAAATGCCAGTAACACTTTTTCACAAAACCAACAGTGCTAAAACAACACTGAACTTCAAAACTTGAAACACTCCAAGGAATTTACTTTTCCATACTGAATCACTAACCTAAACACAAAAATGCTGAAGTTATAAGTTTTTCCTGTTACTTACTGTTTACAATGTACACCAAAGTCTTCTATTTTATTAAGTGGAATAGTCTGGTATTCAGAGGGTCCTTCATCTGGAGGTTTATAGCCCTAAAAATTCAACAAAAGGCAAAGATGACACAGTAATTCTGGGACTTTTTTGAACGCCGAAACTCCTGGAAGCACTTCACAAAAAACATCTAGTTTATGCAATTCTAGTTTATTTTTCCTAGGGAAAATGACATTTCGCCCGGTAATCTGAAATTCAGAATTTTTTTGGATCTCAGGTTTACATTTGGCTTCACTAGCAGTTATTCATTTGCAGGTCTATCAAAAGCAAACCAGTGGTCAACAGTTGAGTTTTTCAAACAAGGATATGGCAGGCTATAATTAGACCAAAGAACGGGCAGGCTTCTTCTAAGATAATATTTCTCTACCTATTCTTTGAAGTAATTTCAGTCCTGTTTGAGGGAAGACTGGAGATATGAGAAGAGGGAAGAAAAATCCATGCCTTGGATATGCCTTAGGGATACCCAAAACTTCAGTTACTTATTTAGCCAAGAGGATGCCACTCACAGCTACTGAATAAGCAAAAACTGCCTGGAGTCCACTGTGAGGACTCTCTAAAAATAGGCTTCTAATGTGCATTGTCTAGACATGATTTGGTTTTCAGGTGCAAGATTCTTCTCCCTGCTCAAAATTCTGAAAGTATTTATGAAGTGGTTTTGCCCACAGAATTGAATACGCTGAATCACAAAGTGTTCTAAGAAGATGTCACATTTTTTTTGTCAACAAAAATAATGCTTGGATGCAACTGTGGACCTTTCACCAACATTTTTGTTAATTACAAGATTTAATTTTTATTAAACAACTAATTTTGTTAATGGTTTTACTGGATGGCTGCCTGAAGTTCTTGATGAGCCAATAGTAACTGGGTATTTGAAAGATACACCTGAACTTTCTTAGATTGAAATTAAATAACACAGTTATATCTCTGCCAGGATTATACACAAGGAACTGCATTTGGAGATCCAGATCTCCAATATGGATGTGATTTTTGAATTTTAAGCCTAACCCTTCCATATTGTTTAACTGACTTTTTTGTACATTATTTTGTGAAGATTCATAATATTTATTTGAAAGCTAAGTAGATAGTTTTGAATCTTCTTTTTCTCAAATGAAAAGCAAATTACAACATTTTAAACATGCTATTAACATTTGGTTTTAGGTCTAAAAAAATAAACAGAGAAGAATTAACATAAATCTATTTTGATGATTGCTACCTACAACTATATCCATTAAAAAACGGTGTTATGGAGCTATATAATTTTAGGACAGCTCCACAATCCAGATAGTATATTTCATTTAATACTGCCAAAACTCTATGAAAACTAAACCCGAAATCAACTTTTGTAAACATAATCAATATCCAAAGGCATGCAGTAGCCAATATATCAGGATATCTTCCTTTGGGAATGAACAATGACATACAGTAGCACTGCAGATCAAACAGCAGTAATCTTTAGAACCAGCCTATACTTATCTAAAGTCAGTTCAGTGATCACACACTAGATGATTTTAACTATTTACCTTAGGATATGTCCTAAATGCTCCAAGATTTACTTTTCCTGCAGATATTGTTCTTGTTGGGTCAATCTGTAGAAATATAGGTAATACTCATTATATGCATTTTATAAATTTTACAGGCATAAACTAAGTTTATAGTAATGGAATTTCAGAAATGTAATTCACTCAAATTGTATTAGTTTTGTCATGAATGATGTTTTTTCTGTTGGTATGAGACTCTCTAAACAGATGGGAGTATCAATAGCCTGCTGTGGGCCATTTTTTCCAACTAATTTTCCTTGTTTACAAAGTACTTAAAAGAAATTGCACTTTAGAACAGTCAGTAAACCATAATAAAAATCTGCATTTTAATCTTATAACCACTAGAGGTAAGAAAAAGTATTATATTATTTTATTAATATAAGTACATAAGTATTATTATATTATTTGCTGCACTTTGGTGGAAAACGCAGGAAACTAATGAAGAAATCTCCTTGCTAACATACATGCTAATGTCCTGTTTAATTTCAAAAGTAATTAAAATAAGAAGAGGAAAAAAAGAAAAGGGCAGTCCCTAGAAAAGTGTTCTGAATCTCTGAAATTATGTCATACAGGAAAACTCACATGGTGAAAATACTTCTTAAGGGTCACTTATCTTTTTCTTATGTAATTCTTCCATCAGTTATATTCCTTCTTTATGACTAATTTCAGTATTTTTTCCTTTATTTCCTTCAGTAGTAACGGTTATACAAATAGTATCTAAAAGTTTACTTTTGATTTCAAATGTATTTGAAGCCTGGAAAAACATGAAGATCTCAAGGATTTTTTTCAGGTTTCTTCTTCAAAGATAGATTTCCTAGTGTTTTCTACCTTGTACTATGCCACTGACTTAATTTAAAAGGCACTTTAGATGCAAAATAACAGAACTTTGTGAACATGCCTTGCAGTATTTCAGCAGAAGGAAGAGAACAAAAGAAACTGATTTTTTTTTTGTTCTATCGCAGGAAGTTAAATATGGATTGCTCAATACATTCTTTTGCAAAAGTACCAAGCAGAACTTTAAGTTAAGAGTAATGTATGGATTTGTACAAAGCCACCATAGCTGGAACAATGCTGTGAAAATGGTCTTGGCAAACAATGCTACTGTTTTGGCCAGAATGTGGCCAGCAAAGCAAAAGGTGTGGCACCAATTTAAAATGTGGATCTGACACCTCCATCATGCAAGATACACACTGCTAGAACGTTTACAGATGGAAATCTAAAAATTATTCCCCCTTCGACATGATTTGCTACGCCGTTTAATCACTCATCAGCCAGTACTTACAACCACTGCTACGAAGGGCTCCTGAAATTGCTGATTAAGCATTTGGGTGCTGACGTCGATCCCCGAGAGCCAGCAGCCGTAGCCAGGGTGACTGTGATACCAGCCGATGGCATTTTCCAGGCGCCCGACCTAGGAACAGGGAAGAGAAAAAGCCGAGTTCATCTCCGTTCCCAAAGTACCGGCTGCCCTCCAGCGGCCCTTCCAGCACACTGCAACGCCGTGGGAGGATAAACAGGAATTTCTTATGTTGCTCAACTATTCCCCAGAAACCGCGCAATGTGTAGTATTGGCATTCTATGCTACAGCTGCTGCCACAGAACAAGGACCTTCAAGGAGTCAGGAGCTGAACTTCAGTGTCAGGTGAAGTACAGAAGAGGTTCCACACAGTGAGGTGGTGAGCTGGGACTCCTCAGCATGCACGAGGAACCAGGAGTTTCCAAATAATACCCCTGAAAATCTCTAAGAATACTGGAAGAAAAGGAACAAAGCCAAAAAAAGTCAGGAGAATAAACACCCATTGAACCTAATTTTTGTAATCCTCTCTTAAGAATTGCTTACCGGCTGTTCCACACTGAGTAGGATAATTTCGGTCCCACTTTACATGCCAGTTCTTTACTGAGAGTTAAGACGTGTTTGGACACAGTGCCTGTTTGGTTTTGCCCAATAACTGAGTATGTCAGGAAAGTTCAATCAGAAAAATTCAGAGATGAGAGAGAACACACAAACTTGCTTACTGAATGGAACTGGAATGCTGGCCTCTAGTAAGCACTTATGCAGGGGAATATATCAACTAGCAACTTAATATTAAAATGAGTTATTCCAGGAACAAGTGCTTGCCAAAATCAAATATGGAACATGCATGTAATCCCTGCCAGAGCACCAGGAAGGCCGAGTTATTATATTTGCACACAAGTTCAATTTCAAAATTGTGAAACTATAGACAAAACTGTGCAACATAAACAACAGGAAAAAACATTTCCTATGATACAAGAACTCCTACAGAAACCTGGACTGTTTTCAACACAAGCTGAACTCACTGTATATAACCCCCCTAATTTTATGCTATATACTTACAGTTTTGAAACTCAGTATTTCTACCTAAGAACAGGATAGTATGGATATATCTCTATCTAAAGATAGTATGAATATATCTTTAGGCAAAGACATCTCTCCCAGTTACCTACTTTCTGCAACAACACTATTAGCATCATGACATTAACAGTTTCCAGATAAAACAAACTGGATTAAATACATTATTTCTAAATTTTCTCATTAATAGGGTTGAATTATTTAAAAAGGTTTCAGAACATTACTACTTCAGGATTATGTTTATTCTTTGCTGATGTTATGATTCAGCCTAATGCACATCTATTTCAATATCTCTACCTGTACGTAAGGCTGTGAAGATAAGTAAAACACTCCAAAATAACCCAAATACTCCTCTGGTATATCCACATAGTAAGTAAGGGGCTTCTAATTTTAGCTGGTCTAAAAATCAAAGAGTCAAATGGGTCTCAAAATTATTTGAGCTTGGGAGAGTTAAAGTTATTTCAACTCTTATTTGTAGTATAGGATTGCCCTGTACCGGAAGAAACACTGACATCAGCAGGTGTTCTGATGTGCTGTGCTGGTTTCTACACCAGCCACAGAGCAGTATCATATTTCTTTTATCCTTCTGCACGTGAGAACTTTAGTGCATAGTCAGGTTTAATGGATCTCTGAATTCACAGTGATGAAGATGGGAAACAGACATTTGAGTCTGTTCAGCTAAATTTCCAAATGAATAATTAAGTTGCACTGAAACTTACTTAGTCCTTCATTGGCAATTTCTTCCTGAATGTGTTCTCTTTATTTTATGGAAAGGAGCAGCATGACTATGCAGTAAGACTTCAGAAGAAAGTAAGAATAAACGCCATATTCCTGATCTACAAATATAAGTATGTCCGATGCGCATATATTTTATATTTATTTTGCATACTGTTTTTAGAAACATTTATCAGTTATTTTAGGAACGCACTCCCTCCTTGTACCATCCACAAGCCACCACCTTCAGCCACAAAAACACTTCCTCAGCAATGAAAATAATTTACAATGGAAAGAATACAGTACTTATTACAGAATCATTAAAGTTGGAAAAGACCTACAAGATCATCGAGTCCAACTTTTGATGACCTACTGTAAGACGTGGAAATACTTACGTGAAAATATTTACAGGGCCCTGCGTTCCCTGCTGCTGACACAGTTCCCACTGTCATGTTTGAGGAGAAACAGGACAATCGGGGAGGCACTGGTATGAGCGGGAAGCCTGAGAGCCCCCGAATATGTTCCTGTAGCTCCCAAGACCCGCGGGATCCCCGTGGAGAGGCAGAAACACCCGCTGCCCCCGCTCCTCACCTGCTTGGCGTTCTCGATGTAGGCGGCCATGTACTCGTAGGCGGCGGCCTGCGCGTTGACGCGAGTCTCGGTGCCCTCCACGGGCAGGGCGAAGCTGTCCATGATGATCATGGTCTCCCCGTCCACCTTGCCCAGCATGAGTCCCATCACCTCCAGGTTGCCGCCGGACCTGGCGTGCATCACCATCTTCAGCAGCGCCAGCGCCGAGATCTTGCAGTACTTGAAGTAATGGTGGCTGCAGCGACACAGAGGCCGCGGGGGGAAGGCAGAGCCGTCAGATCAGGATCCGCGCAGCCCGTCCCGCCCGCCCCGCCGGCCCCGCTCCCACTCACTCCTTGGTCCAGGGCTTGGCCGCCAGGATCTCCTGCTGCTGCTTGCGGTCATACTTGTAGATCTCGTCGATGCTCTGCGCCTCCTGCATGTTGTTGGCCAGCTCCCACGTCTTCTGCGCCATCCCGCTCCCGGAGGCGCCGCTCCCCGCCATCCTGCCGCTCCCGGCCCAAGCCCCGCTCCCGGTCCCGGTCCCGGTCCCGCTCCGCACCGCCGCTCCGGGCCGCCGGCGGAACCAACCGTGGGGCGGGGGGCGAGTTAGTGGGTGGTACGGTCCGCGCAGGCGCGGGGCGGGCGGCGCTGCGCCCCCAGCGGTCGCGCGCGGCTCTGCAGGCGGGTCGGAGCCGCGGGGCCGCGCGGCGCGTCCCCGAGAGCACCGGGATGCGGCACCGCGGGAACCCCGGACCGCGCTTCACGGGGAGCCGCCCGCCAAGTGTCCTTTGTTATTACTGCTACTATTATTGGTTTTTTACTTTTTAACTTACTGTGTCCTGTTCTGGGTTCCTCCGTACAAGAGGGACGCGGACCTCCTGGAGCGGGTCCAGCGGAGGGCAACAAAGATGATTAAGGGACTGGAGCATCTCTCTTACAAGGAACGGCTGAAGGATTTGAGCGTATTCAGCCTCGAGAAGAGACAACTGAGAGTGGACCTTATCACTGTGTAAATATCTAAAGGCACGGTGTCAAGAGGATGGGGTCAGGCTCTTCTCAGTGGTGCCAGCCATAGAATGAGAGGCGACGAGCAGAAACTGATGCACAGGAGGTTCCACCTGAATATGAGAAAGAACTTTACCATGTGAGTGACCGCACACTGGAACAGGTTGCCCCGAGAGGTTGTGGAGTCTCCCTCACTGGAGATATTCAAGAACTGCTTGGACGCGATCCTGTGCCATGTGCTCCAGGACGACCCTGCTTGAGCAGGGAGGTTGGACCAGATGACCCCCTGTGGTCCCTTCCAACCCGGGCCATTCCGTGATGCCGCTCCCTTTCCCCGCCCGGGGGGAGGAGGCGGTGGCGGCCGGGTCGCGCCGCCCTCCGGGGCAGGCGGGGGCGCTGCGCGGCGCCGCCCGCCGGGTTCCGGGGCGGCGGTAACCGAGAGGCGCGGACGGAGCTGCGGCCATCGGCACCGGTGAGCGGGCGGCGGGGTCGGGGCGGCGTTCGGGCACCCTCTCCCGCGGCCCCGCCGGGCGGTTCGCAGCGGCCGCACCGAGCCGGGGCTGCGGCGGGGCCGAGGGGCGTTCGACGGGCAGCGGGACGGGGCGGGGGCGCAGCCGGGGCGCAGTGCCGGGTCTGGGGGTCCCTGCGGGGGCGGCGGGGCTCGGCCCGGCCCGGCCCGGCTCGGCTCAGCTCGGCTCAGCTCGGCTCGTCCCTCTGGTGGGGCCGCTTGTTGTGCGGCCGTTGCCTGACAGCGGCGCCGCGGTCCGGAAAAGGGGCCGAGCCGCGGGTGCCGCATCCCCGCCCCGGCCCCGGGGGGTCGGTGCCTCCGGGAGTGCCCGAGGGATGCTGCCGAGGAGGGAGGGAGGGAGGCTGGGAGGCGGGCGCTGCAAGCCGGGGGAGAGGCGCTTCCCCGAGCTGTTGCGCTTGGAGAAATAATAAACCTGATCTCCTGGGTCTGAAAGTTTGCCGAAATTGGTGTCTTTTAGGATCAGAGTACGTGTTCTGCTCTCTGGGAAGGTAGATAAGCCCTACTGTGCGGGGGAAGTAACTCGTGAAACTTGTTGGTTGGTTGTTTAGAGGGTAAATTGCCTTCTTAGTTGCAAAAAAGTCGTGCTGCTTTAGTCAGTTTATTATGTGTGAGCGTCCAGACCCTGGACTCTTTTGTGCTTTTTCACCCAAGAATTTGAAAGAAACGGCAGCGATAGGTACAGGAAGCACGTCTCTGGCAGCAGGAGCTTATTCTAAGTGCCATTCACAGGGATAGAGAAGCAGCCAGTACTGGCTGCTGTGAGACCTTAGGAGGTTTGGGTGAAACTTTGAAAAATGTTTCTTAATGACACAATTGGTGACCGTATAATTTGCAAGTACAATTACTAAACGTGTCATATTTCAAAGCATTTACTTTTTCAAAGGTTTTTCAAAGCATTTCCCTCCTTGTCAGCCATGTTGCAGTTCATATGGATGGGAATTGCCACTTTGCCAGCGTTCCTGATGTTATTATAGTATTGCATAACACAGAAGAGACAAAATCTACTTGCACATGCTGATTTTAAATTTTGTGCCTCATTTTCCTGAACGAATAGGAGGAAAAGGGAAAGATTAAAAAGGAATGCAATAAACATCGCTCTAGGTCATAAAGTAGCTACACAACACATAGCTAAATATACTACGTAGGACAAATATGCACATAGGTGTTTCGGATACCTTGAACACAGAGACATGCATTATTATTAACTCTGGGCATAGATCCAGTAAAAATGTCATGTTCAAACCTGACCTAATTTTCTTGAATATATGCTTTTTGTTGCTTAGTATATTTGCTTAAGTTGAAGTCTGTTTAGCTGACTCTGTAATTGTTGAGTCACTTTTGTGGAAACTTTCAGTTGGAAAGGAAAAAAGGTTATGAAAATCTAAAATGTTCCTGAAAAAATAATACAGAAAAGTATTTTTATGGAACATTTTCCTATGGTAGTTGAATATATAGCAGCAGTATGTTTAATGAAATTGCGCTTTGAATAATGCCATGTTTTGGGAATGCAAATAATCCAAGATTTAAAGTTGCAAGAGCTAAAGGAAAGCTGATAGATTCGTGCTATCAAACATTTTTTTAGAAATAGTATTTACAGAATATTGCGTTTTCCAAAAAGCATTAAAAATATGATGTTTGCACCTCATACTTTTGGAAACATATGGTTTTTCCCTGGGTTTTCAAGTGTTTACAGCATATTCTGACTTCCCCTTTTGCGCTCTGCACATGCTCATGGAGTGGTGTCTCCAAGCTTGAATCTGCTTTGAATCTGCTACTTTTACTAGTAGTTGCAAGGGGCTAGAAATGCACAAAAGGCATTCAAACACACTGCTAACCTGAAAATGAGTTATTTTGTTTTGATTTGAAGTGGTGTTGCAGTGTCAGACTGTGTTTGTGCAGTCATGTGAAGCCGATTTGAAGTTGACAGTTCACTGTGAGTTTAGTGCTGTCACCTCCGAGATAATTCACTGCACATCTGGGGGCTGCTGTAGCCCTCTTCTCAGATAGAAATATGTTGTTTCTATCTTTTTATTGTGATTAGTCATGATCTCTTCACATGATACAGTAGATGATAAAGTTGATTCATATTCAGTGGGACATTTGCTTACATGCTGGTATATTTTTGGAACTTAGCAGTGTATGCATCACATTCAAATTATCACTCTTTTGCTTAGAGTACTAAGATTTTTTTTTTCTTTTTTAGTATAATATACTTGTTTTGCCTACCTCATAAAGTTTGCACTTATGCACCTTGTCATGGGTTTGCCAGTCAGCCCCCCCGGGGGCTGAGGATGGTTTTACCAGGTAGATTTCCAGAGCAAAAATCCCAATCAAAAGCTTTGGTAACGCCTCTGCCAATGACATTTTCAAGAAACCGGAAAAGAAGGCTGTGAGGCAGAAGAGATAAGAGCCACGAGGTGGCCAGAGAAGCAGCAGCCATGTAAAGATAGGCAGCTGGCCCCAAGTGGGGGCCAGGCCTCCCTCCTCCCCCAGCAATGGGCCGGGGGCAGGTTGTGGCACTGAAAAGCCCCTCTTGGCCGAGACATATAACAGAAGTTTTAATGAGAAACTG
>JAWWLV010000088.1:117855549-117866365 GCA_035041135.1 Platyrinchus mystaceus
TATCATTATACTGTCATGTATCTATAATTTTAAAATTTAACACAGTCCATCCGTGTTGTTCAGATCAAGCAACTTCAGTAAAGCACCAGGAGGTAACATGGTAGAAACACAACCTGCTGGTTTTTCTGCGGCTTTGAATAACAGAATAAGTAGCATTCATGAAAAACAATAGCAACAGCAGAATAAACTGTCTTCTTAACCTCTGACTCAAATTATGCTTATATGATTGTTGCTTCTTGTTTAATCTTAAAACTCCAGATTATTTTCAAAGTTAGAATATTGTGTTAAAAATTAATGTTTTATAATTATCACCCAAGTACCCAAATAATATAAATTTTACATTAACTTCTATTGTTTTATTCTCAACTGAACTCCAGTTTTACAAATTTAGGTTTACAAGGTTTTGTTTGTTTTAATGTAGTATGTGTTAGCTGTATTAAGCTTGTAAGGCCTGAGCAAGAGATAGGATTACAATCTTAGATTTCTTTTCCAATCTCTAATTTCTTTTGCCCACCTAAAGAGATAGTGTAAATTAGCAGCTCTGGCAGTGATAATTTTTTTTATTAATAACTTATTTAATCTTGCTTATCTAGAAAAATGCAGTTTCCATATCAACTTATTTGGCAAATATGTTTTTAACATCAGAAATAATTTCTAGAGATGTCTTCAGAATGCATGAAAATAATTACTTAATAATGAGGATTACAGTGTATTTACTTTTTCTAGTAGGAATAAGTTGGTTTTCCATATTAAGCTAGCTGTCTTGATGCTTGAATGTTTGCAAACCCCTTAAATCTTCTAATGTGTAGTTGTAAAATATAAGTCATAATGATGTGGTTTTGTACTGGAGCAGTCAGAGCTCTTGAGTGCCTCCAAGCTTTTAAGTTACACTGCAACATGGGTAATGGAAGGAAACAGTGCTAGTGAATACCATATCTCACCCATTCCTTTCTTAAGCCCATGCCACACAAAGAAATGATCCTTTTGTTAAAGATAATCAGATTTATAAAACAGAGGTGGTTAACTGAGAAGGGCCTGGGGATGCTTTTAGCAAAGGAGTGATGTGTGACGAATCCACTAGACCTGGCAGCCAAGGATCTGCTCCAGCACTGGTGTTTGGTTTGAAAGACAACTACTTTGACTTGCTGCACAGCCCAGTTCCCAAGCTGTGACCCAGGGATCTATATGGAGCATCAACATAGTGGTTTTGATGGGAATTTCTGTTCTGAAAGTGACTGATGGTCCATAAGGAATTACAAGATTTAGTAATGGGTCATTACCCTGAAAAGTTTGGGGACTGCTGGTATAGAAGACACTGTTGAGATAAAGAGATGTGACTATGCTACTGTTAGCATAGATTCCATCTGTTAAAATAAGAGGTAGACATGTTTTCTGCACTTAGAAAAAGCAGTTTTTCATCTTAAGTAAGGTATCATCTTAGAAAATTCCTCTTATGCTTGTGCTTATGCTAGAGAAGAACTGAGTGGGGTTTCTTTGAATAATTTTTTTTTTTTTAATATACAGAGACTAACTGTAACACTACAAATAGTGTAACAGGGAAGAAGTGACAAACACTTTCAAACTCAAGCTTAAAACTTAACAGAGACATTTACTTTCTGCATTCCTTGACTTCACTTTTTTTCATATGTTCCAGGAACATTCTACATTTTCAAAACATTAAGGTTGTCTTCAGTCTTTATTTCACTAAATTGCTCAAATTAATTTCAAACAATATAATTCCTAAAAACTATTTAGTTGAGTAAGATTTGGTATTTTAAAATATATTGAATAGTTTTAAATTTTTTTTAATGTAGAAAAATTACCTGACTACTGGTGAAGTAGACCCATATACTCAGGGATTATCTCTTCCTATTGATGAGCGAAGATCTGCCAAGGTAAATATATGAAGGAAATTAAGTAAGTGGAGTGTAACTTGAAAATGAACCTGAATGTTTAAAGTGTTGTGGAAAAAATATTTCCATTCAAGTTTTTTTGTTTGGTTGTTTGGTTGGGTTTTTTTACACAATTGAACATTTTTGGAGGTGGTCATTAGAATAATTTTCAGAAAAGTCAAGTCTTTACATTTTGTTGTGGTTGTGTTTGTTTGTTTTTGTTTGTTTTAAAAAATATAATCCTCGGTTATGTGTACTCAATTTTTTATAATTTGATGTATAATTCCATACTGATAGTAATTTGAGGTTTGCTACTTCTGATCCACAACTTCAGGGCATGTGGTGTATGCAGAGCCCCTAGTGGCTGTGCTTGGGTTTTGTTCAGCAATAAATATTGATCTGATAAACAACACTGTTTTTTTGTTATAATTGTATATGCTTTTCTACTTTATTGCTCTTCTTTATTGCAGCCTGGGGATTGTTTTAAAAGTATTTGCTTGTAGGTGTTTCTACAGTGATATTTTTACCAGTTCCTACCAGCACTGAAGGAAATGTGCTTTCTGCTGTGCACAGTTTGCTTTGGTGTCTTTTGCTTATGCTTAACCTACCCACTTATCCTCACGTGCTTTTTTTTTTAACAGTTGAGTCTAGAAATCTAAATAAAAGCTGCTTTGGTATTTCACATATTGCCTGCTGTTAATATAGGAATCTTCCCAATTTCAAATCTTTCTTTGAGAGTACAGATCCTAATTTGTTTTGTGAATGGAGTACACATTCTCTTTCTGCGTTTAGCCCCTTTGATCTCCCAGAGGTTTCTTACCAGTTTATGGTCTTGCTTTCATTTGTTGGAGTAGTATACCAGCCATAAAAGTCTCCCTGCTCTTGGAGGTTCATGGAGGTTCAATTATGAAAATGCAACATGCATATGTGGATTTTCTTTACCTCTGATCCATTCCTCTGATGTATGGTATGATTCTGTGAAAGCCTAAATCAATCTTACAGCAGTCATCTCTCCTCATGCCCTCACATTGTCGGTCTTATATTCCGAGTTCCTTTCTTATGTTTGCTTGTAAATTGATCCAGGAAATTGAGTCAGCAGAAACACTGTAGTTGATCAAAATTTTTGCTGATTCCACAAGTGCCACTGGTTGGTTATTAGGATTGGTCAAACCACAGTGGAGATGCAAGGCAGAAAGACAAACTGTGTTGCTGGAGGAGGACCAGACATTTGCACTCCTGGGTGTTTTATTTGATTTTGGATTTTTTTTAACCTGTGTTGGCTTGAGGGTGCACTGTTGATCTGTGTTTGGGACTAGCTGTCATTGTAACCTGGTGCAAGGCTTCTTTTTCGGGATGTGTTGGTCTTGCCTTTGCTGTGCTTTGATGGTTTGGCCGTATGAGGAGCCAGGTGAGAACTCAAATTGCTCTTATGAAAAAGCCCCGAACTCCAAGTTCCATGAATGTAAAAAGGAGTCAGAAAGAATGAAATGCCCAGAAAGGGGAAAGAACTCCAGTGACCATGTGCACTTGAAGTGAATTTGTGTTATCTTCGGGTTCTCATGAACTTTGTGTTAACCCTTGCAAGTATGCATGCCGAAACAGTGGAAATTAAAGTATCTTTGATTAATTCTGTGGCAATTGAACGTGTATTTGAACTGGGAACGTGTCTGATCATTGATGGTTTTATATCACAGCAGCTCAACATTTGTTGAGATTGTCTGTACAGTTCTGTTGTATCCTTTTTATGCTTTTTACCCATTTATTGCTGTTGCAGAACCTAGAAGCTGCCAGAAGATGTCACACTGTGCCCTGCTAAACAGTGGGCTTCTGGGCAGATAGTGATGAGAGGCTAACATTTGCATTTTGGTTTCTTTTATTAGGTCAAATGTGCAGTCACACAGCATATTGAATTTTCTGCTTAGTGTTTTGCCACCAGTTAAAGACAAGGCTTGTTTCTCAGCTTTGGAAGATGCCTCTCAGGCAGCTTTCATGGCTGTCTGCATGTTTTATATTGTCTCTGTTATAAAACCTATAGACACAAATTTTTTGGGAAAAAAAATCTAACTAAACAATTCTGGCGACTATTGGTATGATTTGGAAATCTCTTGCTAGTCTGGTATATCCATGGTGATTGAGGTATAAATTATTTTTGTTTGAAACTCGTTCATGAGATAAGTAAATTTATGTGTAATGTTGAGATTTTTTTAATAGCTTTTGGTTTTTTTTATTGGAAAATGATGCAGTGGAAAAGAGCACGATTTGTAATGTTGTAATATCAGTATCTTTTTTTCATTTATGTGATGGTTGGAATGAGGTATTATAAGAGATGCCTCATGCTCCAAGCACAAGGTGCTAATATCAAAAAATAATGTAAGTTATTGCTTTATCCAGAGACTTGTATTTCATATATTATTAGGCTATTGATGTGCAGTTCATGCGTATTTTTGGACCTGAGCAAGCTGGTTATAAATATTGTCACCTTGAAAAAGCAGCTGGAACAATGTGGAGAGATCATTTTTTTCCCTGGTTTTTCTTGCATTCCTTGCACTTTTGACTCTTTTTGCAGTCAAGTTCGAGTCAAGTTTAACTGCTTGTTTGAATTTCACAGTTCATGTATTTGTTGTCCTGTTTTAATTATAAGCAGGGCAAGCCACAACTAATCTTAACACACACAAAAAAATCGTGTGTGTAACAATCATTTCTAAATACATTCAGGTTGGAAATTAGAAAGTGGTTTCTAATTGTCAAGGGAGCGAGTCTTTGGAAAATTTTGGAATAGGCTTAGCAGGAGGAAGCCTAAAACTGGTTCATCTACAGTAATGTCACTGGGGACTAGACTTCATGCCCAAGGAGCTGACTTCTGCTTACAGATTTCAGATTAAGGGAAAGTTTTGTTTAACACTAGTTTAGTTCCTCCCTTTGGCTAATGGGGAAATCTAAATGATGTGGCCAATCTTTGCAAACGAAGATCTGGGAATGATCAAAAACCTCAAAGCAATTCAAGCCTTATTTGTACATCACAAAGACTGGGGGGGGGGGGGGCAAACACACGGTTTGCATGTATTCATTTCATACTTGCAGTTCTATGAAGTTAAAAGCTACTACAAATGCAAAATTATGATGCCCTTTTCAATGCCTATTTTAGGAGAAATTACGACTTGAAAGAAACAAGGAGTACAATCAATATCTCAGGGATAAAGAAGAATGGAATGAAAGGCTAAGGAAATTAGGGAAGAAAAACAGAGAGGTAATACAGTTTTACAGTCTTACCAATGATTAAGACATACAAAGTAAGACAAAACAAGCAAATTATGTTGTTCAATGAGGCCAGCTTTATTAATGTGTCTAGGAGGTCCTGCTTACAACTCATACAGTACAGTTCTTGATTCCTGCTTCCATCATGTCTGTGTCATAGATGGATGCTTTCATTCTTCTGTGTGTCTAAAGCAAGTCTCTGGGTTGTTTTTGGTGATAAAAGTGGTGGCCAAGAAAAGCTATCTCTTTGAACAAAATATTGAACCTTACATAGCTTTTATTTGCAGACGCTCTTTTCTTTAGTCTGTGTCCAGTTCATGAGAAAGCAAGGCAAGTGCAGGCAAGTGTCCAGAATATGATGCTGTGCATTTGTGAATAAAACCCAAAAATTAGCAAAATTTACTACTGAAAGTGAGCTAGACACATGCATAATTGAAATCACATTCTGATCTGAGGCCTTTGATTTGTATGGCACTAAGCAGCTAGGAACACACACACACTCACCCCCAGTGGATGAGGGAGAGAATCAGAAGGGTGAAAGTGAGAAAACTTGTAGGTCGAGTTAAAGACAATTTAAGAGGTAAAGCAAAAGCTGCATGTGCACAAGCAAAGCAAAATCAGGAGTTCGTTCCCTACTTCCCTTGGGCAGGCAGGTGTTCAGCCATCCCCAGGAAAACAGGGCTCCATCATGTGTAGCAGTGAGTTGGGAAGACAAATGCCATCACTCTGAATGTCCCCCTGCCCTCCTCATTTCCTCATCTTTATATGTTGAGCACGACATCCTATAGCGTGGAATATCCCTGTGGTCAGTTGGTACTGACCAACTGACCACAGTTGGTCAGTACAACTGGTACCAGCTTCCCTTGTGCCCACAGCCTCCTTGATGGTGGGACACCATGAGAACCAGAAAGCCTTTGGCACAGTGTTAGTGCTGTTCAGTAGGAACTAAATTATCCCTCTGTTATCAACATCGTTTTCATCGCAAATCTAAAGCATAGCCTCATACAAGCTACTACGAAGAAATTTATCCCAAACCAGTACAACAGCCAATGGGATTTTTAGGTCTGATTAACATTGTTGTGAGACCTTTTGCTTTAGTAATCTGGAAGCAATATATTGATCTGAGAAATCTGCTTTCTAATAATAAAATCTTTTCTAGAAAGGGTAAATTTTATTTTTAAAATATTTTTGCCTCAGTTTAATAATTTGGAACTCCCTAATGTAGGTTTGATTTAAGAAGGCCTTCCACTTCTTTTTAATACAGAAATTCTGAAGTGTACACTAGTGTGAGAGCTGGGTCCTTCCATGAAGTGCCTACTCAAAACATCTGAAAGTTTATTGTCTTTCTTTAAGCAGTTGGCAAGTGCAAATACCCGTGTATTTTTAGTTTCTGTCCAGAAGAATGTTTCTTGTTTCTAGAAAGATTGTTTTCTTATGTAAAGATCTTATTTAAAGATCTTTTCCTCCAAGTGCATTGGAGTGTCATATAATCATATAGAAAAATATTTTAGTCTGTGAAGACATATATAAGGAAGTATTCAGGCATCCTTTAGATGTTGAAATTCAATATCTATTTCTTAACTGATTTCTTGAAGGGTTGGAGTGCTACACAGCAGTGATCCCTAGGAAACTGGCAAAAATGCTGCTTGTGTTTGTGTAACTGAGTCTGTAAATTTCTAAAATTTTTCTACATGTTTGGGTATTTATATTTCCTTATCTAACTTGCCTAATGAAATCTATTTAGGAACTCAAGGTGTTTTTTTTTTGCTTTGTTTGTCATCTAGTTGCACTTTTAAGTTATATTTTTATTATTCTTGTGTAGAAACTATTTTGCTGTCATAAAAGAACAAGCAGGAAAAAAGCCTGGTGATGATTTGAGGTTATGCCATCTCTGAGGGATATTTAACTTGGAGCGAGAGTCAAATAACATACATGACCTCAAAAGTTTGATCCAACAGTTTAGATAATCCTAGGATAAACTTCAGTTGCAAGGAACCTCTGGAAGTAATATAGTACAATCTTCTGCTCAGAGCTGAGTTAACTTCATAGTTAGATCAGGTTAGTCAGACCTTATCTGGTTGTTTTGAAAGGATGAAGAATGCACAGTTCCTCTGGGCAACCTGTTCCACTGCTTTAACTTCTTGATCTGAACTTCTGTTCCTCTGTATCCCACTGGAATATCCTTTGCTGCAACTTGTGACTGTTGGTTCTTTGAAAACCATTATTCTGTCTTCTCTGTAACTATCCTTTAGATAGAGGCTACAATTACTAGTTCCTCCTGCCCCATGCAAATCCTCCTTAACCTTCTTCCAGGCTGAATAAACCCAGCTTTGTCAGCTTCTCCTTTAAGAGCTCAAATGCCATCTCATTAGCCATCCTCTGCACTTTCTCCAGTTCATCAGTACCTGGAGGGGGAGGAAGGGGGCGAGGCAGGAGAGGGCAGAAACTGAGCACACTGCACCAGAACCTGGATACTGAATAAATACTGAGCAGAGAAGGATCACTTACACTGACCTGCTGACAAGAGGTCATGCACCCCAGGTTGTTGTTAGCAGTCATCACTGCTGAGGGTCCTCTGCTGACTCATGTGCAGCTTGTTGCCCACCACTAACCCAGCCTTTATCTGCAGAACTGCTCTCTAGGCAGTTGGTGCCCAGCCTGTGCTGTGTGTGGCATTGTTCTGTCTCAGGTGCAGAGTTTTGCCTTTGCATTTGTTCATCTTCATGAGGATTTCGTCAGCGTATTTCTCCAGTTTGTCAAGACCCGAGTGTCAGTCACACCCTCTAGTACATTGATCCTTCTTCCCAGTTTGGTGTCATTTACATCCTTAATTTATTTTTCATTCCATTTTGCAAAGTATGAGTTACTGTTATCTTTATTCCATAGATGAAAGATTAGTGCACAGAAATACTACAGGATTTATCCAAACCCATGTTGTTTGTTAGAACTGCATACTGAACCCTGGTCCAGTGTGTCATAGGTTTGGTTTTTATTTACTAAACTATCCTTAGTGACTTCTCCTGGAGAGCAAAGAAATAGATTAAGAAATGGTCAGGTTAAAAGGTTGTGCTGATAGGGAAGAAGTATTACAGACTTGCCTGAGTCTGGATAGAATAAAGATATCTAGTCTCTTGGTGAAGTATAAAGTTCCAAGTGGTTTTTTGATTATTTGCACCTCTTAAACTGGCAGGTCAAATTAGAGTTGGTGAAAGGCCTGTCCAGGATTGATAGCTATGCTTCTGAAACATATTAGATACAAGGAAGAGTACCTTTTTTAATCTCAAGAAAAATAAATAAAACACTAGCTTTTAAGCACTTCTTGAAGTATTTTCCTTGCACATTTCTTCCAGTACTTGTTTAGGGATTGTTTGAAGCAATACAAAACTAATGTTTTACTCAATCTTATTCATTTATATGCAGATCTTTTAATATTTTTTTTTTCCAATAAACAGAGTGAGATGGACAGGAATAAAAAACGTGTTGCTGTTACCAGGCTCCAGGCGGAACTACATACGGAAGTACAGCCCTTTAATACAGGTGCAGACCCTCCCAAGAAGGATGCCTTTACTTCTACAGAAGATTATGAAGAGCTGCAAAATAAGAGATGGCTGGAGGAAGATAGGTACCACAGGTTAGATGATGAGGTTGAATTAAGAAGTCGACTATTAAATAGAAGACTTGATGCAGATTTGGATGTTCCCAATGGAAGACATCGTGGATTTGCTAGCCAGTCTGTAATTCCTATTAGGAAGCATCACAGACTTGATGAAGATTGTGATTTTGGTAGAAGATACTACAGAGTGGACTATGATCCTGAGATAAGTGAAGAAATGGACCCTAGGTTTAGATGTGAAAGCAGCTATGACAGAAAAACTCCCCGGATATTTCATGCTGAAAGGTATTCTTAATTCCATTTTCTCCTTGATTTCCGTAGTATTCATTGATAGCCATGGTTTGCTGTCATTGAAAATTAGGCAAGATTCCCATGCGAAAACAGGATATTTGTACTTACAAAAAGGAACTTTGCAATGATTTATAGAAAAAGTGTTGAAAAATTGGACCAGTACCTAAGACTATACATCATAGGTTAAGGAGCAGTGTATATATTGTAGCAAACCAAGAATACTGGAGAAATTACTCCAGAAGAAGCAGCCCACAATTAATTTTTATGAAGAATGGTTTCCCAGAAAACATTATTTGAGAGCAAACACCTGCACTGGAACTTTTTTCTCCTTTTCAAGGAGCTCCACTTAACCTCCTTATGAACTACATTCAGTCTGTCTTCAAGGAGAAATACATCTCTTAGTGACAGCTCAGCTTCTGAAGAGTTAGCATTTTTTTTATTTCAGGCAAAGTCTATTTTTCCAGAACACACGTGATTCATGACAGAAACTAAATTCATAAGGAGGCATATTTTTGTTTTCTGTGCTTGGTTTTGCAAGTCCTGAAGTGATCTAAGAGTATGAGGCAGAAGCAGAACGCTTGTAAAGCCCTTACAGAAACTCTTGACTGGCACCATTCAGTCTGTCAACATGGTTGAAGTGCTCAACTGAGTCAGTGTTGCTGATGGCTGCAGAAACCACAAGCAAATGGGAACTGTGAGAAACACCTTTTTGCCAGGCAGTTTCTTTTGCTCCTTCTATTTCTTTGGATTGTAGGAAAG
This sequence comes from Platyrinchus mystaceus, assembly GCA_035041135.1. NCBI lineage: Eukaryota > Metazoa > Chordata > Aves > Passeriformes > Tyrannidae > Platyrinchus > Platyrinchus mystaceus. The sequence continues at coordinate 117,865,360 of JAWWLV010000088.1, forward strand.
CTGTTTGTCATAAATGTATCACACAATGACGTAAGTGCATCTATCATGTTTCACACAGACTGTGAAAGAAATTCTTGGGTTTGATCATTGGGTTTTCTTTTTTGCCTCTGCCAGAAATCAGGTACAGATTCGTTCTTCAGCTAATGAGGAGGCCAGGTCTGCAGCTGAAATGCGCTATAGAACAGGCCTTGTTCTTGGTATGTATAAGAACCGAACTAATGACACTGGCTTACACTTTCCTTGCATAAATTATTTTTCTCTGTGAATAATTAAAAACTAGAAAAATGAGTGCTTCCCCCCCCCCTTGTAAATAAATATTATTGACATAGAAAAAAATAAAGAAAAACATGTTTTCCCCCTTAATGTAACAGGACTTTCTGGTTAATTTTGAAGATCCCAAGTTTCTTCTTAGATATCATTAATGGTTTAAGGCCCAGATATGTAATTACATTTTTTTTTTCAGAAAATGAAGTATAGGAGAAACCTTAAACTCTGTATTGGTAAAGACACAACTTTATAGTGAATTTTAATTGCAGAAGTATGAAAAATGGTAATATTCACATCCTTGGGCAAGAGCAAATGATTCTGATCATCTCTTACTACTTAAACGTAGCCATAAAATTTAGCAGGGAACATTAGTGTGGAATGTAATCAAGGCATTCCTAGCTGAATTCAGAAAATTATAAGGCAAGAATAAATGAACTGCAGTAGTAGTTCTTTAGATGGGAGCTTTTGATGGCAAGCTAGGTTTGAATTAAGAAAGAATTGATTAACAGTTGTCAGAATAATTTCTGTTTATTTTTTCATTTGAACTTACCTGATCTTCAGTACTATACGTGGCAGGTAAATTTTTTTTGAACTGTTTAAAGGCAGCATTAAAATAGTGCTGTTGTGGTGGTCAGTCTCTGGTCTGTCCAGTCATCTCATTTGTGGTAACTTGAGTACACAGAGTTGTGAATTTGTATTCCTGGCAGTTCTGGTTAGAAGAGTATTGTTAACTATGTTG
>JAWWLV010000088.1:117883780-117896741 GCA_035041135.1 Platyrinchus mystaceus
AATAGTGGCCAAAAAGAAATAGTAAAATAGAATGTCATTTTAAAGGAGTTCTGAAGTTGAAATGTAAGACAGGCCCTCGTATTCTTTCAGTTGCGCCACAGAACTTTTGACTGTGCAAGTAGCTACTGCAAAAGGTCATGATGGTAAATGTTGTTTATCAGATTATTGCTGGCTATTGACAGTTAAATATTGCTTTGTTTTATTTTCTAGATAGAAGAAAAGAGACGTAGGGAAGAAGCAGAACGAGAAAAACTTAGAATGGAAGAAGAAGAAGATGAAAAACGAGTAGCAGAAGAGAGGATGAGAATTCAAAAAGCATATGAAGAAGAACAAGAAGAGAAAAGGAAGAAAAATGAGGAGGTGTAGTATTTTGATACTTTGATTTTTGTTACATCCTAAACTAACCCTTTGCAATATTTGTCATCTGGACTGAGAAGGTAAACTGAGCAGTGTCCTGTGAATTTGTCCTTGCTTGTAAATGGGTCTACATTAGCCAGCGGAGAAGTGGAAGATTGTCAGCATTCTTCTCACTCTTCGTCGTGCACTATGAACTTGAAGTGCTGTTAATGCTTCTAAGGAAAATTACATGGTTTTATAAGTGACAGTGGTGCTCTTCTTTCTAAAGGAATTTGGTGATAAGACCAATAAAAAGCTTTGTGAAATTGGTGAATTTAAAAAAAACAGCCCAGTTTTTGTTTTTTTTTTTTATTAGCATCTTAAATCTAGCTCTCATGGAATTATTTGTATTATGAATGTAGCTATACAGGAAGGTTTTGTAAAGCCTTCTTTTGAATTGGTAAGGAGATATCTTTGAGATAAGAATACTGCTTGTTTTGGAAGAACACCAAGCAAATTTAATGAATGCTTTTCATGGAGGTAAATTCAGATCCAAATCAATCCCTATGGATTTAATTTAAACTAAGTTTTAAAAAGTAAAAGCTTGATTTATCAGGTTTGAAAAAGTGAATAAATTTTCATAATTTCGAATATCATAAATAATTGTAGGAAAAGGACACAGGGCCATCAGAGATGGAGGAATCTTTCAGTACCCTGTGGGATTATGAAAGATTGGTTCAGGATGTAGGACTTCAAGTTTCCTAAGAGAGAACACTTAGCTTATATTCTAAATTCTCCTTCCATAATATGAGCAAGTTAATTGGGTGAGCCTTGTCTTCTGAATACCAGAGCTGGCCTAGTATAGAGTGGGAAGCTTACTGGGATTATCACTAATCACAAACACAGGACTAAAGTTGAGACCGGATGATAATTTTCTCTGTGGGCTTGTGATAGTGTGGTGCATGTTTATGGGATGTTTTGTTTGAATCTGAATTTTTGGAAATGACTCCTACAGTTTAGCCTTAGCTCGTGGCAGATCTGGGGTCACAAACTGATGTTTATAGAAGTTATTAGAAATTCTGTTAAAGGATGTGAGCAAAGCCAGGACTGCGGATGTTTAATATTTGCATGAGATATTTTTTTAATTTGAAGGTTTGAAGTCGGCCTAATGAAATATGCTTTTCATTTCATACTAGACACTTTGATGTGTAATTTTAAGTTTCCAAAGAAAACCAAAACAAAACTCTAGTAATTTTGAGTCTTTTTTTACATACTGATGATGTTTATGTTACAGCGAAGTTTGAAAACTAAAGAAGTAATTCGATTGGATGAAGAAAGGAAAAAAGAGGCAGAAAAAAAGAGAAAAGAAAAAGAAGAAAAGCAAGAGGAACAACTTAGTCAATATTTTGAGAAAGAAAAGATGGAAGAGGAAAAGAAGATGGTATGCCTCTGTGACTTTCTAAGACACAAATACTTCTTTCTAACTTTTAGAAATAACTGGATTTTAAAGAAATGGCATAATTTCTTAGACCTCTACCTTCAGTGTTGTTCCCTTCTCACTTTATCAAGCTGCAGTATACTTAATGCACAAACAGAACAGCTGATTGAAAAATCAGACGTGCTACAGTGGAAACTTATCTTGCTGATTTAATTTGCATTAAAAAATAGTAAAAACAAGGTTAATAAGAGCAAGCTGCACTCTATAGTTGATTTTTATATCTACAGTGAAGTACCATGACCTGCATTTGCAGAGGTGCAAATACAAATAAAATTAGTTATACAGTGTAGAGGACTGGTAGGACTGTTTGTCTTGCACAGTGGTGTTTTTGATAATCTAATTATTTTCCTTTGACCTGGGTGGTGTAAAAAGTCCATCACATAGAATTTTGATGGACAAAATCAAAATAAATTATAAAGCTGTTTCTCTTATAAAATTTCTACAAAATTTCTGTCAATTCTCTAAAGTGGACAGATACAATGAAGTGTCTAGAAGAAAAAAAAAGACATGCAACTTAAACATGAATGAAAAAAGTCCCTACAGCATAGAAAAAGAAAAGGATTAAAACTACTGTAGGTAGGAAACAAAATCACATGAAATAATTTTTGAAATAATTTTATGCAGTTAAGAGCATTTTTCTGTCAAATGAAAAATACTAACAAAACTCTTCTTGTCCAAAATAATACTTTATTCAAAAGCTATAGGAACGTAGTTTCAGCCTTACTTTCTTCCTTGCAGTTTTCACGGCAGTCTTCTCCCATCATTGCCACTCTTCAGAGCAAATCAGTAAGAAAGGAAGAAAGGATTCCCTCTGCTGAGAGCCGTATATCTGACTATTCACAAGTACGATTATTGTAGCAAACTTTTACTGGTTTATTTAAGATCATACAGTGTATGAAATCCTACCAGGTTTTTAGTTCATGCTAGTTATTACTGGAATGCCACAGATAACTGGAGACAGCCTTTACATTGATCAGTCTTGTAGCTCTGAAATTTAAAGGTAAATTTGGTTCCAAGTATCAAAGAAATTTTTTGGCCATGTGTTATTTGAATTTTTTTCTCTGCATGTGCATATTCCGTAGGGAAGAGTACCTCAATTTGGAGAGGATAGACACTGTCCAGACCCTTACCAAGGGTCTAATCTGATCTCAAGATTTAGGATAAGAAAGATTGCATATTATCTAGCAGCTGATCGTGTTCACTCAAAGAAGAACTTAGCTCAGGCATGAAGTTTAATGTTGATTCGTAGCTACAGACATTCTTGTTTCATCTTTATGTTTTTGAAGGTACAAGAAGATTATAACTCCTAATGTGCTTTGCTTTCTTCTCTGCATCAAAAGTTAGTTACAGGAATGGTTCTGAGACCTCTCATTTCTTTCCCTTGATAGTCTTCCCAGGGACAATATTTTTTTGTTTTTTAAATAAATTTCTTCTGTAACGGGTAGATTAAATAACAGGTTATAATACTTGAATCTCAGTCTACACTTCTCTCTTTTTACTGAGAAAGTGTTTTTTGGGGTTTTTTTTACAAACTGTCTGTAAGAACTTAGCTAAATACTTTATAGTGCAGTTTCAGAGAGTATTTTATGTTAGCCTTTAAACCTTATTAAAACCATTGCTTTCCCTAAACATGAAGAATACTCTGGAGGAAGGTCTGTTTAGTTCTGCCTTAGCAGTACTTGGTATAGGTTTGTCTGGATCTCTGAATAGTGCATTACAATAATATTCAAGTTTTTATAGTGGCTGTAAATACTGTCCAAGTATAGGAATTTGGATTATACATTTAAAGATCAGATTTAAAAAACCTTAGGCATTAACAACCTGTAAAGTTATTATTCTGTCTTCCAGTTGTTAATTTAAATTGAATGTAAAATAAGGAAATAAAATGTACTGTATTTTTTCCTTTTACATATTAACATTTCATATTCATTATGATCACTAGGATGCTGCACAGCCAAGAGTTCCTTCTCCACCTGTCCCTGCTAGAAGAAATCAATTGCGTTCATTAGGTGGGTATCTGTCTTTATTGCAAACTCACCTTCTGTTACAAGTTGTTCGCAGTTACACTTCCCTTTCTTTCCTGCAAAGGAATAGGCTTTTAAAGTTTGCATTTATATGTGGGTGTTTTCTCTGTCTTAATAATATTCAGTGTATTAGTATGGTATATCTGATGTTTTAATGCAAAATAAAAATGCATTTATTATGTGTCTTCATCAGGAAATGGTTTTTTGTAAAAACTCTGATAAAGTAATAGTCTTCACAGGAAGTGCTGGATCTCTGTCAGAACAATTGTTACCACTGTGACCAGAATATTGCAGAATGGGAGAGTTTTGCATTGGCTGAGTAATGGATTAAACCAACAATTGCAGTTGTAACTCTTAAATTCTGCTTATATTTGTTAATTTGCCTAATCCTCTGCTTATTTCTCTTAGCTTTCACTGGTGGTTTTAAAATTCATCTGTGCTGGGAGGATCTCCTTTGCTTTTTATATGCTAGTTATCTTGGGAATATATGGGTGGAAAGCAGTAATTTTCCTTCTGACTCCTTTTTTTTACAAGTGTATAAGAAACAACATGTGGAATGTAGCAGTAACACTACTACATATGGAATGTAACAGCACAACACTGTCCTGTTGTGGCTTTTCCACTAAATGGGAGAGTGGTTCTTAATGTGGCCATTGGAAATTGATTGACTCAGACTGTCTGTCATGAGAGAAATAAAGACATATGAATTAAGTCTAATGTTTGAGGATTTAAACTAGTAAAACTTGCTTCCCTGCTAGGTTCTGGAAACAGTCTAAAAATCGGTAAAATATCAAATTACTAAGCATGTTATTTGGAAAATGAGGAATTTATTAAACTGGTTTCACTTGTGCAGGAATGCTGTCCTGACCACAAAAAAACAGCTTAGACCCAAAGTAGATCTAAAAAGTCAGCATAAGCACATACTAAAAACTGAAATTGAAGTTAGTCCTCAGAGGTCCAAAGGCAGATGACAGGAACTGAGGTGGTATCCACAAGCACACAACCTCATTTCTGTTTCCTGTCTCAAAAGTGGGATATATGTCTGTACAGTGCAGACTGTCTTAAGTGGTCAAGAGTTCTATGTAGGTTTGCTTATTTCAAAGTAAGGCTTTTTACTGGCAATGCCCTCTTGCTGCTATTTCATAGCTTTTCCTTTTTTAAATACAGCAAAACATTTCCAGTGACGTTTGGATGCTTTCTGCTATTCAAGGGGTCTGGTCCTTGTGCTGTCTCAAAATACAAGCTCTGACCTAATTTCTAATGTATGAAATGCGGCGATCCCTGTGTTTGTACAGTCTTTGTTTTAATTAACATTTCATTATCTCTCTTTTGTCCTTTTTTTTTACCTTATGTTTATGAAGTAGGCAGAAAAGTGGTTCTGACACTCTTTATTTTTAAATTATTTGTGCTAAATTCCAGAGGAAAGAAAGAATGTGATAAATGAATTATCAGAGATGAGGAAACAGCTTCGTAGTGAAGAAAGGCGACTGCAGGAAAAGTTGTTAAATGTGACCACTGATGATGATGTACCAATTACACGGTAAGAATTTAATCTTCAGTTTTAGAAGTTAGATTTTGCATAGGAACTTAGAGCTACTGTGTATTATTAGCTAGTATTAGTTGGCCGGTATAAATGAGTGCAATGAAGATATAAAGATAGAACTCTTATATAAAGTTATCTTCATTTTTTTCTAATGTGTATAGGTTTTTTCCAAGAATCTTGCTTAAGTTTATTGTAAGAACGGTTTATTTTAAGATTGGAGGTTGCAATACTCTGCCTCAGAAGGAGGATGTGTAAGATGGAATTTTATCTCATTACCTCTTTTCCTAGGGCATAATTTGTGCCTGTAAAATGCAGTAACTACTGCTGTTGAATGTGTTCATGAATGCCATAGTGCTGTGAAAGTACTTACTTTATTCCTAAAAAATCATACCCTCTTTTTATTTAATAATTTTTTTTTTCCAAAATGGATTAGTTAATCATACTGGTTAGTTGGAAAAGACTCACCTGATCACCAGTCTTAGTCCCGTTCCATAAAGTATGAGGGATTTTTTTTTAAATTTTAAGTAGGTTATCCCATTTATAACAACTTTCAAATTTATTTTCCTGTTCATATAGATTTATTAAGGATAAAAGATCCACATTTTATCAGTATTATATTTCCATCCAACTCATTAACACTACACTCTGCTTGTTTTACAAACTTTTCAAGCAGGAGGAGAGAAAAGAATCCAAAGGATATATTTGAGAAGGCCAGGCTTCGCCTGCAGGCTCCAGTAAGGCGACCTTCTTTAAAGGAGACACAAGATCCTGTCAATATACAGAATATCTGGGAATTTAATGAACTTAAATACAAAGGCAGGTAGACCTTCTTGTTACTGATGAAGAAGGGTAGTGAAACATCTGTTCTTTTCCTCCATCTTCTGTTCCACCCAGTATTTAAAGACAAAAATAAAAATCAGGCTCTTCACAGCTACTGCTCATACAACCCACTCAGTGGATGGCCTTCTCTATGTGTATGTATCTCTGTGTGGTTGTTCCTACAAGTGCATGGAATTCACAGCATCCTGATGCTGTATTATCACTATTATCACTCGGAGCACTCACCTGTCTTCAAGTCCTTGCTGTTTAAACTTCCTGTGCATTTGATATTATGGTGTTGCTGAGAGTAGACCGAATTAGATTTTTTCACCCACCAACAAATTATGATTCTCTATAACTTTCTGTTTCTCCTTTACCAGAAAATATATATTTTTAATATAGTAAAATTGTGAAATCGTTGCTAAGTGGCTCATCCTCTTGGCCACTGTCACCATTATTTTTAATGTGACTTTTTTTATGACTTTGTAGCTACTTCTTAAAAAATGCTTTTCAGAAATGTTGGTTTAGGGAAAAAAAAATGTAAATTTCTTATCTTTGCTATAGATTCTGAAACACGTATTGGCTTGAGGCGCATGTATCCTGATCCTCCAAAAGATGACCGGACTCTAGAGATTCAACAGCGGGCACTGTTGAGGGAGCAGCAGAAGAAACTTGACAGAATGAGAATGAGGAGAGAAACAGACGGTAAGGAATGAATGGTCTGAGATCAACAAAAATCATTGAAATTGTGTTTTGAATTTGATAAGAATTAAAAACCACGAGGTCTAGTTTTACTTCTTTCAAGTTCACTGTCAGCACTGCAGTACAATTACTGTGACTGTTCCTCTTTTGTTCCCTGATGAAAGTAGTTTAGCTAGTGCCTCATACTTCAGAAAAATGCAAGAGAGAAGTACGTTTGTTACTGTTTTTTAAAGAAAAATACAGAGCAGGGTAACTCTTCAGCTGATCTGTGATAGAAGTGTTAGCAGATAAGTTCCTTGAAGCAATTCTTGAGTTCTCACTGAGGAAGTCGATGGCTTTGAGCTGTGAATTGATTAAAATGCATCTGGCATATCTTCACTTTGCTCTCCTTTTACTGGATTAAATTTCTTTTATTTCCATAATCTTGGCTTGAGTATTTCAAAGTTTCAGCAATCTTTATCCATAAACAGGCTTTGCTTTAGAAACCACATGTGAGATATCTTAAATACTTTGAGTCTCCAGAAGGAAAATGTTGCTTGTATTGCTTAATAGAGATGTTCCTAAGATAGTAAAATATTAATATCCTAACATGGTAAAATATTTTGGCTGCATATTGCAGAAGGAGCATAATGTAAATGTAATGCCCCTTTTTTGCATGCTCCACTTAATTCCAAATGTAAGGTTCATTTAGATACCTTTTGCAAACTGTCATGAAAGACCAATATCTCCAGTTATTTTTGATATTTGAGTTCTGTTGATGTAAGTACAACTGTTTAGTTATACAAAAATGCTTATTCCTGGCAAGCAGATGTCTGGAATATAGAATAAATATTTTTTGAGTATCCATGAATCTTAACTACCAAGCCTGTGTAATATTTGGCTTCACTGCATATAAATGAGACTCATGACTCGCAGTCTAGTCCATGATAAACTGCTAAAAATAATGGCAAAAACCAAATTGGGGACAGGAATTATATGGCTTGGATGATCCCTAATTGTGGAAGAAATAATTCATTTTTGACTCTTTAATTTTTGAAATTTGATACAGAATTGGTTTGTATTTCTACTTGGTTCATATCTAGTTTAAACAAAAAATGATAAAGAAATTTCTCTTCATTTTTGGGGTCTTTTGTGTCCTAGCTGGGAAGTTCAGATGGAGTTTAAATTACTGCAATTTAGCACTAGCAACCACTGGGATGCTGAATACCATTAACTTCTTTTCTTTTTTTTTCAATTCACAAATGTGTTTCATGCAAGAAAAAAAATGTGACACAAAATTTAGTATGTGAAGATGATGGCAGGAAAACCAAAATATGTACGCTAGGAAAGGGAGGATAATCTTCATTATAGTAAGAAGGCCATCAACTTGGAGTTATTTGCTACACTTTGGAAAATAGATTTCTGTCTAAATGCTTTTTCATCTGCAGTTACTTAACCTGTTGGGTTTTATGAGTACTGCATTCCATTTGCATTAGGATTCAGCAGTGTGCAGAACACTGGACAAAAACCCCATTTCTCTCTAGCTCTGTGGCTGGATTTTGTTGAAGATACAGTAATTCAAACAATAAAGATCTTAAGGTATCAACAAGTGAAACAGAAGAGAGAGAAACTAAGTATTCATGCAGCAAACTTTTCTGCCTCCACGTGTTGCTTTGATGGTTTAAACTGTGTTGCTTTCCCACAAAGCGATGTTTTTTTAAATTATTCAGTCAGTACTTCGACATGACCTTTCTATAACAAGTGTTTACAATATTATTGTAAACATACCTCAGAAGTAGTTCTGACTGTTGCAATATGGAGAACTTTTTCAGAATTCAGCACAATTAGTGCAGTTCTATTATTTAGGGAAATATGATTATATCTTTTAAAAAATGGTTTTCAATAGCCACAGAGATAGTTATGCTTCCTTTTTCTGGATAACAAGTAAAGTTTTGAGTAAGATGGAAAGCAGTTGATTTTTATTAGTGGTGAACAGTATAGTTCTAGTGTGAGATGAATGTGACTGATGAATCCAGCCTTAGGGGCTTGCACATGAAACAATACACTACAGATTTCTGTTTCATTTTTCTGATTCTACTTAAATTTACGTAAGGAAACTGGAATAAAAGTTGCATTCAAATGTTTTGAAAATTTGTTCATTCATTACATGAATGAACGTTGTATGTATGTAAATTTAAAGATGTAATGCATACTGGTCTTCATTTTTGTAATTGTATACTGATAAAACTTTTAATATGTTTTGTTATTAACTTTTATGTCAACACTGTTATTTTGTCTCTTGTCCATGTTGCTTTTGTTGATCAAGATGATTCTCCTTCTGACAGCTACCCACAAACCATGGGACTGGTAAGTATAAAACAGAATTTGTATTATATTGCTTTTTCAAGTGTGAGAAATATTGTGTCTTTCACTGATTTGGAGAGGAGAATTACACTTAAATAACAATGCAGCAAGCTTACTTACTTCTCTTGCTTGTCCATACAATGAGTAACAGTCTCTTTAAACTTGACATACAAGTTGCTTATGTTTGTGTATAGAGATAGCCTGATTCTTTAACTCCCTTCCTTTTATATTCATTGGTATGTATTTAATATTCATGCAATGTTCAATTGCTGCTTGGGGGTAGAATTAGTAGAAAAAGACAAGCCAGAAGCAGTTGTTCCAAATTTGGGCGGTTTACAGGATGGACTTGGCAGTCAAGAATTAAGTCTGTTGTCTCAGATGGGATGTTTATTCTCTGACTTGGTGAAAAGAACAAAATAAAGTGCTATCAAATTGGAATTTTGTACTAACCCAAACTATAGAATAACAAAGTTCAATTGTGTTTCATGGTAATGTGAAACCATGCAAAATAGGAGACTGTGGAAGAGCAAAGACATTAACCTTGAGGATATACTGTAACTAAATGCAGAAATGAAACAGTTTTTTATTTAAAAAATAATCATCTTAATGCACTTTATAGTTGTAATTTATTGCCTGAAATTCTGATTCAGTGCAATGCTTTGCAGTAAGAGATTTGTTTTCTCTTGTTCTGTTTCCTCTGATACTTTCTACTGCTTTGATTTTAGAGTAGTTTTCAACATAAATTATTCCACAGTAAAATTTCTGTAACAAATGGTTGCATCTATGGAGCGAACTGGGAATATTGATCTTAGTGCTTGCTATTACGGTGAAGAAATTTGTTATTTTAATGCTTTAATGTCAAAGCTTGTATGTGGTGGGATAAGCAAAACATAAGGAATCATTCTTCATTTGATCAATACTTCAAACAAACCTAAAGTGCAAAGCTCCCCTCTAGCACTGACTGTTCTGAAGCTCAGATGGAGAGAGAAGGATCCGTTTCTCGATGGGAGTGTCTGTGTTGCACAAATCACCACAACAGCTGCCATGTGTGGGCAATTTCAGCAAATGGCATTACTTCAGAAAAGTAAAAAAAAAGACCTTAATGCTGAAATGGAATGTGACTTATTAAAAAATGTGTTGGGTTTATAGAAACCTAAAATAAAGAGTAGTAGAATATAACACTGTAGAGCTGCTCTTTAATTTGTAGAAGTTTGGCAATTAATTTACATGAATTATAATTTGGCTCCAGAAATATGTTGAGGCCTCTGAATTTCCATTTCTTTTGTTTCACTTCTGTAGTTCAGGAATGAATCTAATGAATTCTTGAAGAATTCACTGTTGGAATCAGATAGCGCTTTTATCGGTGAGTTTATACCTCTCCTTAACCATTTGGTGAGTGTACAAACATGTTATTTAATCCAATGCTGTGTCTCTAAAATGATTATTACTGTTCTAAAAGTTACACTGGTTGTAGGTATGGTGATTGGTTTAAAGTATTAGAAAATTATGCTTCCAAATTAAAATGCAAATATTTATGAAATTGTACCGTAATAGATTTGTGTAAATCACCCCTAAAATTAATGATGCTGCCTTGTAACACTTTACATCCTTTTATGAGAGGGCATCTTTCTCTGCTCTTTGTACCTTGTCTGGGATGCTAGTCTTGTCTAGGAACTTTTTCTGGCATCTTCCCAGCTTTGGATAAGGAAAAGCTAATATCTGCTCAGCAGATGTATTACAATGGCAGAATATACAATGCTCTTCTGTTGTTCTGTGGCAAATAAAATACTTCATTGGCAATCACAGCTTACAACTGCAAGCTGTCCACAGTGAAATACCAGAGTCTTAGCGATTATTTTCATGGTTATTCTTTTGATTTACAACCACTCTGAATTTTAAATATGATTATATGGGTGTAATAGTGATTCTTTCTGAATTAATCACTTTTCTGCAGTTCACATATTATTTCACTTGAAACATCATACTTGTAAATATTGTCACTTTTTCATTGTCTGAAATGAATTATTTTCAGTTTTAAGACTTTTTCTTAAAACTGATTTTCAGTTTTAAGACTTTTTTCTAAAGCACTGCCTCATATTCTCTTATGTCTCCTTATTCAACCTTCATCTGCATATATGCAAAAGTGCTGTTTTATTTCCATTCACTGGAAATAGTAAGGCTAGAAAACACCAATCAACTCAGGCCTCTACACCTTATTTTCCATTAGCAGGCGTTACAGTATCTTGAAATTTCCTTCATTCATCTATGGAAAATCTTATTACAAGCTTTTTATTCTTTGCTGTAGGGGAGATGCAGTTGAGTCCTGCTTTTTAATGAAAGTAGATGATAACCTGATGATTATTATCTCTGGCTTTGGTTAAAAGCAGAATTTTTTATTTGAAATGTATTCAAGCTTATTCCGTTAGCATGCAAGTCCTGGAGTAGAGGATAGAACCCGTCCTTGGGAGGGGCACAGGACGAGGCTTTCAGCCTTGTTCAGTGCATTTGGTGCTCTCTGTAGTCTGCAATGCCTTCTTTTTCAGGTTAGGAATAGTACAGCCCAAATGGTGAAAGGATGCTTTAGGAGAGCCCATCAGTCTAGAATGTGGCCAAACATCCTGTCTCTGACAGTAGCCAGGATAGGCTCATGGAGAGGAATACTGGACAGAGGGCAGGTGTGCCATATTCTTCCAGCTCCCAGTGAGTCAAATGCTGTGTGATTGCATTTAATAAGTCTTGCAAAGCTGGGCATTTAATAGGTTGTCTTTCATGAATGGGAAGGAGCATTTTTGAATCCTGCTAATCGTTTACCATTAGCAATATTGTGTGGATAAACATCCACACTATCTCCTTTCACCTGCTCTGAATCTGCCACCTGTGTAAAGAGGTGCTCTTGCTTTTATTCACCACTTTCACAAGGTTCATGATTCTTATAGTCCTCTCATGCTTTTTCTTTTTCTTCCCATTCAGCTGGTACTTGCAGCTCAGTGAGATGATGGAGTTAACCTATGATATTATATATTCCCCCCTTTCTTTTCCCTTTTATTCCCAGATGATTTATGACTGTGGTGAAAACCATGTTTTTCGATACTGAGCTGTAGGCACTAACTAAAACTTTGTTATCTTTTGCATTATTTGGGCTTCATAAATTAAAATTCTGAATGTGAATCTGGTAACTTCTATCCCTGACTACCATTATCCGTGGGCTGCCTTCTCTGTGAATTGTGCTGTTCATATTGTCTGAGGGTCTTTTGTGAAATACCTGGGGTATATTTTAAAAATGCTTTTCATTTCGTAAGAGGAATGTAACACTACTCTTTGTTTTGGATTAATTTTTTTTTTCCATGGGTTTAAAATCCAACTCAATTTTTACATCTATTATATCAGCATTACAAATGAATTTATCTCCCAGGGCTCAGAAATTTGAGGCAGTTAGGAATAAAGATGTTCATCAGTTTCTTTTTCTCCTTTTTTTTGCCTCCCTGGAAACCCTAGAATTCATTAGTGTTAATGCAGTGATTTGAAAGCATCTCTGTGCAGCAGTATCTGAATGATAGATGTTTACAGGAACAGGTAGTATCTTACATGGATGACACACTAATGGTACAAATAAATTCTTCTTTATCTTGTACTTTGTTTCTGTTGTCATAAATTCACATGATTAAACCTTTTTTTTATATTTTGAGTAATAGTACT
>JAWWLV010000088.1:117896841-117926633 GCA_035041135.1 Platyrinchus mystaceus
TTTTTAATATCTCTTTGTTTCATATCAATAAAATATATTTTTCAAACCTATGTATTTCATTTTTCAACCAAAATAATTTTTTAATTGTTGCTTTTAGAATTTACACACATCTATCTTCTTAATTCTTTTACTTAATGTGTCATGCTAGACTAAGCACCTTTCCAAAAGGTGACTTTGTTGTTACAAAGAGTAGTTGGTGTAATGGATTCTATATTGGTTTTGTTGAGCTGAGTCCTTCCTTTTCTTGGGAGCCTCAGTCCTTGAAGGTGCTAGAGGGCCTGAACTAGGAACCAGAGCCCACTGTTTGCAGCAAGCAGCAGCAAAGCCATAAACCAGCCCCCAGGCAGTGGTTACTGGTCCTGGAGAAAAGAAAAAGTACCTGTTTGAAATAGTTTGTGTTTGAAATAGTTTCCAGAATCAGCAAAAGAAGGGGAAATAGGCAAAACAAGTGTGGAGCAGAGAGATCACCTTAGGGTTCATTTATATTATAAAAATAGATTAATCTCCCTCCACTGTAATATGATACAGATAGGATCCAAAAAATTAGTTATTTTTATATTAACAGATTCTAACAGTTTATTACATGAAATCACTGAGATATGACCAAGGCTGTGTAATTAATTCATAGATTATGTATTATCATATTCTCGATAACATTTTCATTCTGTGTACTGTTATCATATATTCCATGTAACATATTTACATACATAATTTATTACATGATTGTATCTTTTTATGACTCTGATTTGCCTAATGTTCTCTATTTCAAGCAGAAATATTACAGTTGTTTGAATACTCATTTTTCTCTAAAGGTCTGGGTACAAACAAGATTTAGTGAAGAGAGGTGGGTGGTAGATTTGCAGGATGTGAAATGCCTTATCCTCTAAATAAGGGATATCTTGATGTATATCATAGAATCACAGAAGGGTTTGGGTTGGAAGGGACCTTAAAGGTCGTCTCGTTCCAACCTCCATGCCATGGGCAAGGACACCTTCCACTAGACCAGGTTGTGCAGAACCCCATCCAACCTGGCCTTCAACACTTCCAAGGGTGGGGAGTCCACAACTTCTCTGGATCCCCTGTTCCAAGTATATATCTGGCTTTTGCTTGAAGTTCATCCTATTCTGCCATTGTGGTGCCTTGTTCTTTTGTCTGAATCTGAGTTATCACTGGCTTTGTCCAAGATGTCCTAATAAATGCATTCCTTGATTCCTGTGATGAAATCAAGTACAGTATATCGGCCCATTTCAAAACATAAGCAGGTTTGAGCGCTGTGTGGTATTTTGATTTCTTTGAAAATGATTTCACCTGTTTTTCCAGGTGCTAATGGGGAAACATTTCCTGCCTTAGAAGAAGTTAATTTATTACCACAACTTCCATCTTCTGCAAGGGAGAGGAGACGAATGAAGCAGAAAGCTTTGGAGGGTGCTGTAAGTATGATAACTGGATTGGCTTAAATATGAAGGTGGGCCACAGATCTAATGTCAGACAGTTCCTGTGGTTCCTGTGGTGTTATAGATCCAGAGAGAGTACATGTGTAGCTATTTGCCCTTTCAAAAAGGATGCTGTTTGACTGAAGGAATTGTGCATTTTTGGATTTTCTGCAGGAGGATGTTCCAGCAGCCCAGACACCGCTGCTGCAGCCTGACAGCCTTAGTTTGCACTCAAATTTCAGCCTTGATGTTGATCAGTTGAAAGGCAAGAATGAAGAACGATTGCACAGACTGACTGAGCTCCAGCAGAAATCGTCTTACTTGGGTATGCTCTGTGTAGTAGAGATGATGTGGTGAATACTGATTAATTACAATAATTAAAGGAACAAATAATAACAGGCTGCACATAATAGAACAGTGAGCAACTGGATCAAACATAGGAATTATTTATAGAGTTGTGTAGCTGCTGCAAGGGTTTCCCCAGCAAACTTAAAACACAACTCTTTTAGAGTAAGTTTAGAGCAGGGTAGTAGCAAAAGATGCTCTAATTCCTGTCTGATCAGCCACTTGTCCTTGTCCTGTCTGTCCCACTGCGATGTGTCACTGCTGGCAGTAGGATGGGGATATCCAGCTGCATTGCTGAAATATTAGTGGAAAGAAATGAAACGCCTGAGCGATGAATGGTGATGAGGTGCCTGTGTGAGTTTATTGGCTCTCCTGAGAATCAGATGTCTGTGGTCTAACCAGCATGAAGATATGCCAGAAAATTGTGTATGATGAAGTACTTCAGTTTCTAGTTAATGTCGTTTTCTAGTGGTTGGTTAATATAAATGAGCATTCAGTATTTGAGGTTGATATCGATACCTCATTCACTGGACACACAGAATTCATTCTGTGTTTCTTGTCATCGTATAATACATCAGACTGGAGTTGTCTTGGAGCTTCTCCATAGGCTGACTGCCTGATCTAAATCCCCTTTGTGTATGAAGGACCAGTCATGGCAACCATTAATGGCCTTTAATTTCTCATATGGGTTATGCCCCAGATTCTTTCATATGAATCTGAAATCTCCCTTTTTTTAGGAGGTGGTTGCTATGCTGTATAGGCAATTACAGTATCAGTATCCTTTTTATAAACTTAATGAGAGTACAGATGCTGGCAGTATTTTTGATTCTGTTGCTATGGGTACTCTTACAAGCACTTCATCCTTTTTTTGTTTTGCTTTAAACATCTCACTGTGATTTTTAAGTCACTAAAAAACCCCATTCATATTAATTTTTTTCTATAACCTAAATAAATGCTTTACTAATTTTACTCCACTCAGATATTTTTGCTATGTGAACTTCTTTTACTTCTCTGCGCTTACTCTTATTATCTCACCTCTTTTATGATTTCACTTCATACCATATGAACTGCACTTTTAAATTAGTTTGCCTTCTGTTTTTCATGGTCTCTAGAGCTTCAGCCTTTAGTGTATAATTTTTATCTGTATATGTGTGTGTGTATATTTGTATGCCTGTATGTAACTTGTTCTTTGGAACACATGGGGACCATCACTTATGCTTATCATATGTGCCTCTTGGAAAGGTAGCCAGAGATGCTCTTGCTCAGCTGTGGTCGTTCAGGCTGCTCTGCTGCCTGCCTTCCTGTTCCCTCCTCATGCTCAGGGACATTACAGAAAAAACGAGTGGAGCCAAGTGGGTTTTATTCCTTTTCCATAACAGTTTGATAGAACCCTTGTTGGCATCCTTTTGCTTTCCCAGCAGCTAGGACTGTTATTTCTCCTCTGCCCTCAGAGACACTGCTGGGAGAAAACAAATCTGTCAATTATATATAAGGAAATTTAACTGGTTATCTTCCCTTTAAAAGATGGCAATTTACAGGCTTAGATAAATTCTGAATGCTGATCCTGTTGGCTCAGTAAGGAGGCTCTGTCCACAGCAGTTCACTTCCCGCTCTGGGATTGATGTGGGAATCCTAAAGCCACATTGGCATTGTTTTCTTAATTGGAAAATTAGAAAAAAGGAGCCAGGCCTCCTCTGCTGTTTTCACCCATCCAGAAAAGGCCATTCCCATCAACGTAGACTTGGTGAATCCTTTCGGTGATGGAGTCTCTGCCAGCCAGCAGATACTCACCCAGTGAGCAAAGTGTGCATGTTCCTAACTGCATAAACAAGAGCAGGCTCAGATACAGAAGAGAGAATTGCCACAGATTTGGGCACATTAGGTGTGTGGCTGAGACCCTGCTATATGTAAGAGAAATTGTCTAAATGGCTTGAGACTTTTTAGGCATTTCTCTGTGCCTTTAAGTAAAGGAATCCCAGAGCCTGCAACGATCTCCAGCAGGATCAGGCAGCAGCACTGGGTCCTGGTAAGTGCAGGCAGGCAAAAGACAAAACACTGATGGCCACTCAAGGTGCCAAAGGAGTTTGTTCTCACTGAGGGGCAGGACGTGCTGTAGTCAGTGTTTTGCAGGAGGACGCCACTAAGTTTCTAAATCAGTATTCCATGCAAAGGAAAGAGCTCTGCTTATCCCCAGCCTGCAGACACAAACTGAATTATCAAGTGGCAGCTCCAAAGAAAATTCTTTTTATGTGTTCCAATTAAGAACAGCTTTTTATGGAGTATACAAAGTGTTGAAATTCATGATGAAGGAGGTTTTGCACTGTAGCTGATCTATGGTGCTTTCTAAAAGCAGCACCAAGAGATTCTGAAGATACAGTGTTGTACACTATGATCTGTTAAAACAGTTGTTCCTGCCTCTGACATCTGGAAGATCTAAAGGCTTTGTCTTTAAAGGTAGCAATAGTTTAGCTTGGGGAAATGCAACCTTCTGGCCTGGATGTCCACAGTTTGTCTCTTCTTTAAACAAATACATTACCTTATATTTATTGTTTCTAAGTCTCATCTTTTCAAACAGCAAAGAGAAATTTAATTTTCTTAGGGTATTACTTTTTCTGCCATGTACTGTTTTTAACCCCAGCATAACTTAACGTGTGTAAAAACCATGGGTTCCAACCCACAGGAGAGTTCATCTGACCCAGAATTTAGGAGACAAAGAGGTTTGCTCTGCCAGCTTTAAGCACAGAGAGAGGGAGGTCTGCTCTCACTTCCAATTTTACAGACAAGTTTTGTTTTAACCAGACTAGGAAGGCTTGGAGGATGATCAGATCAGTTGTCTGTATGATGTGACAGAACTATTTGCTGCCAAGTTCTTTTTGAACAGAAAGTAATTGGCATTTTGTTTTGGAATCTGAAATCCCACCTTGGGCATGAAGAGAAAAACTGAGCCTTTGCTCCCATTGTATGTGGAGTCATGTAGTTTCTGTCCTTCCCTTCACACCTGGCTGCTCCTTCTGCAGGACCTAAGTTCTCATGCCTATGCTTAAACCATCAACTTTCAAGTTTTAATGAGAAGATACAGAGAAATCTTGGTTTAAAATCAAATTTTAAAAAGTCATCATTTTTTTCTAAAATGAAAACCTTAAAGTTGGAAAAATCATCCAAATCCTTTAATTAAATGACGCGAATTGCTAAAGGGAATTATTTGATCACTAAAGAATACACAATTCTGTTATGTTTTGCTTGAATTAGGATGTTTCTGCAAAAATTTTGTGCTTTTTCTTTTTCCTAAGCCAGAGTCTTTAAATATTTTTCTGCCCACCCTAAGCGCACACCAACAAACCAGAACCATTTATGTGACTCATCTTTAAAGGGGAAAACATTGCAATTTTCAGTTGTTCTGGGTGCATATCTGGGGATTGTGTAATTTCGTGGCTTATACACATACATGTTGTGAAGCCAAAAAATGAACAGCACAGAGAAATTTATACATTTATATCCCTTTGTATGTAGTAAAAATTTATGTTGTTTGATAATTCACATTAGGAACGATTTGTTTAAGGTACTAGGTATGATTGCTAACAGAATTGAAACGAGGAGAGTTCAGACCCCAAATTCAAAGGCAAGGCAGTTCAGCTTTTTGTTCAGTGGGGTTTGTTTTGTAGCTGGAAGATAACAACTTACCCAGTTTCAGAGTGACACTGCATTGAGTTATAAGCTGTGCTGGACTGTGATACAGACTCACGTGCATTTACATTGTTAACCAGTGATGAAGTAATTCTTCCTGAGTTCTCTCCCGAGTAAGAGACTGTCTATACAAGAGTGTTAGGCCATGCCACTGTAATTTAATGGCTTTATTTTTAAATGCATTTTTTAGGCATATATGCACTGACAGATTTGACTTTTCCCTATAACAGGAGCTTTTGGGAAAGCCAGAACCATCTACTGAGTCCATCCACCTTTGCCTTTGCCCTTGTTGACCTGGTGGTGGGGGTGTGGAGCTGCTGGGGCTCAGTTCCCCAGAACATCAACAAATGTGTGTCAAGTAGAAACAAATGTGATTTACAACCATTATTTATGCATTCTTTGCAGACAAGCAACCCTGTCAATGTTGTGGTAAGATGTGATAAGCTTTATCACACGCGTGTTGCTCTCCTCCTTTCCCAGGTGATGACATTTCCTTAGGAGACGTGGATGACCTTTTGAAGCGCCCTCCGTCCCGCACGGGCAGGCGGCCCAGTTCTGTCGACACGCTCGCGACGGAGCCCTGGCTGCGACCGGGAACTTCCAACACGCTCCGGAGACTGATGGCCGAAGAGCCGAACGCAGCCAAGCTGTCTGCGGAGGCCGCGCTGCCGCTGGCTTGGCAGGGCCTCTCCACCGCCCACGGCTGACTCGGGGCTCTGGGAACCAGCTGTGCCTTGCGGCCGAGGAGGGACCGTCCAGCACTACCACACTTTCCAGGGTCTCCTGGAGGGAGAGTTCTCTTCCGTGTACATAGCGTGGAGTTGTGTGTGTGTGTGTGTAATTTAAAATAGCAATAATAAAGATTCAGACACTGCAGTGTAATGGAGATGTAGCACAGGGATGTTTTCTATTCCGTGACGTGGGAAGTGGAGGAATAGCTTGGAAGCCTTTGCACTTTTTATACAACTTGGTTTCAGCCTCAGAGCTGAAACACAAATACAGTGTGAATTCGGTATGAAATCAAAGTTATTTTTTAGCTTCATTTTTAGTCAAACTCCAAAACTGTCTGGAACTAGAGTAACTCAAGAGCAGAGGGGCATTAGGTTTTTACCAAAAGAGTGAGTAACTTGGAGAAGGACCCTTGCTTTTCGTACATTGTGCATGGAACAGCAGAACATTTCAATGAAAAAAAAATACTATTAGTAATGTGTCCTATGTTCTGTAACTTGTTACGTGCTGAAAAGAACAGAAATTGTTGCAAATATTTATGTTTCTGATTGAATGAAGAGTGAAAATAAAGTATTTTGTTACTAAAATTATTTTTGTTACAAAAAATGTGAAAGCAGACTTCAATTTTCTTAATTTATCCTTTGATTCAGCTTACATTTACTTATGAACAAACTGGAATGTTAAGGCTGTCTTCAAAGAAACAGGAAAACACATGGAAGATTTGTTGATTAAAAGCACAGAGCTTTAACAAGGACATGTAAATGTAAGATTTTTAGGAGTTCAGTGAACTGAAACACTAAGGTGGAATAAGGGTAAGGCTGTGACTTTCCTCTTGGTTAGGAAATTCCCCCCTCGATCCCCCAGTGGGGTGGAAGGGGGAGGGAGAAAACCACTGACGAAAACAGCAAACTTGTAAAAGTATCTTTATTTTTACTGAAATGCCACTTCAAAGCTTTTGTAAACCTGCTTGAAGGCCACAGCAGTTCCATGATGACAGCAGGCAGTTCTTGCTGAGAGAGACATCCTGCAACCTTGTGTTGTGTTTAGCTTCTTCATGGGTTTAGCATGTGCTTTCCCAGAAAGGATTTATCAGATCTGGCTAATTCTTACCCTGAATCTCTGGCTCAGCAGTGAGAAGGCTCTCGATGTTCAGCAGTGTGGGTGTGACAGAAATGGCCAGTCATGCAGGGGCTTTACTGTAATCCAAGACCTGGGCTGGATCACAGGACAGGCTGCATGGCTGCTGCATCCTGAACTTCCCCGAGGCAGGAAGCACACAGGAATTTCAAGCAGGTGAGGTGAAAATGTTCTATAATGCACTTACTTACCCCCCACCCCAGCACCTCTCATGCTGAAGTCCACCTTATGCATTTTATACTTCTCTGGGTCACCTGGCAGCCTTGCCATTGGTTTTGATGCCTGATGGCTCTTTTCAGTTGCTTCACAGTTTGAACTTTGTGATACATTAACTGTACTAACTCCAGGTTACATACAGAACTTGTCTTCTTCCTCATCTACGTGCCTATGTAGTTTAATTATTCCTTATTCCCTTAACTTTAATTGAAGTTTGATCCCCAACAGAAGCATAAAGTCAATGTTACCCTATGAAACCACCCTCATCTCACTGCAGGAAGTTTTGTAAATGCCACAGACCACCACAGGCCAGCATTCCTTTCCTCCAGTTCAAGCCAGGACACAGCCCAGCCCCTCTTTAAGTTGTTTTCTTCACTGCTGCTGTGGCCTGAAACCAGTGAACTTTAACCTCACTGCTCAGCAGCCTTTAGCACCATGAATTATAGTCTTTCTCACAGCCCCCTTGGGCACCTGGGTGCTACTCAGGATACTCTGGGTCCATCAGCTTTCTCTGCATCTCCAAAGCTCAGCCCTTCTGCCTTCCTAAATTTTTTAAACTTTTTATCATGACAGCCTTACCTACAAAATAAATGAACCTGCAGAGTGGTTTAAGATTTAAACACTGCACAACAAACTGAAAAAGTAAAGTATAGCCCAAGAGGAAAGGCTGTACAATTACAATTAAAATAACCTCAAATCTCCCCCTTCTGACACTGGTAAATGCAATTTAGTGAATCACAGGTCACGGCAGTTAATTCCTGTCTCTGGGTTTTCCAGAGCTTTTTCATCAAACTGCTTACGTTTTTGGAACCTGCAGTGAAGGGCAACTGGAGATTCATTCCTCACACACCACCTCAGTCTTCAGACTGCTCTCCTGTGCTAGTCAGGCATTTTGCAGGAACACACTGGAGAACAATCCAATTCCACTTTTACTCATCAAATCAGAGATGCTGACAAAGCTGAGCTGGCTGATGTGTTCCAGCTCAGCAGGCAGCAGAACTCCCAGCCTTTGCCTCCCAACCACCCTTTCTCTATTGTCAGTTTGGTGTTTATATTTTAATCCCCAGAAAGCAACGCCCAGGATTTGTGTTTCTATCTGTGCAGCACTAGAGGGTTCATTTGACCACTTCATGCACAAACACTTTTATTCTCCTCCTCCTCCCTGCCCTTTTTTTTTTTTTAATTTACCATTCTTTTTCCCCCTGTATTTGTCTCTAACAGTGAGAAGACACATCACAGTCAACCAAAGGGCACCCACCTTTCTGCCCCCAGGAGGCCACAGTTTGCCCCTTTGAAACAGAAGCATGAGAGGCAAAGCAAACTTAAAACAAGTAGCTGTGGATTAGACCGGTTTTGATTGCACTGATGAAAGAGTTCAAAAACTTTATTGACCTATAACCTGATTAGAATATGCCAGATGAGAACCAAATATTGTACAGAAAGTTGTACAGAATTTTTTTTTACATAGAAAACTTTACATATCTGTACCATATACATTTTGTCCATCTGAAAAAAATTTCTACATCCATTGTAATACAGAATGCTTGACAATCTCATCTGTTAACCATCAGAGCACAATTCACAGTATGAATACATTTCCAATAAATTTAACCATCCCCAAACCATGCCAGATTTGTTACTTGAATATATTCAACATTAAATTCTGTACATAAGAGTGAAATCTACATCAAACAAAAAACATCTGACAGCAGACACAACCTAGACTTGTTTGCAGTGATTCAAGTTCCAGTCCTTGAAGGATCATCATTTCAATGGCTCGTTATATTTAAAAGCCCTAAAACAAGTATATTACAGGTAGTTATGTCAGTCGTGATATTTCTACCGCTGTTCTTGACAAAAGTCGGCAACACTAACTTCTGGGCTACAATGAAACAAAGCAAAACAAAACAACAAAAAAAAGAGGAAGAAAAATCACAACCCAAAAAAAAAAAAATAAAATATATAAACCCAAACTTCTAGTGCATTTGGTAAACGAGTAAGAGTTATGGGCTTTCAGCAAATCAATATTACAGAAATAAAACAATTCGAGAAGAACTGTATAGTGTTAAAGAGTTTATATTACAGACCTGCATCTCTGTACATTTTCACAGAAGGATGATTACCAATGTCTCAGACAGCCTGAGTGTGCAAAAATCTTAGAATAAGAATATCAGACATAGTTGCTAAATATCTTTTACCATGAACAATAATCTCCATTTTCTTTTCACTATAAACATTTTATCCTTCAAAATACAGCTCTCCTGAGTTGTACTTCTCGCAGAAGCTCAAACCTTTACATATATGTTTTCTTTGGGTACATTTTACTTTCACACCCGCCATAAACATCTGTTGCTATACTGTTGTCTAGGACAGTAAAGGATACTGCAGCCCATGCTGACAAGGGGACTGTGCTAAAAACTGGCCTTGTGCTCAGCACGAGCCAGGGAAGAGAAACCGACAGAGATAATCCATCAGGAAGTGAAGGGACTGGAGTGTTGCAAGCCTTAATTACAGTTGTAAGCGTCTGTACCGTTAACCCTTGGATACACGTTGCCATACAAAGAAATCATTTTTATGGATATCCAGACAGAATGGCTCAGCTACCTGGTCCTTGTGTTTAGCTGAGGAATATAAACTTTTAAACAGTGTCACTATCTGCTACTGCTTGCTTATTCCAGACTCTTGTTCTGGTGGTTGGGATATTTGGAAAACCACACCAATCCGCAGGAAAAACCTCCGTAAAACAGCTCGAAGCTCAGGAATAAGGTCAAACTGCATGATTTCACACAACAGAGGATAGTAGAACGATGCATGGGCTTTGAACTGCAGGGAAAACAAACAGAAGAAATTACTCTATTACACATCAATACACCTCAGAAAGCACATTGCAAGATATGAATTTTAAATACTTCCCCAAATCACGGTGAGAAACCCACAAAGTGACAAGCAGAAACATCTTTACAACCGAAGTTAGCAGTGCTAGAATAAGGCTATGACAGCTGTGACATACTCTTGACAGATGCTCACTAGCTACACAAAGCTCCTTACTAATGCTTATTCTCCACGAGGAAATATTTTTCTATTACCAGTTTTTTATTGTAGTTGGTCCCTTTCACTTAAGTATTTCAGCCAAGTTTTGTTAGAAACAGAGAGAGATCTAAATATGGATTTATTTACTGCAGAATTGCTTTGGAGAAGGTCCAGGTGATGTACATGTAGCACTGGAGGCAGAAACAGGAGTTAATTCTTTGAATAAAATATCATCACTAATCCTATTCTTCAGCAGGAGAGGGGTAAAAGCAACTTAACACGCAGTTCTAAAGGATTCCAGCATCTTTCAACTCCTCTCAGACACGTTTTATTTTATCACTCACTGCACCTTCACGCTGAATTATTACTGTCAGTATCTGTCAAATGCAGTTTGAATGTACATTCCCTCAACAAAGGAGTGTCTACAGAGCAGCAGGAGCTTTTAAAGTCAAGTCTATAACTGTGTGTGAAGAACTGGCCTAGAACTACTTCTTACCTGTAAATGTTATCTGAAACACCATTCCAAACAGTTACTTACCCTTTCATCACTTATCTTCAGGACTTTAGTCAAAAATAAGAGTAAAAGATTGGTCCAGGCTTCCCGATGACTTTCTGATGTAAGAGTCAGGAAATAACTCAGAGCCTCACTGCAGACACTAGAGAGAACAAGAGGACACAACCAAAAATTAGTAACTCATATTTCATTCTAAGCTCTACTGCAGAGAAGGAGCTTTGGCTTTGCAACACATGGCAGTAGAGCCCTGGTGTAGAACAGCATCGTTTTATGAGAGCCACTCTAAGCCTGATTAGTGACAGAAGGCAGTGATTTTGTTCAACTTAAACCCAAAGTCCCAGTACTTCAGCAAAAACAAGCTGACAAAACATTATTGTGCTGTTTGTGCATGTATTTGAAGTGCATCAAGCGCTCTCTGAGAGGTATTAAAACTGCACGTGACAAATGCTATATAGACTTTAAGGACAAATCTCATGCTGATGTAACCAAGGTAGTTTTCAGCTCTGCTTCCTGGTCTGTGAACCTTAAAGTCTTAGCTTTATTGTCACAGTTTTAAGCCCTCTCTTTTTCCAACACTTGCTTGAAAAACTCTGTAAACAAAAACCATTCAGGTGAATCTTAGTATTCACAGTAATGAATAATCAAAAAGCCAAAAGCCTCTCTCTATGTAAAACACAAAGCTGCTCAATCCCAGTGTCTATTTCTGCAGATGATAACAGTTTCAATTCCTTAAAATACCTGAGGTTACTGCAAGAAAAAAAACAGAGTTTAGGTGATAGTTGCCTTCTTTTTTAAAGAGGAGCTGTAACAAGCCCCCACCTACTCACATTGATACAAAAAAAGGTGACAAAACCTTTGTTCTCTCCTGCAATACATGTAATTAGAACAAAAAGCCCAGACAGCATCAGTAGCTGGAGGCACAGCACCCTCAACAGCACATAAAAACTCAGTGTTAGCTATGACCACCACAGCACACATTAGCTCTAGGAAATTTACCTCAAACAGAGGAGGTGTATCCTTTTAAATAAAAAAAACACCTTTAACATCAGAAACAACATCAACAGGATGGACCTACATGGTCCTACGTGGACCAGCTACATGGACCTTACTTTAGTAGTCTTTGCTGGACTTCCTCCCACGCACTGGTCCGGCTTTCGTCCATGTACATACGGAACAGGATGCGCAACCCACAGGCGAGGCTGCTCGTCTCCTGCTTCAGGAGGTTAGGCTTGGATTTGCCTTTGAAACCTAGAGAAATTCCAAGCATCCATTTAGATTTTTGGTTCAACTGACATTCCCCCTAACAGTCCCCCCCACTTCTTCTAAGCATTTTCTGCACGCAGACGGTTAGAAGAATGACTCTGGGTAATTAATTTCTCGTGACATTAAGTACAATGGAGCACTGCTACAGATGAACCTATTTATATATGCCACAATTGTGTTTGGCACCCATTTTTACATAAGCTTCCAATCAGCTCTGAAACCTGTGTTTGTGCCTGCAGCTTCCAAGCACACGACTCACAGTGGCAGCTGTAACTCAGTGAAACCTTAAATTTCAGGAAACCAGGAAGATATTTGCACCTGCACAGATGAGGTCTCCTCCCCTTATGAATTCCAGGGTCATAAAGCCAAAGCCTGATACTCAATTTTTACATTCAGCATCTAAGTAGTTTGACCTTCAAAGCACAGTAGCACCCTGCCACTAAGTATTTCCCCAAGATGACAGACTCACCTGCTTTCCAGAGAGCAGTTCTCTGCTCATTGTTTGAATTAAATGCTTTAGCAAATCTGTGAGATTCCAGCAGACAATCCAGAAGTTTGAAAAGCTGCTGTGATGTGAGAAAACGATACATCCCTTGATCTTGTGTATCCACGTGGACATCAAAGTCTACAGCATCTCTCTATTAAATAAAAAAAAAAAAGAAAAAACCCAAGGATTTCAGGTAAAAATTCACAGCTGTGTTCAGCAAGCTCCTGTGATAACTCAATCCTACCCTGCTGCCCTGGCACAGCAAAAGCAATTTTATGCAAGTCGTAGAAGATCTCAGCAGTCTGATGGAAGTTCTCAAGTGCATCTAAAAACTCTAAATTAGCAGATGTTATAGGAGTTTATGAAACTTTATCCACC
Source organism: Platyrinchus mystaceus (assembly GCA_035041135.1). Lineage (NCBI taxonomy): Eukaryota > Metazoa > Chordata > Aves > Passeriformes > Tyrannidae > Platyrinchus > Platyrinchus mystaceus. The sequence continues at coordinate 117,910,058 of JAWWLV010000088.1, forward strand.
AGAGGAAAAGCTGTTAAAAAGAGGGATACCTATCAGTTCTACTTACTTGTGCTGCTGCTAGATTCTCTGCATCCTCTTTTTTGCTAGTTGCTGGGAAGAACACAATGTTGTCGATTGTTTGAATGAGTTCCAGCTGTACAACACACTTGATCAAAAGAGCAGCAAATAACTTCTGTTCTGGAAATTCTTGAAAGAAAAAGAAAACTACTTGTTAACTAGGGAACTACAATACTTTTTTCTATTTTTGAGCTATTTTTGAGGGTAAGTTGAAGAACAGTTTAACTTCAAGCATATTCATAAAACAAACCTGGAATCCACCAGTCTCGAATTACTAAAACCAGGACTTGTGATTATATTAACAACTGGCACATCTTAAAAAACTATTTCCCGAAGTCATCTGTGATATACTGTACAAATATTCAATGTCACATAAAAATCACCAAAATGGTTGACTTGGATCTTAGTATCAGTGCAATAGCAAGAACCTGAGGCTGAGGCTGTCACAGGCAGGAGGCTCAGGACAGTACTGGTGTCATGGTTTGTTTGCACTTGTGGGAAGTATTAATACCACCACAGTCATAAGCATTTAAGCACTAACACATAACTTTGCACAAGTATCTTAAGGGTTTCATATATCCTCTTCAAATCATAGACAGGATTTTACAGCTACATTCTACCGCTGTATTTTCCACCACAGCTTCTGTTGCATTTTGCACTGAAAGATCTTTGCTCCTAAGACAAAAAAAATTATTACTCATTTACATAAGGAGAACGCTATTTTTAATATTTTGCTTTGGGTAAAAAGCCTGCAAGTTAGCAGTTGAACTCTTGATTTTCAAAACACAGGTCAAAAGTGTGGACCCAAAGCAATCCAACAGAGTTCTGAAACAGTACATGAAGACAAAAATGCAAACAATGAATTTCTTCTCGTCATGTTTCTAAAGCTATAGCTGGGGCTACAACTACGGATACCAAACATCTGCTAAATACTACTCTTAAGAGAGACAAAATGCCCAGTCATTACAAAGCACGCACTTGGTGTTGGCCTGGTTTTACTTGTTTCTTCACCTACTGTGGCCCCCATGCTGGGTTGATAGGGGCGTCCATCTGAAGGTCTAGGCTGAATGGAATCATGAATATCTACTGACTTCTGTGAGACTGTATCCTGAAAACAAAGCCAAAAAAAAAAATTAACTTACAAAAAAAATTCAGCAAGCAATTATCAATAGTGCTCTGCTCTTCACAGCTTAAGACACTTGTTGTTTCAACACTGCACTTTTATTCACTTTAGTCGTATTTGATATTATCATTCATGAAAGACGCATGAAAAAGATGACCTAATAAAGATTTGAGAATTTAACAAGCAACGAATACTTAATTACAAAGAAAAGTTAATGTACTTTGCAGATAGGTTTTTGTATTCCACTGTGTGTCAGCCAACAGTTTGGCTTTTACCAGGTGAAGTGCATGAGGTTTGCTGAAAAACCACTGGTCTGCAGTGAAAAAATGGCTCGAGACTTTCTGTGAGAAACTGTTGTCCTTTATAACTGGTGAAAATGTGAACGCACAGCTCTTAAATGACAAGTCCTAGCAATACGAAGTACCATCAGACTTTCATCTTTACTTGCCTTTACTCCCTTGAGTGTTCTGAACCATAAGCTCCTAACACGTCTGTGGATGACACAGGAACTTACCACAATGAAATGATGGAGGAGAATACATTTGTATCACAAAAATTCTTTTGCCAGAGAGCTGCTTCAGCAGACTTCTGCAAGGTGTTCTAATTCTCCCTGTTACTGTGTTATCTTGTGAACTAGAACTCAATGACTTTGGAAGAGAAATTGTTGAGGTTTTGTTTTATTTTTTAATAAATATCTTCCTTCTTGACAAGTTGAATGTAAAGTATTAAAATGAATACCTATTGTTTTCATTTCAGAAAGCATTCATTGAAAGAGGGAGACGTAATTAATAACAAAATATGCTATCATTAGCTGCAAAGCACATATATACACACACATATATGGTGACAAGTGGCAGGACTCAAGGGAATGGCCTGAAGTTGTGTCAGAGGAGGTTTAGGTTGGATATTAAAAAAGGTTCTTCAACAGAGGTGGGATGGGCACTGGAACAGGCTCCCCAGGGGAGTGGTCGCAGCACCAAGCCTGACAGAGTTGAAGAAGCATTTGGATGATACCCTCAGGCACATGGTGTGACTCTTGGTGATGGTCCTGTGCAGGGCCAGGAGTTGGACTTGATGATTATTGTGGGTCCCTTCCAACTGTGAGATATATATATATATACACATATATGTATAGAATAATGTCCCACTCAATAACCCAGCATTTCTATTGGCACTTGTTCCGTAAGTACCACTGAAGACTACACATTAATAGCCTTGATTGTGCTGTTAGCAAGACTTAAATCTACACGTACAGTTCCTATAAAGAATGTATCAACTTCTTATACCAGTAAAAACCAAGGATTTCATCTTTACTAAGTATAAATACATATTTTAATAAGTATCATGTCTATACATAGCAAAACACTCCATATTTGAACTACCTAAGGAAAAATGAGATGAAAATATCTAAAGCCTGCAAAAAATCTATCCTACCAAAAAGATCCAAAATGTCTCCTTTAATACTATTTATAAGTTCTGTTAATTTTGAAGTTGCAAAGTGTTTTTTTACACTGAATATGAAAAATTTTTTTGAAAATATTCATGTTGAAAAGATTTGAAAGAGAAAAGATCCTTCAATTTACTTAAGACTTAGACATTTAATATATCTGCCATATATGCATGCTACTATTGACATAAATGAATCAAAAATGTAGCCAATGTTTAGATCAAACGTTTTACACATCAAATCCCTATAAATGAGTCATACATAATATAGAATGAATGTACAGTACCCATATAATGAGAACTGGCCATCACAAACATTTACACTCTGTTTCAAGTAAATTACAGTAACACTCCATAAATATAAATGGAGGGAGTCGTCTCTCCTGCTAGAGCTCATTTGGGACCATTATCCTTGAACAACTGTTATCAAATGCTTCATTAATCTATGAAGAACTTTATGCAGCAATCTTGTGGGAATTTCAAAAGACAAACTAATTCTCATCACTAATAAAGTAGCTACAGGGCTGTCAACTTGTAGGTAAATCCAAATTAGACCCCAGTTTATTCAATCAGTGCTAAGCAATCTCATGGTTATACAGATTTGCTATTTTAAACACTGATGAAAGTTCTTATTAACAGAGAAAATTTGAAGGAAAAAAAAAAAGTAGTCAATCTGTCATTCTATCCCCCTTTAGCATTTTCTAATCTTGCCAATATATCAAAATGAAAGAAAAAACATGACCCAAAACAGGAAACAACTCAAAGCCTAAATACAGTATTAGAGAAACCTATGAGACACAGAACATTACCTAAAACAAACACAAGTAACTACTTACAATCAACTTCTGGAAGCTATATATACTGCAAACAAATATGTACTTCTTTATCAATTAATTCTTTGCTATTTTAAAGCACTAAATAGAACTCTACCTGGAAAAAAAGTTTTCAAGTAAATCAAAATTGAGAAGTGTCTTTAAACCAAGTATATTTTTCACTTATTCTTCATCACAATTACAAAGCTCTTGCAATCTTAAAATATTTTAGCAACTTACCAGTTTTTCTTTTGCATCAGAGGGAGAGCCAGAGCCAAACTCCCCTCCAACAGGTCGCCAAGTCAGCAGCCTTTAAAACACAAAACCAATACCAAATTTACTGAGCTTGAAATGCAAATCAGAACCAACACTCTAAAAAGTCCACTTCAACATGGTGGGAGTTTTGTTTCCATTAATTTAATTAATGGAAGCTAAACATAAGAAAAGTATGATATAGATACTTCCATAAATTAATAAACTAATTTCAGTTCTAAGTACACACTTTTTTCTTTCACACGTATTGAAAAATATAAGTGTTGTAGTTTTTGAACTTCAGTGTTTCTGCCAGCTACTTTGGATGGACAAATGGATTATGTAGAGGTGAAATAATTTTTCTCAGAAATACTGGATTTAAGGCAGTGTTCTAGTGCCATTAGTGGGCTCTGTTCTCCAACACTGCCTTAAGCTTTACCTAGAAAAAGGAATCAATCTACCCCTGAACAAATCTGCATGAATATTTGGAGATGTTTTGCATCCTCTGTTTGGGGTATGTTCCAGCACTGTGTTTCTATTTTCACTTAGGATTCATTGCTGTTACATGGTATCAAGTCACTGACAATGCTGATCATTCCCTGCTGATTTCCTATAGACGTTGCTATCTTGAAAATCTTCACCTCAAGCACTAAAAAATTTCTACATTGATTGTAACTTATTGAGGCTGTCTGTGCTTACCAAGAATTGAAGGAAACTGGATTAAATAACTTAAGTGGTCCCATTATCTCTTGTTCTATCAAATCTATCGGTACAAAGTAAGATTAAAGTTATTTGTCATCATTAAGATCTTAAACAATTTAGTTTCAGTCTGTGTGAGGCAATGCATGATGGACATTTGCATCTGCACATCCTAAAGGAGAGCCTTTCCTCACTGTGTTAAGGTTCCTAAATTAATGTATCACTGATCTCCAGCAACTGAAGATCAGATAACTAGAAAGACAAATTGGAGATAAGGAAATATAAAATCTTGAGGCATGTAATGAGACAATAAATAGAGTAGAACAGAGAACTGAACTGATTCTTGAAAGCTACAAGGACACAAATTGACGTCTTGGAATAATGAGCCGTTATGAGCCAGGAGAGGCCAGACCATCATAATTTGTGCAAGGAACCAATTCTAACTCCTGAATTTCTTGAGGACAACAGGGCATTCAGGATGGCTGTCTCAGCACCAGCAAGCTAAGACTTGCTCTCATCAAGCTTCAGAAAATTTTGATCAACAAAATTTAGAAACAGAATTTAAACAAAAAGAAAAATAAAAGAAACTATTAAAATAAACTAACAAACTACAGGCTGGATGAGCAAACAGTGAGGTGGATCAAAAACTGGCTGAACAGCCTAGCAGCCAAGCGGATGGTGATGAGTGGCATAAAATCTAGTTGGGAGTCCAGTGGTACATCCCAGGGAGCAACACCGGGTCCCGTTCTGTTCAATATCTTAATGAATGATCTGGGTGATGGGGAAGAATGGACTCTCAGCAAGTTTGCTGAAGAAACTAAAGCAGGAGCAGTGGCTGATATACCAGAGGGTCATGATGCATCCAGATGAACCTCAACAGGCTGGAGAAATGTGCTGATGGGAAACATGTGCAGTTCAACAAGGGTGAAGTGCAAAGTTCTTCAGTTGAGAAGGAACTACCCCATGCACCAGGACATGCTGGGGGCTGCCCAACTGGAAAGCAGCTTAACAGAGAAGGCCCTGGGGATCCTGGCGGACATCAAGTTGGACATGAGTCAGCAATGTGCCCTTGCTGCAAAGAAAGTAAATGGTATCCTGGGCTACATGAGGAGAGGAAGGGGATCCTGCCCCTCTGCTCAGCACTGTGTCCAGTCCTGGGCTCCCAGTATGAGACACATGGACCTACTGGAGAGGGTCCAGAAAAAAGGCACGAAGGTGATGAAGGGACTGCAGCATGTCCCTGCTATGAGGAAAGGCTGAGAGAGCTGGGACTGTCCAAGCTGGAGAACAGAAGGCTCGGGGCATCTCATCAACATATATAAATATCCAAAAGGACAGAGCAAAGAGGACAGACCCAGGCTTTTTCCAGTGATTTGCAGTGCCAGGACCAGAGGCAATGATACAAACTGAAACACAGAAGGTTCCCTATGGATATCAGGGAACACTTTTTCACTGTGACGGTGACCAAGCACTGGCACAGGTTGCCAAAAACGGCTGTGGAGCTTCCCTTCCTGGAGATATTCAAAAGCCAGAATATGATCCTGGAAAAACTGCTCTGGGTGGCCCATGCCTGATCAAAGGGGTTGGATCAGACAACCTCCAGAGCCCCTTCCAACTTTAGCCATTCTGTGTCATTCTGTATTAGTATCTTCAGCTATCAACACCTCAGTGATTCTGTAGAAGCTTGGCAGCAGTACAGTTTGTGGTTTTCTAGTGAGTGATCCTTGCTGAAATTGGTAGCTGAGTAAATATTCTAGTACCACATTTTCAAAACAAGGAAATAATATGATCATCTCTCTTTGCAAGAAAGTAACTTGCCAAGAACCAGCAGAGGCTGATACTGCAACTAAGAACTCCCGCAGCCAACGTTGCAGCTCTTAAATTGAATAAGTTAGCTATACAATACTTGGAAGATGTTTTATATGAATGGTAATAAAGAACATATGTAACCCTATCTGATCACAGTAATAAGAACCTCTGCCAGAAGATACTTTACACTACAGAAATTCATAGCATCTATTTGAAGCCAATTAGCAATTAAAGCACTTGCCCAGGAAGTTTTCATATATACCACTGTGTGACTTCTTCAATTCAACATTAGCTATTGTGTTACTTCCACATATGGGTAAAAAAAAGGTAAAAAAGCATCATTTGCCTTCTTCTCTAAATACTGAGGCAGCCTTCACAAAAAGTTGGGTATTAAAACTGCATTGTCAAAAAAAAAAAAAAGTAATAAAAATTAAGGCTGGGAGGGCAGGAAAAGCTCTGTTGCAAAAATAAGGAGTCACAGAAAAAGAACTAGATCCCATAAAAAGAGAGGAAATAAAAAAGAAGTATCCTCCTAGGACTCAGAAAGAAAAGCAAAAAAAGATGAGTACAAAGTCTCCATTAAAATTATGAATACCTGCATATTGTTATAATTTTTTCTTACCCGTCTAAAAAGCTTCAGTTTTAATTAAATATGGTCAAAGTGAAAAGACTGTTTTGAGCAGTTTTTTGTCACCCAACAATCGTTGGTCTACTTTCACCACGGAAAAGGAGATGAATTACATATGCTCAAGGGATTACTCTCATATAAAATACAAGTAAGATTTACTTTACCCTGCAAAAGCTGGGAACTTCCAAGAAATTAAAGAAGGAATAATATAATGAAGTTCTCAAAAGAAGGCATAAAAGGTGAAAAAAGGAGATGAGAAGACTGGAAATCTATGGAAGGAGTTGAATATTCTCCCAGGAAAAATAACCTGTTTGAAAATCAGAAGTGCCATAATCAAAGGGAATAACGCACATATTTCAAATCAGATATAACTAAAGGCAACATGAGTATTTTGAATGTGTCTAAATATTAAGATATCCAAAATGCTGCTGTGGAAAGGTTTCTAATATTCAACTATAAGAACAACCCAGAAACCTAAGTTTTGATTGTGTGCTGAAACCAAAGCAAATATTCTACTAGTGAGTATTTATTTCAAAATCTTTTCAAGTATGGGACATAGCAATTTAGGGCTAATTTAACTGGAATTTTACCTCCAGAGATTTGGTTTCAAATTTTATTTTTGGCAGTTACCAAAATGCAGAAAAAATATCTTGGTAGCTCCCAAGTGTTTCAGCTTTATTTCAGTATTATTCTTGGATGGAATTAATTCATACCTACTCACATAAAAAAAGTAGGTGAGGTAGTGACAGATTTTATCTGTTAATGAATGAATCTGTTTTGGATTTTTTTTCTGTTAATGAAGCTCTCTTTTGAGTGCTATCTGATACACAACCCTAAAATTTAAAAAAAAGGGACAGAAGGCTCCTTTTGCTTCAGTCACTTCAAGCCTGAACTAGGTTCCAGAAGCAAATGCTATGAACTAGCTGACAGACACAGAACAAATAATAACATCAGATTTGAAATAAGCAGTGTTTCCACTCAGTGTTGGTAGCACAGGGGGAAAAAACCCTCAACTTTGGCATAATGCTGGACATAATTTTTTGTTACTCTGCCCTCTGATGCCTTTGTGTAACATAATCCTCTGAATGGTGAAGCCAAGAAGCTTCACATCAAGTTACAATATGAAGGGAAAGACAGTTACTAATTATGCAAGATCATTTTCATAAAAAGATTAAGATTCACAGAAACATATGATGGGAGTTAACCATCAACCACAGAGATGTAAATCTGTAAGACTTGAAGCATTTTAGTATTTTGTGGATGTAAGACTTAAAATGCATGCAGCTAACAGGAGAACTAAGCCATAGCTAAAACACTGAGGAAACTTTAATTTGAAACCTGAAATGCTACAAGGAATGGTGAGAATTCACAGCCAGGTGGGAAATATACACATGGAGCAGGTCTCCTGCCCCACATATCAAAAGCCTGACACATGTGCAGATGCCCACTAGGCTGCTCTTGTACTGTTTTCTCTTCTTATCTCCTTTCCCCCAAGTCTGTGGGAAAAAAGCTTTGAAGTTTTACACAACCTGCAGTTATCTTCTTTGATAGAAACTTCATCTGTTTCAGCAAGAACAGCCTGAGGGAAAGACAGAATATTACAGTTCCCACACTACTTCTCCTAGACTTAAACCTTCCAGGTGCAGAAGGTCTCTTGAGTGAAGAAAATCCTTAAACAGCTCATCCTTCCTCCTCATCCAAAAATCTTCTGTTTGTCACCCCTGCCTCCCCACAGCGGAAAAAGCTTCACATGTAATTACAGCAAAGTTTGCCTACCAACAGCATTATTATATTACAAAAAAGAAAATAACCAAAAAAATCAGACAGTACTTCTCCAAAAATCTGACATTGTCAAATTGAATCAAGTTACACTTTGAGGGTGGTTGGTTTTTCTGCTCATCTCCTATACAGTATTTTAGGGTTTAACAGTTTATCATTTATAATATAAAATTATACCTAGTACCTAACTTATCATTACATTTCAAGAAAGTCTGTTTCTCTTTAGTCCACACATAACAGCTTTTTGTTCACCCCACCTATGAGATATCTGAGAGTTTGAAACCAGTAAGTCATTTAGTTGAACTATTTTAGAAAATATAAATATTAACAGTTGTCTTACGCATGAGGGATTGTAGTTTTGAAAATATCCAGCATGCAAGTGCAAGTTTTGTCCCAGATTTCTAGGGTAAACTTTTCACCATTTAGGATGACAACATTCTCCAAACAGTTTGTACCAGATCGTGCCAGTTGTTCATTGTCTGTAAAAGACAAACAGTGTATTTGTTTATTCACATTCAACACAGTAAAATGTTAACATTGTTTTAACATAACTGGTACAGTCCTACCTTGCTGCACACACCAGTACAGCTGTGCAAATATATCATCCAAAAGAACATCACTAAGTACTTCTAAATACTGTGTGAATACATCACATATTGCATAAAGTGCATGGTTACAAGTAGTTGTCATCCATTCTGCTTTCTAGGAGTGGAAAAAAAAGAAGAGTTACAACTTTTAAGGTAACACTTCAGGATAACATATAGATGGATACTTACTAGTGACATGCAATTTGTTTCTGTATCTCAAAACCCTCAAAACTTGGGAGCCCCAACTTTTGCTTTGCTAAGTAGCATGTTTTAAAAAACTACAGAAACAGACAAACAACTGTCTCAGTGTCTAATCCTACCTCAGCAATTTAACACCACATCAAAACTGTTTAAGTATTTTCCAGAGAATAAAAACATGGAAAGTGAGGCATGACCTTCTATAAACAGCTAGACAAGGCTTCCCAAACAGTCAACAATTTTGGTCAAACTTCTAATATTAATAATTACACATAATTTATATCTTTAGGTCAGAACAGTACCTCATTCTAGTTTGGCAGGTCAAAACCGAGATGGCTGGTCAAAAGAGTCCAGTGAAAGCACAATGCTGTTTTGGATTTTCTGTTTGGTTTTGGGTTGGTTATGTTTTTTTTTCCTTCTGCTTGTTTTTCCCTTAGGTACCAAAAATTTTTGAACAAGTAGAACTTACTTCTTCTAATTGTGACTTCACTGCCGATTACAAGCCTCACTTCATTAAGCATGTTGTGTGTCTCAAATTCCAGACATCACGTGTAAAAGCTACAGTCCTTATAACACTACATGTATTTCATTTTATGCTATTCCTCTGTTGTTCATAGTGTAAACTACTAGGCCTTTTACACACATTAAAAAAAATGAGAAAAGTGACAATACCTGCCAACAGAATGCCATTAAAACAAAATAAGGCTATTAAAATCATACAGGTCAACCACGCAAGTTTTGAGGTTTGCCTTACATCATTTGATAAATCTATATTACAGGTTTTCTGCTGTAAATATAGTTCTCATGTAAACTATATTTTCCCATTTTTTTCACCTCAGTCTGCTGTTCTGGCAGTTTCATGTTGTCAAATATCCTGAATACAATCCGAAACAAATCTTGCCACCAGTGTTTTTCATAAGTATGGCCGTATGTCTTCATTATTTCAAACATTACTGTTAAGCCCCTGAAATGAAGAAAGAAAAACACACTAAGAGTGAGACCAAATATGTCCAACTGCAGCAACAATAACAAACTCAAATACTGTTGAGAACATTATACCTGGATCTGATGTGGATCAGGCACACTAGTACACAAAAATTAAGTAGAAAATCACTTGTAAAAAAAGCACTTTATAGTCACAGGCAACAGCCAGAGAACTGTGGTAGTTTAAAACTGAAGCAGGAAAACAACTTCGTTACAAGGGATCACAAGAACAAACAAACAAATATTTCCAGAAAGGAACAAGTATTAACCTTTACCAGAGTACAAAGAGAGTCCATATGCACGGCTCACATGTAGATGTGCATATTTAGAGTTATTTGTATATAACCTCTTTATATTTTGCATCTGAACTGCAACTGAATATACTTTATAAGGGAAAAGCCATATTCAAGGAAAACAAGCAAGTTTTACATGATATCAGAGTACAGCTTTGATTTTTCTACTGTTTCTGCAATCTTCAACCAATGAATGAATCTGGTATAAACCCAGTTTTAAAATCCCAAAGTAAGTATGATGGGCAAGACACACAATGCAACCACAACTACTTAACTTCATTATAGATTATAACAGAAAATAATAATGTTGTATGTAAAGAACACAGACTAAATGTCTGTATTTGAGCATCCATTTAAAAGGTGTTTAGTGTTTCCACAGTAATATCACCCAAATCAAAATACATAAATCATTTTATGATGATCACATTTAGTAGAAGAGTTGTTTCTATTTTGAAAGTATAAATAAGCCTTTTAAAATTTGAATTACAAATACTGATTGTTACCTGGTTCTTACATCTAATTTGCATCTATTGATGATACAGGACAACTCGAAGAGAATTGGGAACCACCCTCGCACCCACACTCTGTCTTCGGGAGCTACATTCATATCATCACTTGTGTATTCCTTGAATGCCTTTAGAAGAAAATACATGGTTATAGAGAGTCTGGACTGTAAATAACAATCTCTGCTGCACTAGTATTGCATCCTGATACTTCAGGTGAGCTGGCAATCAAAATAATACTGAGAAAACGAAGTGTTTTTCAAAGTACTACTTAGTATATTATGAAGAATAAACTTAAAAAATAAAAAAATTATACATTTGATCATCAGTTTTTGCTTGTGGTTCAGTGTGAGTCTCTTGCTGTCATTTTCATAGAGACAGCATTGAAAGTGAGGATCTATCATAATATTTTAAGGATATCAAGCATTTTTGCTTATGCCATTACCCATTCTTCACAACATTTCTCAGTAGAGAGAGATCCTGAGATATGCTGATTTCCAGCAGCTCTCAAGAATGCCAGTCACCAGCTGAACTGGGTGCATAGGGATGGGCAAAGGGGAATGAAAGAAGAAAAAGAAATTGCTGATACTTTCAAAGCCCGTGGCATTTTATACTCCGATTGTTTCTGAATAAAGTATATTTCTCATTAATCCATGAAACTTGAAGGGAAGCCAATAAGTTTAGCGCAAGTATCTTTTCTTTACAAAAGCACTATTGATTAAAGCACTTACAATTCAGCTAATACAGAATATACCTGAGGTCTGTCAGATACGTATTTCGCACAGTGGCGGATGAGGCGGATCGCTTCCATACTGGTATCTGGAAATGCTGCATTGCAGGCAAATTCAGACAAGCACTTTACTGCATCCTGGAAAGAATCTATGGTTGCTGGGAAGTGTTTTTCAAACACGATTGCTGAGAGAAAAGTGTGAACAGAAGAAAAAAAAGTGTCATGCTTTAAAATCTATTAATTCTAATATGAACTGACTGTAACAGAAGCCATGAGAGACCAGTTCATCAATTGGTGCTGTCAAATGCCTGAGTAGTAAGAAAAACTAAAGAAAAACACCAGAAGAATGGTCTAACAAAAAAAAAAAATCACCTAGGGGGCATTCCATTTTAACAGTAAATAAGTGTTTAAAATAAGATAGCATCTAGACTAAAGGAAGGAAATTTAACAGTTAAGCAAGACCAGAGCAATAGGCTTACTGTTTAACACTGGTCTGTGTGACCAGAGTTTAAGAGAGCTACATGAAGCATGGAGTTACATCTACTAATGGACTTCCCCCTCTGCAGCATATTGCCTCGTTTTTAAATAGCTACTTTTCAGGATAAAAAAATGCTTCATCAAAGCTGAAAAAATTTTAGAAACTTGCAGAGGTTGAGACAGAATGAAGTGATCCCTTATGGTCCTTAAAGCCTGTGATCTAGATTAGAGTGGGAAGGAAAAAAAAATTAAAATCATCACAGTGCCACCTAGCTCAGCACTTTCTCTTAAACAGGGCCACGTACAAGCACAATTCAGAAACGTGGAAAAAGACAGACAAACAACATAATACTAAAATGACTACACTTCTTTTCCTGGGGGAAAAAACATAACATTCTTCACTTACACGAAAATCTACAAACTACGAGAAATTATCTGAGGTCTGACTTGTTTTACCACAGAATGCGACAAACATATTTTTTTAAAAAGGCATAAAGACAGACAGACAGACAACTATCATCTTATTGAATGACTTTCGTAAGCATTTTCCCAGAGGACTGGTTGAAAAGTGTAGATTGGTTCTAAGACATGAAGCAGGCTTTACTATGCAGACTGTGGAGTCAACAAACAAAGCTTTTCAGGCTCTGGAGTGACACACACTTCCATGACGTCTGAATATCGTTCATACTCACTGACAATGTGCCCTGTAGTCTGGAATGCCAGTTCCACTATACTTTCATCCTGATCTGAGGCTGCCAGATGAAATACTGAAAAAATGTTCTTCCAGCCAGAACGAATGTTAGCAGCCTGGGAATTTACCATCTGTGCAATACACCGTACAACCATGTCTCGAATAGTAGGAGACCTAAATTAAGATAAATAATATTTTTTTAAACTACATTATATAATCAATTAGAATAGTATAATTTTCTAACTATTGATTTTACAAAAATAATTTGAAACATTAATTGCAAAAGTTGATGCTTGCAATCCCAGGCAATTCAGTTAATTGTATGTTATTACCTATTTCTCTTCATGATATGTTCAAATGGTCTTAGGAAGTCCTTCTGGAATCGGAAATTAGCAAGTTCTCCTTTTTCCAAGAACTTCATTGACAATTGCCTTAATGAGTCTACTGCAAAAATAGCTACATCTTCATTGGGATTGCAGCCAACCTGAGAAGGTAGAATAGAAATGCACGGTAAGCTTGCATCTGAATTCTTACAGATTCAGCATGAGCTGCCTATACAGTTGATAACGGAGAACTAAACAGTGCTGGAAAATTAACAAAATCACACAGCAGCCAATTCCATAAACTACACTGTTAATGGAATTCAATAATCCCTAGCCAGTTCCAGCTATTTTCTACATTAATTAACCTGGCATTTAAAATTTTCTAAAAATAAGCAAGCTGTCTAGAAAGACTTCAATAGCTGTATTAAAAATGCAAATCAAACATTCACCTGATAAACAGTCCATTTACACTGGAACAGAAAGCATCACCTTATCCCAAGCTTCATAAAACTTCTAACACAAAACTAATGGCAGCCAGTTCTAGACCCAGGTCATGATAAATAACAATGCTTACTTGTGTTTTTACATTTATTATGTCGTGTACCTCTGCCTTCTCACAGGCCTTTTCAGCTTTGCAATTTTTGTTTGTTTAAGGTACTTACACAAGACAATAAAACCAGTATAATTCAGATAAATATGTGCTTTTCCAACAAATCTCTAAATAAAATTAATTTGTATCAATAACTGGAATATGCAGTAGAATCATTAAGAGGGATACCTTATTAAAATGATCTCCAATAACTTCCCAGATCCTAGACCACTGTAACCTTATCCGTCCCATGTTGTAGTAAGAAATCTCCACTATCTTCTGCAAACTGAACATTCGAGGGTGGGTAGCAGACAGCAGCTCATCCATAGATACAGCACAAAGCCAGCGAACAAAATCCACTGTTAAACAACCACAGATTTTAATGCAATATTTTTCCAAGGTTTAGTTTACAGGGGTGGGTGGGGTGGGGAAGAGATAAAACCTACCAATAGCATTTCCATCCAACCTCGTAGACCCCGTAAATATTCTGCAAAAAAAGACATTGTTACAATTTCTTTAAAAAAAAACCAAACCAAAACATCTATTAAACACATATTCAAGTTTGGCTTTGTTTCTTTTTGTTGGCTTTTTTTTTTCAATATATATGGACAACCTTGGATTACTTTTATTTATTAAAAAACAGTTAGTAATTGTGGAGAAATACTGATGAATACTGTCAGTAGTTTTTATCATCCCTGCCCAAATACAGAAACCAAACTTCTCCAGAGCACACAATTCCCATCTGCCATGACAAATAGATATCTGAAACACTTCCCATTATGAAGTGGGGAGAGACACTGCAAACCTGAAGAGCTATTATTATGTGTTTGACATTTAGCTTCCAGTTTACTTTGCTGTGATTTTACTGCAAGGCAACCTTCAATGAACTGATACCAATCTCACTGCCTATGGTCAATCACAAAAATGTTTGTCAGCCTTCAAAATGATACCTCTTCATCAATTTTGACAACCATTAAGAAAATGATGTGTTCTGATTTCTTATATGCTGAGCAAGCAAGGACCATTAACACTCCAGTCTGATCAGTATCTCATGATACAAACAATGAATGTTCATGATATGTATTAGGCCTGGCCAAATCCAGTTAAAATAAATGTGATTCATAGAAAGGAAGACTGGAATAATAATTTTGGTCATTTCAGACAACATCTGCATAAGCTAGAGGAAAGCAGGGAGTCAGTAATTACATTTAGGAGAGAAAGGGTCTGTCAATAATTCTCTCTGTACTAAGGCAAAATGAGAGTTGCTATCTGTTACTATATACAGTAAATCAAGATTCACCAGACACTACAGCAGTCTCCATTCTGCAACTCTCCTGCAGTAATTTTTTTAAGTAAAAAGGCTTCTTGCCTAATCTTTGCTGTGCTTCTGCTTGCAAAAATACCTATGATCCATAAAAAAAGGAAAGCCCCTGTACAAAACCAAAAAGCACTTCAATATGGTAGTATTAAGTTTTTTCAAATAAATCAATAAATTAATCATGTCCCATTTTTAGCACAGAGTATTCAAATAGTGCTTAAAAACCTTGAGGTCACAACAACAAATTCAGTACAATACCTGTCTACAGCAACGACAACACTTTGTGAGCTAGTTTCACCAATGGATTCCTGAATACTTGCTATCTGCTTCCAATCCACGTTTCCACCAACTACAGTGAACAAAAATTGAAAAACGGGTAAGTGATAACCCAGAAAGAGCTGGGAAGAAAAGTCGTTCTACTACCAGTATAATTAAATATATTTTTAATTCACAAAAAAGAGAAACACATTATTAATTTCTCCTGCATGATCTGGGCATCTCAGTGAACAGTTGCACGTTGGTCTAAGTCCTAATTAACTGGATTCTCTACCGATGTACAAACTATATTAGTCTGAGAAAATTATCCATGTTTGGAGCAATTGTATAAACAGATAAAAGTGAAAAAAATTAAAAAACACAAGAACCATCTTTTTTTCCTCCATCTTTCAATGAACCTTGGGTAATTTTGCTACTGAAAATATACAACAAATGATAGAGAATCCCACACGAAGAACTTTTCACACTTTACTAGCATTGAGTAAATCCATCTTGATAGGTTTTATTTTATTCACAGAGAAGAGCTTCCACCAAAAATCCATCTTTAAGCTACATCTCAAGTACGGCAAAATTATCACAATAGTGAGAAAAATCTGAAATAAGAATAGCAGTTATTTATTTTGGAGGCTAGAAACTGTAATCCACATCAGGGAAATCTCATATTAAGAAACTGCTAACAACGAGCAAAATTCCAAACATTCTGGTGATTTATAAACTCCCCTCGAACAGCCATCACAAAAAGAGAGGAATCTCACACCATTCTGGGTAATTCCACATCCCTGTATTTAGGTTTTTTCCCCTTAGACAGCCTAACAGGAAGATGGGGAGAACAGAAGACTGAAAGAAAGCGAGCAGTTCTGTTCTCAGAGCTTTGCAGAGACAAAAAGTTCTCCCGTTTCAGACTGCCTCCCAAAAGTCTGCTTCTGAGTCTCACTGTGCTCCACCCACACTTGGAGGTGGCTGGAGATGACTGTCAGACAAACCTATATAACCTGACCCATC
>JAWWLV010000088.1:117926733-117940580 GCA_035041135.1 Platyrinchus mystaceus
GAGTCTCACTGTGCTCCACCCACACTTGGAGGTGGCTGGAGATGACTGTCAGACAAACCTATATAACCTGACCCATCTGAAGTCTTTTTCTAGGGCATTTATGGACCAAACATTTGGTACATACATACATACACATGTAATCTCACACTGGTATTTCAGCTACTTATAATACTGTTGGGTTTGATCAAGGCTTCTCTTGTAAGCACACAAGCTGCCAGTATCAATTAGCTTGAGGCTTGGTAATGAGTCAGCTAAGAAACAGATCAAATGAGCAGCTGGTGAAGTGAATTTGAAGGGCTCTCTCCAAGAAGTCAGATAACAGTAACCAGCTCAGTCCGTTCCACATGAGAATTCCTTGTTATTGCAGTATTTACCATCAGTGCTGGAAAACCTAAGCAGACAGCAGACTTTTATTCTAACAGTTATGAATCTCTTTCAATGAAACATAAAGAGTCACCTATATAACTCTGCTTTATGAAAAACCAATTCCTCAGATTCCCCTTGTTCAAAGAGGATTTCTGGTTACCTAAGACATACACTTTGGCTACGACCTACTCACAGCAGCAGGTTTTGACTTCCAACTTCATGAACAGAAATTGGAATAGAAGAAACCTGAATTTCACAATTACAACTAAAAGTAAGACAACATTACTACCAAAGAGGCAAAGGAATAGATGCTTATTCATTTACATTTGCAACCCACGTGCTTGTGATGCTTTGAATGTCCAAGTAAAACAAAAATGGGCCACTGCAGGAAGATAATGCAAGAGATGAAGACGTTCAAATGCAGATGCCTGAAGAGCCACACCTGAATCCTTGCAGAGGCAGTAAATGAGCAAAGGAGCTTTTGGGGTTGGTTCTGTTGCTTTTTGGAGTGAATGCTGCTGTTCATCCATGTTTGAGTTTGCAAGCAGGCTTGAAAGATGGAACTTTTGTGTCACCAGACTGAAACTTCACTGACTCTACTAAACTCTAGTTATTTTCCTGTAAAATGCGTCTGTATATATGGACGTATGCACTATGTGTTCTTCACAGGGATTTAGGTTTATAGAAAGGTTGCTTGAAACCCATAGTTCCAAAGGATACTTTGGAGTGATCATAGAAAATTAAACTATCAGCAAAACACGATTTACAGAAAGGAGTGGAAAGAACTAAAACAGTTGAAAAAATGTTTTAATAGACGCAAAGTGCAAGAAAACCAAAGTCCTATGAGTTGGGCATTTTCCTAAAAGATTGAAGCAGTATTATTAAAAAAAAAAAAAAAAAAAAGGAAAACTGGCTAAGTTTCCATATGTGCACTGTAATAGCATTCCAGAAATTCAATTCAGAGAGAAACACTTCATGCATTTGGGCATAAACTATTTCCCTTAAAAATGTAGTTGATGGCAGTAAAAAGTCTTTATGAGCTGGATTTACACCAATGAAAGCAAGTATGATTTAGAGACACCTGAATACAGTTTACATTCTTGAGCTATTAGGACTTAAAACCTTTAGAGGCCAATCACTTCAGTGTAGAGAAAATGCCAGCATTTGGAAACAGTGAAGTTGGATAGGTCACCGGGGAACACTAAACTGGAGGATGTATATTAGAAGGGCAGAAGAAGCTCAGTATATGAGATGCTGGCAGACTCATTAATTTCCAGGCATAAGTTTTCCCTTCATCAGCTCTTGGCAAGGTGAGTACACAGAGGCAGGCCAAAGGAAAGCAGAAAGGAAAGAAAAAGCCTGACTGCAGAAGAAAGCCTGTCTGAGGAGAAAACAAAGCTGGATGATTAGGACTAATCTGGGGACTAAGATCAGGGAAAACCGGAAAATAATCATTACTACTAAAAAAGGGACACACAAAAAAAAAAAAATCAAGGGAAGACAAGGCTTTTGCTTGGCTTTGGGTGAAGTTCAAAAAGGCAGGAGGTACTGAGCATCACACAAACTAAAACATTTAACAGTCAAATACATTTATACATATACACTTCGATGCTTCTAGAGTTTCCTAATAAGCTACAACTGTGTAACTTTAACTGCGTTCCCTTTTTAAAACACAAACAACAACAACCCCACAAGAAAAACCCCACTGTTTTTAAGATTGCTTAAGGCAAGACCTCTACATATTTCTAGGAGGATAATAAACAACATATAATTTATGGAGAAAATTTTGGTGCTCAGGTAAACCTAAAAAAGGCACTTACTCAGTACCAAAGTAACTAAGAGAGGAAAGAAATGGCAACTCGGAATTTAAGCTAAATTAATCTCCCACTTGGCTTGAATTCTATGTATTTCTCTCAAAGCTGCACAACAGATGCTTAACCTACACATACTAACTTCTTGTTTGGTAAAATACTTGGTGCACCAATGTTGCAATATTATTAAATCTGGTCATACCATCTGTGATCCATTCTAAGTTGGTCATCTGTATTTTAATAGAAATGAATAATATATAATTTTCTTACATTTCCCACTCTCCCACCCTGGTAATAATATTTAACAGAGCAAACCAAATATTCCAGAAATTGGAACAGATCTATTAAAAGCCTAAGAGTTTTATGAGGACTACTTTATGGTTTTGTGTCTGAACCTCACAGTCAACAAGAATGAACACAAAGGACAAACCTGAATAGCTGTGAACAAAGCCAGTTAAATGAAATACCTCATATCTGCATTACTTACCCAGTCCCAGCCCCACAAATTCATCGGGTGCCTGATCTTTTGTTCCAGTAAAAGAACCTTCCCTGCCACGCACTGTCCCTGAGATGTAGCGAGGTTTTACTCCAGTTCCTATTAACTGTGCCAGTTCAAGCTGACTGATGCATTTCAGAATCTATTCCAGAGAATAACAAAGTTGTTTATCAACAAAAAGCAGTTTTAAATAGTAAAAAATAGATAAATAATCTTCAAAAGAAAAATATTCTAAACACTCAAGGTCAGAAAAGTATTTCTATTCTTCTGTCTAAAATGAATATTAATTTAGAGATGTTTTGCTACTTTAATTGGCTGCATAATGTATGCACAAAAGTATATACTTGGTACTTATCTAAAAACCACTGTATTGATGCACAAACGTGTTCAAAAATCAGTAAACATGCTTTCTTACAATTTAGATACAAATGACTTTTACCTCATGCCAGGAATTTCCTAAATAGTTTCCATCTGTATGAGCCACCGTGATGAGAGTTTTAATGGTGTCAATATTCTTCTGCTTCATTTCAGTAATACCAGAACTCACTGTAAGTAACGTAAATCTTGCTAATGCTTGAACATAGGCATCTCTTTCGAGCTACAAATGGGAGGAAAAAACCAAAATTCTCGTAAGTATTTTTTCTGTTTCTTGATCTTAGTACAGTCTGTGTGGTTTCATCAACTATACCATTTACCTTTATCTTCCCAGAACTGAATTTCCAAAGCATATGAAAATATCTTATGTTCTTCTACAATAAGCTGTGGGATAAAATCAGGCTCCTTCTATTCAGGAAGTGTAATGTCTGACAGCACAGAGCACATAGGTTGTTGTTAAGTTTCTGGTTTGGTCGTTTTGGGGGGCTTTTTCGGAAAACAGGATGCTGTTTCAAAATAAATGTGGCTATTTAGCTAAGCTTTTAATATTCTAGTACAATACTCAGACCTACTCTGAAAATGCTGCCCTAGCAGACTCACTCAAGTTGTAGGATTTTTTTGTCAACAGTCTATATAATGTATCTAAAAGGCATGTTTTGCCAATTTCTCAGAACTGCTCAAAATTTATTTGATTTAATCCACACTGTTTGGAGCACCTCAGAATCTTCTGAGGCAAGTGTCATGGGTGGGTAAACAGCGAGGGACCATAATCTAGACAGATGAAATCTATCTCACAAAAGAAAAAAAGGTTCCACATGTAGTTACCCAATTTTTATGCTGTCCTATAAACAATAAAGGAAACTCTTCAGATCTCATATGAACCAGGTAAAACAGTGAAAAGGGGATTACAGTTGAGCTCACATGTGCATTTTACTCTCCTGTTGTGTATAAGTGAAATTGTACATCAGATAAACAAATGACAATTATGAAATATATTTCACTGCTTGGATACTTAGGGCTGTTTTCAAGTTAAAAAATCATTCAGCATATAAACCAACCAAATATAAAATATATATTAAAAAAACCCAAACCAGGAAGAATTATTATTTCACAGAGAAAACATGAACACCACAACAGTGGGCAATGATAGAAGGGATAGGTTATCCCAGAGCTGCACAGCAGGTTTGCCATGTTCAAACCCAACTACTACTGCAGGGTACTCTGGCAAAGGCACAGCAAGTGATGTCTAAGCACAGAAAAATGGAAGTTTTAAAGAAAGCATACTCAGCAATGAAGCTTTAGAGTCTACAAACTGTATATCTTCTGGAAAATGTTTTCAGTCCTACCTATTCATGCAGACATTCCCTCTCTGCCCCTTTTTCTAAGCCATCAAAGTAGGAGAAAAACAACTAAACAATGGGTCCATCACCCAAAAATCAAAACCAGATGATACAAGCAGATTAAGTACATCCTTTTGACGCATATCTTGGCTCAGATGCTTAAAGACAAAAGTCAGACTCTGTGACAGTGTAAGATAAAGAAGCATAAATAATTAAAACCAGAATCTATAACTGAGGTTTTAGAGGTGAACATGCATAGCTTAAACTAAATTGTGCACTTTGCAAACTTCCTTAAAACTAAAAGCATTGATATCTCTCAAGATGGGTAAACTAATGTTAACTCTTATTAGACACCAATCTTAACTTCTGTATGTTTATTCAATGAAACAGAAAGGTTGCCAGCACTGGAGGAAAAACCTGATTCCAACAAAAAAGATCCTTAAATCAGCTTAAGTACAGATTTGCCAGTCTCCTTCAAACCACCAGAACTATTTGGCCTCTGAAGTCAGACAAGATGCCGTCTAATCACTGCCTTGTGCAATGGAATACTCCTGTAACACACTGAAATCATCAACAAGCCAGTACTGTTTTTAATGACATCAACAAAGCAGAATTCCCACAGGAAACAAAGAAGGAATATCATTTATACAGAAAATTCAAAAGCAACACTTCTCGTTGTCTGAAATTTAAAAACTTGGTTTTGGAACACCTCCAGTTCAGGCAAGTTTGTCCCAAGCCAACCGAAGGGTATGACTGGAGCATGGGGATCTTCGGGTGTAGCAAGCATCTCCCTGCCCTTCCCTACGCAAGGCAGACATCTATAGGACTGGGAGCTAAACTCTGCAGCTGCTGAAACTGATACTTGTTACCAGTTTCACTTTTGCAGCTTAGAAACAAAAATAACGGGAATGTGAATTTCACTGACCAGCTGCAGGCTCCAGGGAAGGCTTTGCTAATCAACTTTTTAAGTCTGTTTAGTTTGGGGGCAGGTGGTGGTAATGCAGAAATTAAGTGGAAAGACAGAGGAAGGAAACCTTACACGATCTCAGATGGGCTTTTTTAAGCAGCTGTATAAGAGGTCCCAATGTGACTTTTCCTATTGGCGATAAAAAGTTATCTAAACTGCCAAATAAAAGGGAGAAGGAAGGAAAGCATTCACTACAGTACCATTTTTTCCCTAATCTTACAGGGTTGTTGGTTGGGTTTTTTTTTTTCTTTACATATGTTTTCAGTGTACACATGAAATAATGCAATGTCAAACATGAATTTTGCTTGCTCCTCTCTCCAGCTACCCCTATGATGGACTTATTGTAGACCATTATTCCATTTATTAACTAATTATCTACAATAACATAATTGTGCCTTCACTACCAAGGATTTTTTAATGGAAAAAAATAAAGCCAAAAAAGCGCCCAAATTTAATCAGAATTACCCTCTGGAGCCAGAGAGTCTGGAATTCTTGGCATTGTGCTTAATGCAAGATACATTCATGCATCACATCAGGAATGACATTTCCAGTGCCATAACTGTTAAAATGGCATCCAATTACAGAAGTCTTGTATTAGTATAATCTCTCTGGAGTTGAGAACAATACCCCAAATGGAGTTCACAGAGATACTATTTTACTTGTGAAACACAATGGAAAGACTCATTTTAGGAAGCACCACAACAAAGCTGAACAGCTTGTAACTAGAAAGAAAGATAAAAAGAAAGTACTTTGACTTAAAAGTAGTCAACTGATACAGAAACAAAAATTCAGTACCTAGGCATGGAAGAACTTAAGATAAAACACCAGGAAAAAGAAAGGTAACTTTATTTACACTTCCAGTCAAATATCAGATGAAGTAATAATGGGAGAAGGAGGCAGCCTCTAGGTTGCGATAACTTCAGCAACAAGGACTCCCACTAACATTTTGCTGGCACATAAATCAAAGTATTGTCTCAAATCTTACGTGTTTTTTTTTTACCTGAATGTTGAAAATGCAAGCAATCCGGATTGCACATCGTATACCCTCTAAACAGAGAGAGGCAACTTCGGTGTCATCACAGTCCTGCAGACCCACACTGAACGCAGCCAGAAAAGGTGTCCATGCCAACTGGAACATAGGCAAAATAAGTGTTATGTTAGCACCTCATTTAAGTTAGTACTTGAAGGGAATGCTGTAGTCTCGACATCTTGCTAAAGTGTAAATTCCATCCTTAACTCACATCATTACACTGAAGTTGCCTTTTGCCAAAAAGGAAATAGAATAGATAGTCATGAGATGCTGAATAGTATAAAGTCTGGTTAGACAAGACGCGAGAATGGGACAGGAGTAATGCAGACTGGCACTCCCCTCAGAAGCCCTCATCCTCTCCCTCAGCAACCAGCACACACAACCATCCTCAGACTGTAGGAAAACCCAAACCCTAAAGCTATGTCAGTTAGATGTCTATTGGAACTTTGGTATTCCCAGGATAACCTTTTTATTTGCACACTGAGAAAGAGAGATAACAGTTGATAGCTATTGCAAAAACCAATACAGCACATGGCAGATTCCTTTATGATGAGAAGTACTTAAATAAGACTAGCTTGTCCTGATAACACCAGTAGGAAAGAAAAGAAGGCAGTGAAAACAGGGCAAACTTTATTAATTCCACTAAAATTATGGTAAGACAACAAGAAATATAGGACGTGAATCTGCTCTTAATTTTGTTGCCCCTCCATGTTCTTGTATCCAAGCCACTGTTGATGTTTTTCATCTGTCTTGCCTTAGGTAGAACTGGGGATCTAATACACTCAACTGAAGTTATTGCAGGAGAGTCTACATGGTCTTGTCTTTGTGATCAAGGCTTCCTCTCCCACAGCCAGAAAAATCAATCAGAAGATGCAGAGGGAACCTCCCATGACTACATGTGGTTATGGAGAGGAAACCCCAGTATCCAGAAGAACTTTCAAAATCGTTTTACCAGAAGTCACTCCAGATGAAATACAGAGTCAATGGGCACAGCAAGGAATACAGATTTCACAATTAATTTCATAGTAAAATGATGCACCACAGAGTTCTGGTTCAATTTAAGCCACCAATTCCAAATGCACTACCTCAGAAAAGCATTTAACACTTGCCAAAGGGATAATTGTGGGACAGTATTGAAGGCATCAGATGAATTTCTAGATCCAGGATTTAATTGCCTATTGTATGACCTTTAAATGTCCCTTCCAACCCAAACTATTCTATGACTTTATGTTCAGAAATGTATGTTTCTTCTCAACACCTTCCTAATTTTTCAGTCCTATTGAAACCAAAACTAATCTTAAAAATCACAAAACTGAAATACTTTCTTAAGAATTATCTAATGATCTGTATATATGTTTTATAGCTAGATTTATGCTGTTATTTTTTATACACTGCTTTGTCACTAAGGGTGAAAATTAAGCCCCAAAACCAGACAATCAACTTTGGGCTGCTTAGGTGCATACATAAAGTAAATTTTTGCTCTGTTTTAATAATATAGCAAATCTATCTGTAAATGCAATTATAGTGGCCAATTTTACATGGACATCAATAGGTGAGATACCCAGAAATTTACAAAATTTTGCTGAAATAAAAATTTTAAAAAGTCTAAAAAATATGAAATTCAGTATTTAAATTTCACAGTTCTCACTTTTTTGAGAACACATTACACTCTCCTCAGTAGTTTAATTAGTTCATGAACATCCTCAAGTAAGAAAACTTCCAATTCTTAGCACCTTCACAAAAGACATTAAGGGTGTTAATTTATCCTGATGCTTCATATTTTGCTCCTTTGAAAACGGACTTTGCAAATGTACTTTTCAGATGCTAAAGGCTAGGAAGTACTATGGCTGGTATTTTAAGAAAAAATAGATTACGAATTTTACAGATGCCTGCATGCAGGTGATTTCATTTCAGTCTTAAAGAAGTCAACAGAGGGGATGTACAGTATACCTCTACCAAGGGGCAACCTGAAAGCAGATCTTTCAGAAGGGCTACATTAGTGTTCCTCTGTACAAACAGAGTGCTATGCTACTTTTATTAATAAAATGACAAAGAACTCAGAAGTTTGCCTCATGGACAGCAATCCCACAGCTAGATCCTCAGTGTGCCCAGGTGGCCAAGAAGGCCAATGGCATCCTGGCCTGTATCAGAAATAGTGTAACCAGCAGGACCAGGGCAGTGATCGTCCCCCCGGATTCGGCGATGGTGAGGCTGCACCTCAGACATTGCATTCAGTTTGGGACCCCTCAAAACAAGGACATTAAGGTGTTGGAGCACGTCCAGAGAAGGGCAATAAAGCTGGTGAAGGAGTTGATCTCTTCTCCCAAGTAACAAGTGATAGGACAAGAAGAAATTATCTCAAGTTGCACCAGAGGAAGTATAGATTGGATATTTGGAAAAATTTCTTCACAGAAAGGGTTGAAAAATGTTGGAACAGGCTGCCTAGGGAAGTGGTGTAGTGACCAGCCCTGGAGGTATCTAAAAGACGTGTAGATGTGGCACGTGGGGACGTGGTTTAGTGGTGGCCTTGGCAGTGCTAGGTTAACAGTTGGAAACAAAGTTCTTAAAGGTCTTTTTCAAGCTAAATGATTCTATGATTCTTGAGCCTGGGCCTGGAGCTCCACCTGACCTCACAACACATCCCTCCAGGGAATGTTTATTGTAATGCTAGTGGTCTGAGACTTCACCTCCCTGGAGCAGTTCACAAAGGGGTCATGCAAGGACCACGACTTGCACAAAGGGCTGCAAATGAGAGCACATGGTAAGGGCACAACAATTTATTTCAGTGGCAGATAACTGCTATGAGTTGGTCATGCCAGAGACCACATCCAAGAGCACACTGAGGCATCATACACTGCTGAATGACTCTGTATCTATGAATCTGAATCATTGGTACAGAAAAGGCATTTGGGATGCAGGCAGATTTGTACCCATACAAGAGCAAAGACAGGTGTTTAGAATAATAGTTTAATACAGTTCCAGCTACTTCCTCCTAAACTAGAGTCTTAGCTTGTCTAAAATAATAATAATAATCTGCCACAGACGACATTAGATAAAAGTTTGTTGTGATAACTGCTCCCCCAAAATGCAATTAAGTAACCTCCTCTAGAAGCAGTAAGAGGGAGCCAAAACAACGAACTGAAATTAGTAATTTCTCACTTTTATAAATCTGTTTTTTGACTACACCTCTATACCTGAAATAAAAATGCTAACATTTCAAAATTTTAACTGTTCTTTATAGTTTTTTCCCCTTAACATACTCCTCTGTATCAAGATGCTCTTTGCATCAGCACTGAAACTTCTTAAATTCCAGGGTAAATTAAATGAGATTAGAAGGCTCAAAATCCTTTCTTTCCTGTAGCAATTTAAATAACTTACAGAATGATGAAAAGACAGCAGATATAAATCTTTAGTATTTCCAATAAAACCTATCAGAATCTTTTTATTAAGAAACTGTGATATTCTCCACATTAGACATGTATCTCACCTTAAACATGGGTCTCACATGCTCCAGGTGTGTTGCACTAGTAAAAGGGGCCTGAACGTGGCTCACTGCCTCCATAAGAGCTTTAGCTGTTTTAGCCATTTGTTCCATTTCCAAGTTATAAAGGAGTCTTCTCTGCTTTTCACTAGCAACACCTGTAAAAAGATTTTTTCCTGTCATTTGTGCATCTTTAGTAGTGGTGTCTTTAGGAATGTAAGAATTTCACATATTTAATTAAGTTCAATACTCAGATGCAATTTTGTATTAACTTTACATTTTGACATTACCACACCAGCAAGGTATTTCTTTTACAATACAGATAAAATGTAACTTAAGGCAAACTAATGTGTGAAATGTAACCTATTTTTAAACCTTTATAGCATTTCAAGATCAGCACAACAAAGATTTCTTCTCCATCACCTCAACTGACAGCAGAAATATCACATCCCTAAGCTAAATTCAAAGTGAAGAAACATTTCATAGTAATCTATCAGCACACAAAATAAAAATTACTGGACATCCTTTTTCTGAGGGAGAACTACATTAATCACCTTTTCATTTCCATAATAGAATCTCCATCTCATCAAGACAGTAAAACCCAAGAAGCATGTAATAATAAGTTTTTTAAAAATTACAATAAAACATTACATTAACTAAATGAATACTGAAAACAAGAGGGATTCTTTTTAACAGATACAAGTTTCCTGCAAGCAATCTGTTCATAAGGCTAACACAGGACCTGAAAGTATACAAATATGTTGGGAAAGAGTCAAGTCTCTTTAATGTTCTCTGTAGAAAAGCTAGAATGAATAACACCTGAATCTTCATGCTGTGCAAAACACAAGGTTTTTTTTTTTTTCTCAAGTTTTTCTGGTATTTGAGAGAGAAAGAGATAATTAATTTTATAATGCATAAATTAGCGCCCTACAAACCAAATATTGCAAAATTTTTGAAGATGACAGACTGGTTATTGCAGGAAATCACAATGGTTACTATAGAAATAGAAGACCCACCCAGTGTGTCCGTTCTGCACTATGCCTATCAGTGACACTTTTTTCATAAAGCCCTTAAATTTCCCTGCGTTGCTGTTCAACAGCAAAACCTGCCTTCTCTCCATGGTGAATGCATCACCAGGAATTCAGACACAAAGGGAAGTGAAAATAAGCAGTTGCATTTAACACAGATTTGAAGAAATCATTGTGCATTTATGTTAAAAGGAAAAGGATATGAAGTTAGAAGCTAGGACTCATTTCGAGTTGAGTGAGTGGTGTTTGCTTCACTGAACTCTCATTTTAAAAAGGAGAACTTGGTGAAACTGAAGAGCCAAAACTTTGAAGAAAGCTAATATTGCAACTACTTACTTTGTTTACTAGATTTTGTGGGTATTGTTAATTCTTTTGTTTCCTTCATTGAAATCTTCTTTCCAGCTATTTCATTATAGATAGCAGACAAATATTCTTCAGGGAGATCTTTACTGTCATTGATACCTCTATTCATTTTAATATACTGTTCTTTTGTCATTTTATTCTTAACCTGAAATCCAGAGAGTAGCTGTAAATATCATTTACTTTACATTGCTCATTGCAGTTATAATGCTGCCTATAGAACTGCCCAGCAGAAGAAACACTGCCATCAAGGACAAACCTGATTCAGAAGACATTTTTAAGTATTCAACATATGCAAGACTACACTGGCATATCTACAAAATAATACAAGGACATCAGGACATTCCAGCACTCATGTAGTAGGATCCACAGATTGATTAGACACACATTACCAAAAAAAAAAAAACCCCCCCAAACAAAAAAAACAATCTATCTAAAAGAAATCTACCTTACAGAAAAGCCTAACCTAAACAACTTAAAAATCTCAACACCCATAAAACGTAAAACTGTTAACCATAAGCTACCTTACTTCTTACACACATATTGGTGTGAAATTGGACCTCAAGCTTTTGAAACTACATTGTCACAAAGCTTGAAAGTTACATATCTATGGATTACACTTATATTTATTCCAGCAACATACCTGTGGACTGTGAAGATCTGTTGTCAACATGATAATTGAGTAAGCTAAAACATATGCAGTATCTGCACTAGCAAAAAGAGTTTGCCTGAAGGCAAGAAAGGGAAAAAGAACAGCAAATTTAATTGATTAGGATTTTTTACTAATTATTCAGCTTTCCAAAGTTCTGAAGACAAAGTACATCTTACCCTTGGTTACATTCTAAGTATCTAGCAGCAAATTTCTCCATTAGGCGATCAATTTTTTGAGCTTCTCCTGGAAGACGAAATCCTTCTAGAAACATGCGCAGAGCTGAAACAAAATCCTTTCCCGAAAAGTCGTGTTGGTCTACATAGGCATACATGACTTCTTTGTTAAATTTATCATTGTCTCCCAGGAACTCCCCAACCTGAGTCTAAAATAAGAACAGAAAAGGCAAACTAGTGCATTTACAACACTTGGAAAAATGCAAAACCAAAACCAGAGTCAAATGTCTCACAAAAAGAGAGGCCTGTATGCAGTTAACTATGACATACTCCTGCTTCTCCTCTACTCTCTGAAGTCAAGTATTTTGGCCATATATTCCATCAAAAGGCTCTTACATGCTCATACATATCTGCCTACATTCTTCCTTCTCTGGCTTTACTTATATGCCATTTTTCCATTAGATGAACTCCACGTGCACAATACAAAGTTAATATTACCAATGATTGTTCTCTACTATAATGATTTTTGTAGTCAGAAGACTTACTACAGGAATGAAAAGCTTACTAAAATCAACTTTATCCCCTAGGGTGCAGATCTCAAACAGATGCAAGTGATGCTCAAACATAAATAGCTGGCACTCAAATTCATCCAAGTTGATCACTGTCAATGCAGTGCAGCACAGTGAAAAATAACAAGCATTCCCATAAAGATGCCTGTACGTGTATATGTAAACTGAGGTTAAAAAATTCGTTTTGATGTGAGATTTTAAGTTTTAATACTGAAATTTGTGACTTTCGCCACAGTTGCAAGCACTTGCACCAAAATGCGTGTGGCTCCTAAGCACAGTGGTGCAGGCTGCTGTCTCAGAAAGCTGTTTTTCATTACAATATTAACATGAGATATTCCCAGTCTCCTCAGCCAGATACTGCAGGACCCTTCCAAGTCCAGAAACAGCTGCTGGCTATAAATAAAATCAAAGCCCTCTTTGAAGGACAGATACTTCCAGCAGTTACTTACTGGACTAAAATTTACTAAGTTGCTTCTTGCTAATACTAGTAACCAAGTACAAGTTTTGAGTCAGCTCAAGTAGGTCAGTGTTTTCCTTTACACTTTGCTGAACTGCAGGATACATACAGTACAGGGTACAGCTCTAATGCGTTCTCCAATTCAAATCCCTTAAACTTACAAATTTTAGAAGAGAGAGTAAGTTTCCTTTTCTTCATTGTACAATTTCAAAACACTAACAAGTCATTTGCAATTAGTATAAACACATCTGCATCAGCAAAAACAATTATCAGGACAGTTTTCTTACTGAATCTAATCTTTCCTCTTGATGCAAGAACTGAGCAATATCTTCTGGAGTAGTGCCAAGCATTCCTTGTTCTTGCAGGTACTGAATCCCCCTCTTTGGTTTCTTATTGAACCTGTAAAATCAAAATCAGGATGGAATAAGAGTTAACCCTTTTACCCATGCACAAAGCTGTACAAGCTTAAGTAAAAAGATTTAATAATTTCAGATAAGGTCCTGAAAAATCTATGTACTAAATATTTTTTCCTTTATCAAACTATGCATTAGGTAGGAATGACCTGTTGCTTTCTATGATTATTGGATGATGGGGGTTTTGTTTGTTTGTTTTTGTTGTTGTCACCCCGTAAACAGCCTCCTCTTCCTCTTTCCAACATAATTGACAGCATGTCATCCACGCAGCTACAAGAGAGCTAAACACTACCATTTACTCTGGCACTCATGAACTAAAAAATATTCCA
>JAWWLV010000088.1:117951819-117975079 GCA_035041135.1 Platyrinchus mystaceus
GGAAATCACTCACTAGTTTGATAATCAATTTCCAACAAATTAAAAATGTAGTGGTAACACTGCTACTACAGAGGAGGGCCCATTTCTGAAGAGAGTTTATGTAGAACAGAAAAAAAATCCCAACCATTTCTGCATTTTAAAAGAACATTGGTATCCAATATAAAAAGTGTAAATCAATAATCTTGTCCATTTTGCTGTTAAATAATGAACAGCTAAGGTCAGACAACTGAACCTGTCTTTTTCTGCATGTAAGTAATTCTTAAATAATTATATATTTCAGTTAAATATTTTAAAGTGTTGAAGTAATTCTTAAGGTCAAGATTCAGACTGCTATTAACTAGACAGACATTAGTATAATACCTCCAACTACTATGTTGACCATTTCCTGCACAATACTTTCTACAATTTCTTGTGCCTTCTCTTCACACTCATTGCTTTCACCATCATATGCTCCTCCATCAGCTTTAGAAAGATCTTTATAAAGAAGAACAGACAGAAACAAACATTAATGATAAACTCAGAAATTAAGAAGATATTTTGCTTCCATTTAGGATTTAAAAACGCAACTACAAATCTATTAATAGGAGAGTATTATAATAAAAAAGGCATGTTTGGTCACTTCAAAAACAGGTATTTGCAGAATGTAAGAATTCTGGGTTCAACCCGTAAATGGTAATTAATATACAGGCCTATGCCAACAAAAGACATCAATTTTGTATCTTCATGTACAATAAACACTGAAAAGTCGATGGTTTTAAGGTGTTAGTCTCAAAAACTTTCACAATATTACATAGATACAAAAAGGAATCTTTGCTACAGTGACTACAACAGAGTGCAGGACTAAAGAATACTCATGAGGAAGTTTAACAGTAGTAACACGGACAACAGACACTTTGTGTTAGTCAACTACTTGAAATTATATGCCTGACTCCAGACTTGGGAGAAAGAAAAAAAAAGACAATCCTTAAGCCTTTCTCTTTACAGACATTTCCCTCCCTCCAAGAAACAAAAATACACACTGATTACTTTCTGCTGCTGTGGCTTGGTCAGCTTCTGTCTGTTCATTTTCAGCACTAGAAATGTCAGATCCATTTTCTGCCTCAATATCTTCTTGAAGGTTTTTCTCCATATCATTTGTGCTGTGGTCAAGTTCTCTCTCATGTTCTTTGGACAGTTGATCAGTCTGTGCTGGAATATGTCTCAGCTGAGGTGATTCAGGCTCATGATGGCTTAGTGGAGACTGCTGTAGATGGTGTTGCTGTCTGTGTCTTTCCTTTTCCATCTGCTTGGCTTCCTGAAGCTAAAAAAGCATTGCAAACACACAAGAACTTCTCTATCAAAATATAATAATAAACTGTATACATCATTTTATAAACATATCTATTGTCTCTGCTTACACAGTACCTTCCTAAAAGATGTAACAGTTTAAGAAAATGCATCTTTGTTTAATCATAAATAATTTTTATATCCCAGGATAGTTCATTGCAAGGGGGCAACTATGCAAATTGCACTTAACCATACCTTCACTGTGGGAAGAGGGATGACTACACTACACATACTGTAAGACCAAAAGTTGTCTGCCTGCCCTATGAGGAATTTCAGAGAGCAGATGTGACAATAAACAAGGACTGCATGGAAAACCATCAAAGCAGGTTTTTATTGTGGTCCCTTGATCTGGAACCCCTGAGGGAAGAACTTCTGTTACTTGTTTAATGCATTAAGACAACATGCATTAAAGTCAAATCAAAGCAGGACATCCTTTGAGGTGATGCTCTAAGAACCGGCTTTCTATCCTTGCAGAGTCTATTGTTCACCAAAACCTTAGTAACTTTTTATACTGTTATTTTGGCTACTGTGATCTCAGCCCTTTACTCTTTTCCACTTAAAGCTTTCAGTCTTGCATCTTTTGGGGTGCCACAGAGCCCCAAGAAGATACGACTCGAACTACAGCTCAAACAATTCCTTCTAGCATTAGTTAGATATCATACTGAAATAACTGCACTGAGTGTGAAAAACAAGTAGGACTGCTCATCAAGACTAGACTTTGGTTCAGCAAAAATGAAGATTTCCAATGTAGATAAATAATAATAATTCTCTTCTAATTAGGTTGCTTAGAAGGACAGTAACTGCACTGATTCCCCAAAGCTTTCAGCTGCTGCATGGCTCTTGACACTTTTCATAAATATGGTCTCTCATATTGCTTCAACTGTGATGGCAACATGTACCAAAACACAGTTGCTTCTGGAGGGAAAGTAAGAAAGTAATACAAAATTAGGAGTTTGCAATAATACAGTGGAATTACTTCTAGAAGTAGTTAGAAATTCAACCTGTTTTAAAATCTGGACATCTGCATTTTTGCTTATGTGGATTTTGGGTGTTTTCTTATGTCTTTTAAAATAGAACTTAGGACAATTATTTTGCCTTATTCATCTTTACTATCAGCAGTAGAAGGCAAGGGCATATCCTGAGATCCTTGCTGACAATTCAGCATAGCATTTTCAGTGACGTAAGTAAATGTTAAAAAGTGTATATGATTACATGACTGAAGAGACTGTTCTGTTTGTTTGGGGAGGGTTGCAATTGAATACATCCATTAAATATAGAGGACCACTATGAGAAGTTTAAAGCCTATACACCACCCCAAAAAACACATTTGACAATTATTTCAGAGTGCGAAATGCAAGAAGAAAAATACAAGAGAACAGATTAATTTTTTCCCCAAAGTACCTAAATTAGAAAAGCCAAAAATTTTCATAATGACAAAACAAACCTCTCAAGCTGGTTTGCTTTCAAGAGCTAGTTTCTAAATAAAGATACTGAGATACTCACTGCTTGATTTTCCATACGTGCAAAAATGACATTCAGCATTTGTGTCAGAGTGGCCTTGGCTGTGGTTTGATTTATAAGATTTTTGCTTGCTAGGTAGATATTGTAACATGTTCGTACAGCCTGTAGCACTGTTCCTTCGTGGATTTCTATGTGTTGAGATGTTACTGCAGTGAGCAAAGCCTAAATAAATAAACACATACACACATATATTATATAATTTCCAGTCAGAACCTTAGCAATCAAAAAGTTTGCAAATTAACAAACACTAAAATTGGATTACTTCTAAAATATATCTAAATACATATCTTGAACTGCAATTTAATTATGTTTTCCCAGGTACTCTTGTAGCCATGTCAGAACATCATATATTCTAGTTATACTAAACTGAGAGTGTGTCATTAACATATCTAGGAAATACATGTTTCATAATATGTAACAGCAAGAAGCAAGCAATGCAGCCATCAGAGAAGTAGTTAATAGAAGTCATCCTAGAATTTTCTAGACTCAAACATAACAGATTACCTGTTAAAATCTAGAAAGCAAGCCAAAGGGTGCAAAAGTTGTTTCAGAAACAAATGTAAATGTGATGAACAAAGACCAAGCATAAGATTAGGCAGCTACAGAGGGACAACTGCCTTTCATAAAAACACTTTTTGGGTAGATGCTAGAATATTGTGTTACTCTCTCTGTAGAAATTCACTTATTTCTTCCTATTTCAGCTAATATCTCCTTCTCTTAAAAAAAAAATATGCACATAAGCCTCTAAAAGATCAGGTAACAGAGGGGTAAGAAACACATTATCTTTATGTGAGGAGGAGGCAGGCTGGATTAAAGGGCAGAAAAAGAGGTAGACAAAAGTTGAGGACAGGATATGAAAACACTGTCAGAGAAGCATGTCAAAGAGTGGAAAGAAAGGCGAAAAACTTGGTCCACAAGAGTCCAAATGTTTATACTGATCACTGTTACTCCAGAATAAGGAATCTGGGAACTTTATGCATTAAAAACTTTGACAGGGTTATGATTTAATGGGACATTTAGACTTAGTAAGAACTAGAAGCACTGGAATGCTCCTACTTTTGTTTTAACTGCGTTAAATTTATAAAAGTTATTTCAAGTGTTGGTTTGTTTCATCAAACCACATCTCATGTCTCTTGCTGACATTTGTCAGCACTTCTGTACACACAAGCCACCACGAAGTGAACAAATGGTATCCATTCTTCACTCAAACCCTTTAAAAAATAAAATCACTCTTGAAAACAAGCCAAAAAAATGGATCCCAGACATAAACAGCTATTTTTTCCAAAACACTAATGTCTGGGTCCAATACAATAAGTATTTTGATTTAGTTAATATTTCTTCCATCAAGTTACAGAGGATACTACTGACAGACATACACACACTTAATACGCCAGTTTAACAACCACCTACAGCTTCTCACCTGAAAGATAAGGTCTCTTGCAGCCCAACATTTAGGACAATAATGAAAAGGTGCAGGGGGATCAAGCCTCCATCTCTTTTTTTTCTAGCTATGTCATTCATAAAGTTACTCCTTTGTGTCACTGTTTCCTTGTTAAAATCAGGTGATTAAGAAGCTGATATTTGAAAGTTCTATTTTAACTTTCATCTCAGTTCAGTAAAGTCTTATGAGGTTTTCTTTCCCCAACCTGTAATAATAGGAAGCAGTGCCACCTAACAGAAAAAGGTGACAAGTCTGTCACAAAGGTGATGGACTATGTGCTCTTTTGTTTTAATTGGCTTAACAGCCTGAATTTCCTCAGTTTTCTCAGTATGCCTATTATGACTACTAGACCTACTAGTATGCCTGTTATGATCTCTTTTCACACCACCTGATAAGGGGGCGTGGAGGCCAAGAAATGCTTCCAACACACACAGAGACATACCTCCTTAAGATATTATACCAAAGTCACTGAATAACATCTATGCAGACTGAGAAGTCAGTCTTTCCACAGGGCATCTCCTTGCAGATATCTAACTATAAAAGAATTCAACTTGGCTACAGAGCTCATGAAAGTCACTTCTTTTGGGTTTCTTTCCTTTCCATGCACTAGAGACTAATCTTAATGACTACTATACACGTTTGCAACCTGATAAGCATTTTTAACTTTGATCTCTTGCTAGTATCTTTCATCTTCCTTCTAATTTAGAGCCATCCTCAGGCCATTAGTCATGCTTACTTCACATCTCAGTGCCATTTCTTTTCCTCTACTATGACAATCTAATAGAAATACGAGAACAAACATGAGACAGGAAGTATTTTACAATTACTTTCTGAACAACATCCTTTCCTCTTGGCAGCTTCCATTTAGGGCTAATTTGATGACATGCCCTAAACAACATCACCTAATTCTGTATCATAAAAGAGAACATCATTACCACAAAAGGCATGACAGCTAACCCCGAGGAAGCACAGGTTACGATCAGGAGCAGCACTGCTACTCTTCTGAAACCCTTGTCAACTCATATGTTAGAAAAATGAACCCTTCCTTTCTCATTTCGTTGCTTTTCTTCATGTTACTCCCCACCCTTACTCTGTGATCAAACAGCCACTATGTGCAACACAAAGAAGAAGAGGGAGGGGAGGCAGAGTAGAGCAAAATCACCTCAACATCAGCCTCCAGTTAAGGAGGGTTATTACACAAAACCTGAAACTGCTACACAACAATGCCCATCCTTAAGATGTGAACAACAAAAGCTCTACCTTCCTTCCAGCTACACACTCTTACTACTTACTTTGCAACAGGTCTGGGATATGAAGTCACCTGTGCTATTTTAACAGCAACACATCAATACGCTTAAAAACTAACCAGAATAAAAACACCCAGATGTTCTCTGGTGTTTGGGGTTTTGTTTTTTTTAAAAGTGATTTTAGTAGACTCAAGAGTATTAAATGCATGCTAGGATAAAATCTGGGAGCAAAGCCTGGATGGAAAAATGCCTCCATTTTTCCAAGCTACTCCTTCAGAGTCACAGCATTATGTTGCTCTTTTCCATCAAGCTAAAGATTTGCTGTTCAAGGCTTTTCACAGCAGAGTTCCCACTCCTTCTGGTCACACTTAGCTCATCTGTTTTCATCCAGTATCTTCAGTGTGAGTTAAGGAGAGACGAATAAACGAAAAAAAAAAAAAAGCCTACTTTACTGTACTCCTCTCCTTTGCTGTTCTTTGGGAGAAAAAAAACTTTGTAAAAACATTGTTAGCATTCCCTTACTATACATCAGTTCCTTCCAAAAAAGCTTTATCACAAAGCCTGCAAAAATACCAACAGCCAACAAGCTTTCCTTGTCCTGAAACTGCTGGCTACCATCTTGACTGAGTTTGTTTCCTTATGCTTTCCTTCCAGTCCTTCACACCTATTGTTCTGAAACTGAGAAAGATCCTACTGTTCTGTGCTGCTACCTAGTTACTATAAATAAAGTTTATTTATTTTTATAAGCAACCATCAGGTGGCTTTGGGAAAGGAGAAGAATCTTCAGGATCATTTCTTGAGTTACAGATTATCATATCTTTGTGTGACACACACAGCACTTTTTCTTTTAGCTTGAAGCATGTTTGCCTAGCGAATTTCCTATTATGTAAAACAAGCGTATTAGCACAGGAAATATCACACTTTGTGAGGCAAAATGAATGTAATTTTAAAAGTAAACTAAATTAACAATAGTTTTCTACTAAAATCATCCAGCATCCATCTGTACCTCTGAACTTCGCACTCCTCTCACACTGAATATTCTGCAAGCACAGTTACAATGAAAGAATACAATTACTACCAGGAGAACGATTTTCAACTCAGAGTCAGTCTTTTTTTCCTCTCAGCCAACTCTGATCATTTTATCTTTGGAAGATTTATGACACAGTACAGCTGTCATCTGATCAGCATGAGCTTACTCTGTCTTAATTTCGTAACTCAGTTGCCTAGAAACTCTTGAATACTTGAGACAGTACATAAAACACAGTAGCCCTAACTCCTCTCTCTAGTGTTAATTAGCTACTGGAATCACCTAATTCTTTGAGAGGGGCTACATGGTTATTTTCAGTAATATTTTTAAGTTAACTTGAAGTCCCAACATTTACTTATCATGAAATAATGTGTTACTATGGACTAACACTTGAAAAAACACAGGACACTGAAGTCCTTAAACCAGAAAACAACAACACATCAAATAACCTTCACTGATAAATAATTTTTCAATATAAGTGACACTAAAAAAAAAAATCATGTAGAATGCAGAAATGTAATTCTCCAAGCAACATTTTCTCTGTGAGCAAGTGAGAATCTAATCTTCTGCTTTTTACCATTTCCAAATTATTCAGTCACTCATGTTACATACTTACTTTGCTTTAAAATATCTAAGTTTA
The DNA here is from genome assembly GCA_035041135.1 of Platyrinchus mystaceus. Classification (NCBI taxonomy): domain Eukaryota; kingdom Metazoa; phylum Chordata; class Aves; order Passeriformes; family Tyrannidae; genus Platyrinchus; species Platyrinchus mystaceus. The sequence continues at coordinate 117,959,022 of JAWWLV010000088.1, forward strand.
CCTCACTTAGTTTACAAACTTTGAAGACCTGTGGAAATACACTGTAAGGGTATGAAGAACAGAAAAATACAGTGTTTGCTTCCAGCAGGCTTTCACAGTGAAGACAGTGACTAAAATCAACAGTGTCACATCCTAGACTGTATGTCAGATTTCTGTAATAACAAAATTATTAATTATCAGTAAGACTTAGTATTTTAACTAGTAATTTTTATCTATGTAACATCAAGTTTAAGAAAAAATAACCTATATTCTCAAGCATTTGGTCAGTTGCCAGCTATGAAACTCACTGAAGGATTATGAAGTTTCTGAAAAAAAGAGAACTATATTCCAGTTTCTGCTATGGAAGATAACAAAGAATATAAATTATATAAGAATATAAGGTTTTATTTAGTTTTATCAGTGGACATTTAGGTGTTCAAAATGAACCAGAGTCTAATATGGAATTAACTGGATAAGTATTTTGCAAAACAGAAGTATTTAATATCCAACTCTGAAAACAATCCTTCTCCAAAAAATAAATTGCAAACTGACAGGACAGCATTTTCAGGTTAAGTAAGGAAAACCAGCTGTTAACTTAAGCCTCAAAATACAAGTATTCAGAAATAAAACTTCTTTTTTTTTCCTGCCACAACAATCCCCATCATAACACCTAAGCAAGAAATTTTCATGGCTTCACATCAAAATTACACCAAATCAAACTAAACTACAAGGAAGGAAGAGTCCAGTTTCCCAGTCTGGTTAATCACAGGGTCTGTAGACGAAGAACAAGGGTGTTACAGAGACGAGAATACGCAAGCAGAAACAGGAATAGAAAAGCTAAACTGGCCCCCATCAAAACAAGTGCAACACGTGCCTCTGAGCTTAGATACCTAAAAAAAAGACAAGTTATACTCCTCAGTGTCAGCAAGATTATTTCCTTGGTAGTCAGCAGAAAGGTATTTTCAGAACTTCTAAGAGGCTCTGGTTGCTGGGAACCAGCTTAAGATGACTCCACCACTGGAAAGCCATCTAGTAACTAGGAAACAGCACTGCATGTAAGCTCTTAGCCAACAAGGGCTCCCAGATCCTACACTGAGGGCACCACGCTATGCAAGGAACACCCATACCACATGCAGAACCAAGACATTCCAGGAAGGAAGGTGTCCAAGTGATCAAGGTTCTCAACTTTCACCGTGGCGTTGGTGATGCAGCAGCCCTGTGGGAGTGCTTCTTATGTTGTGGATAACACCCTGGGAGTACTGGCACAGGAAAGCAGGAGATGCAGGTCCCCCCTCCTTCTATCTCCCTGATGGAATTAAAATTCTTTAGACAATATACTAATCACTAGGACCACAGAAGAGTCCAAAAAGTCATGATCAATCCTTTTAATCATAATGGAGGAGTCCAAACTCAGCTCAGAACTGAAGAGTTATGAAGCCTACGAGAATATGACTGACGTAGCAATTTCATTATTCCTCCAAAGTCAGAAGTTCTGGTCTTTGCCAGACTTATTTCTAATTTTCAGGCTTTTTTTGAGTGTTCAGTGTATTGGACAAACACGGAGACAAAGTCAAAACAGTACTCTCCAACTTCCTAGTAATTCTAACATGGCAATCAGCTAAATGTAAACAGTAAAAAAATTAAGGCACTTAATGTATACACTTAATGCATTTAACAATTTTTGAAAAATTTACTTGTTCAACCCTTTTCTTGGACAGAGGGAGTATCAACTCATAGATAAGCCCCTTCAGGTGGGGAAGACTGGAATAAGAAAACATTCAGAGAGACAGTATTACAGTGAGAGGGAGATATAATAGTTCCAGCTACTGAGAGTTTAAATCAACAAAAGCTTCCTTCTGCAAAATGAAAATGTCTTAAATGCTTGGGCAAAACAACACAACAAATCTAGAAAACAGCAGCACAAACCAACATTTTTAACAACTATTCATTGGAGAAGTGGAGTGCAAAGAAAAGGAAGATTTGAGATATGAAAAGGAATAGAACAAACTACATTCTTTTCAGCAAAACAAGCAAATACAATGCCAACGAGGTAACAAACCCTCCATTTCTCATAACTAATTCCAACTGTTTTCTTCACCACTGCTCACCATCACAGCCATTCAAAGACTGCTGGGAATGGCACTTCCACTAGGTAGCTAACTTCTAGTATTTGGCACAATAATTTCCTGCAATAAATACCCATAATTAATGGCTGCAATCAGAAAACAGATTCCCCAGAAACATTTATTTGTACAAACTCCACATGCAACATTTACATAAGCTACAGAAAGAAACCCTGGACCTCCTTCAAGCAAAAGGCTGTGACACAGCAGTACAAAGCTACCGTGGCAACACCCAACTGCCAGGTCTAATTGCATTTCATCAACCAATTCCAAAACGGATTTTAAAATCTGCTGCTTAATTACCATTTCACCCACTGGGATTGCAGGATGGTTTGACAGTAATTCCTCACAATTAGAGAAGGCACTATTACAGGCTCCACAAGTCTGCTGTGAATGAAGTTTCACCCTGTGGTCTGTGCACAAGACTTGAGGTCACAACCATGAGTTCACTCAAAATGCAGTGGGAGAAATAAGGGAAAGGAGGGTAGGACAGGGAGCTTTCATCTCAAAGAGAAAGCATCAAAAAGTATTTTAGAATTACCATTACATTTACAAATTAAACACTTCTGCTTTTGAACTCTGAGGTCATGAATGTCTTCCTGCTGTCGCCACGATAAATACATGAGGTATTAAACGTGTTACCTTTATTATTTGTAGCTGAACCCCTTCGTCTGTTTGCGGGCCTTGAAAACAGCCACATATTGTCTCGATAATTCTATCAATTAATTTTTTGCCTGGAGCTGTACTGTCTGGAGCATTCCCTGTCAAGTGCCCATATGCTATAAGTTTCTGGAGAGAAGAAAAAAAAACTCACATAAATAAGAGCTTAAAAAATTAAGCTGGCTTTTTGTTATAATAAATAAATTCACTTGAAAGCTCTAACTTGCACAGAATAATTAAAACAGTACATTTTACCCCATGTCTCATAAAACATCAAGGATTTTTTTTAAAATGTCTTCCAGATTTATTCCATTTTCACTCAGCAACTGCAATACAAAGTTTGTCAATAAGCTTAACATTAAAACTTTTGTTCATCAGTAAACAATGTTTTAAAATGAACAGGATTCTAAAAACTAGCTCACATCACACAAGTCTTCATGTGTAGTCAGCACATAAATGTTTTTAATACCAGATGAACCAGCTGCAAACACTTCTATTTAAAAATAGAAGATTAGCCAGTAGCTTCACTGTTTCTTCTAGTTTTAAGTGTTCTTTTATCCCTTTCTTTCACTAGGTCTTCAATACTGAGAAGTGGAATTTATTATAAAATTAGTAAAATTCTCTTCTGTACACTTCAGACATAAGAGTATTTATAAATCTCCGCGGCCCACCTACTGAAAAACACAGAGTAGCATCATGATGCAAGAGCTTGCCAGGCATGAATGTGCCTGTGACTGTAAACTGGGTTCACTGCTGGGCTGCTCAGGAGAAACGAATGGCAAAATTCCAGGCTGTAGAATTTGTTCTGAAAACATTATGGGAGCCTCACAGGAGTTTTGAGAGACCAGACATCTCAAATTGAAACTATTTTACAACAATGATGAATAACAAAATGAATCTGCTAATGCTATACCTGCTGTGTTAGTTCAACACATATTTGAACAAATGAAAAGAAGTAGTTTTACATAATAAAACTGATCCAAACACATAACTGTGGTAATATGTATTACAGACAAATAAACACATACATACACTACATAATAAATAACATACATTCACCTTTTGTGAGAAATAAATGTTATTTGGTTGTGTGCGCAATAAAGTAAAATAATAAAAATCCCATGACATTATTTGTTACATACAACTGCACTTCCCCTCTAAAGCAACGGAATTTAAAGTTGACAGTTAAAGCTCATCTTCATACAGACCTGTAAACAATCTAGAGATGTACTGACAATCCTGGGGCACTTGGACTGGCATGCCAATTCAAATGGTAGGAAGTATTTGTCGGCTTCAATGAAGCTTGTCTTTGATTTCACAGGTGGAAGAGTGCTTGAACCAGACTTTGCTTCTCCATGAGGGGGACTAAACAGAATGACCGTATTAGAATGCTGTAAAGTGATCACACAAATAGTTCTCACCCCCACAATGTTTCTGAATGAAATAAAATATCAAGAAAATTAACATCGGGAAAGACTAACTTCTGTGAAGTTAACAGTAAAATGTAAAATATTCTTAACAGCTTTTATGATTCCTGTGTCCTTTATGGATCAGGCAAATTGACCCATTTGCACACTAAGGGGATATTCAGTGGTCCCTGCTGATTTGAAGGCATAAGACTTGTTTCCTCTCAAATAGGAAAAGACTCCCCTTATTTGATTGGTGAAAACAGAGGGGAAGAAAAAAAATCTATTCAGTACAATTTCCACATCAAATAATAATTCAGAGATGTCAAGCTTGTTACTACTAGAACCAAAAAAAATAAAACTTGCCAAAACTAACGATCCTGAAAGTTATTAACTACTCAACAGTGCTCTAGAGAAAGTACATCTATTTTGGAGATGAAATCATATCTGAATTTCAACCCTGAACATACTCAGGGGAAAAAAACAAATCAACAAACTAACAAAACAAAACCCTCCAAACCTTTACCCTATCCCTGCTTCAGGTGACACCACAGAATTTAAGAGTTCAGTGATTACCAATATATCTCACACTGGTAAAAGTATCTGAAATGACTAACGATAGAAAACCAAGAAATTTACGAGCTGTTGAAGTTTTATTGCTTACAGCACTTTTAGAAAGGTCATGCTCATTAATACTTATCGAAAAAGGGTCCTTAAGAATGGGTCATTTTTCACTAATTTGTGTGCATCAATGCAGTTTGCCTTTGGCTCAAAGCAAGATGTTGAGATTTTTTATTTCACAGAGAGCTCATCACCTATCATCTATAAAGCATTCCTGACCTTTTTTGTGCATGCACAGGTACCTTTACATTAAAGGTAAACTACACTGTCTTAAACAGACTTCACAAGCAGTATCAAAAAAAAGCCGCATAACATCATATTCTGTAGTGAAGGATTGTAAAATTCTTGCAGCAATTCAAATAGATCTTTACAGAACAACTATATCCAAATACAGGTCCTATGCATGTTGCAAATAAAATCAGATGCTTCAAGGAATGCATTCAATTTCACGTTCCTGAAGTGGAAGAATGAACTGCCAAGAGTTTATTAGAAATCTAAGGAATGATTGCAGTCCCATGCATCATGAAGTGAGCCTTAAACTAATCAATATACATTAGTTTCAGCTTTTCAAGGAGCAAGATGGATTCTCCTTGAGATGATGTTTGGTACCACATTCAAATAGACCTCCTTGTTTAGGTTGTTTAAAAAGGGCACCTAAATTTTAAGTCTTAACAGTGAACAATTAGTGTTAAGATGCTACTTTCTACTAAATAACATTTCTTCTGAAGGTTTAATTTATCCCTACAAATTTTTTTCCCGAAGAAAATCAGAGGTTTGTTTTTCTGTTGGATGTGCAACTTTATTTATTGCCCTGTATCGTTTTGCTGAAAGCAGAGCTCTTTAGAACAAAACCCCAATCAGATAAGTTGCAGAGGAAGTACATGATTCTTCCATGTTCTTAAACCTCTCTGAAATTCTTATAAAAGCTTTTCTCTGAGGAATGAAAGGGTGGTTATCTCTTGCTTAAGTCATGACAAGACTGTTCCTCATCCAGTGATTATGTCTATTGAAGCCATTAAAATTAAGTTAAAAAGAGCACTCCAGAAATAAACCCAGAATTGTTCCAAACAAGGAGCAGGCCATGATGAGATTCTGGAAATTATGAACCCAGGCCAGAGCAAGCTACTGAACAGGCCTGAAGCTCCTCTTAATTGAAAGCTATTTTAAAATGGGTAAAATATTATATATGGAAGATGATGCACATTTGCCTCTGGAAAGCAACTCAATGACCTCATCACATTACTGATGATGTAAGGGAAGGGGATAGCAGAGAGGGGAGAATAAAAACTCAAAGGACTTTTCTTCTTAATGTCAGTGAATTGTTTCTATTGGTTTGTGGGTTTTTTGTGTTGTTTGGTTTTTTTCCCAGCAGACCCTAAAACCAGAAACTATCCTCAAAACTTTCTTCCACTAAGGCATCTACCAAGCATGAGAATTATGAAATATGCTGATCTTTACATATCAGCAATGGAAAAAGGATAAGGTATGAATCAAACAATGGATTTGGAAAACCATTTTGGAAGCATTTGCTGTGTACCAGTTAAATAAATCAGCCTGCACTTTTCCATTCCATTCCCCTCCACTCCACTAACAAATACCAGCTCTGTTTAAAAAAACAAACAACAAAAGAAGCAGTTTTCCATGCACAATTTCTGGAAGCTGGAAATTATCAATTTTTCAATGCATTCCAGGTTAACTGTGAGATTAGTTAGCTTGAACAGGGACTGGAAAATTTTAAAGAATCATCATTAAAAGTCCCTTGATAGGGTATTCAAATCTCAATTACAGAAATAAGAAGCTGAAAATAATTTGGTAAACTACGAAGTTTATCTATTCTAAGGCCTAGAATAACAGTATTTTCTACTGCATCTAAAAAAATTGACTCTACAGTAAGAACAGGGAAGTCCATTCACAATTTCCAAGTCCAGCAATGCCTTCATAGCAGCAAAAGCTACTGTCAAAATAAAGACAGCACTGAAGAAATCAAAATTTATTTAGAAAATGTACACAGGCAGACACATTCTACTCCCAAAATAAACACAACTTCAGACATTATTAGAACAGAAATTAAGCACCCAAAGTTCAGAAATGGTTGAATCATACTTGTATAAATAATTATAATTCAGCGTTCTCATTAGTTTTAGCATGGTATTTAACTACAGGATCAGATATTACCTTTCCTTATTCAGTGCCCAGAACAAACATCTCTCGCTGATTAATTAACATTAAGGTTTGGGGTTCTTTTTCTTATCGTGCTTTTCACAATGTGGACTTCTGCTTTATTTATACTACTTTAGGAAAACCTTATTATAAATCCACATTATTACTTTCTGTCTGAGACAGTCTTGTGGTGCTAGATACAACACTTTCTGAACACTACACAAATATTAAATTTTACAATCCCACTATGAGCTAATAGTATTGACTTTATTTTGCTGGTGGAAAGTGAAGCACAGTCTCAGTCAGATGCACCCACTAAGGTTTACGTGCCCAATTTGATAAGCTGCAAGACTAAATTTTTCAGTGAATTTGATATTAAGTTTTCCTTTACATCTTCTGAAATGAAGTTCCCACCGGCTTTCCTTCCAGCTAGATGTGCTTACACTTTCCAAGTCCAAACCTGTAGATTTCAGCTCAAACACCCAGAGGATGAAGCAGAAATCATTAGAAGCCAATTTTGACAGCTGTGGTTTAAATGATTTGCCCAAACCAGGGCAGAACAGAGATTCCCAAGCAGCTCCAATCTGCTTAAGCTGTAAGAACACTTTCATCATCAGTTTCACACACTGATCTGATTCTTTCAACAAGTGGTATAAAAAGTCCTCACCACACAGCCCTGACTCACAGTTAGTAATGTACACTGGATGAGAAAGAAGATCCTGTGGAACATGTAAATACTAATAATGCACTCTACAGCTTACCAATACTTAAAAATTTAGTTGCTGGTAGCAGAAGAGTGCTGAATGCCAAATTTTGGTTCTACCTTCACAGATAGATGAACTGCCTTCACAAATCTACACCTATTCCCTAACGAGGTCCTTTCCACATACTGTCTTTTCAAATTACATTGGTTTTCTCTGCTTATTCCCACTTCCTCACTCCAATCTCCTCCCCTTGCTCACTCACAGTTCAAGTCTTTTATCTGCATTCCAGGCTCTTTCTCCCTTCTCTGAGCCCGCTCCAAGGCTTCTCCACCAATACAAAGAAAGAAACTTCTGTGCCACCCACAAAGACCTTTTCCAATTTTGATTCCCATTTCCTATGTTCCCTGGCCAGACAGTATCAGCCTGCTCTCTCTAAGCTATTTTCTGATGCTACTCCCAAGCCCTGTGCCTTGCATCAGAGCAGCCAGTCACATAAATAGCACTACTTGCACATTTCCAGATACTACCAGCCATCCAAAATATGTTGAAAATACTTTTCAGAGAGAGCCTGTATTCCCAGTGCAGAATAAGTATGGTACACATTTTAACACGTTAAAAGCACTACCACTTAATATGATGAACTATCACATACCTTTGCTTTGCAGTTTCAGCCTTTATTTCCTCTGTAAAATGAAACAAAGGCATAGTTATAGAAATGGTGTCAGAACAACAAATATAAAATTAAATAACTGAAAATGTCTGGAAAGCAAAACTATTTAGGCAAACATTTGAAACCAGGATTAGTATACAACGGAAAATACATGTTTACAAGCAGTTTCTTAAGTACTTCTACTCTTCACCTGCATTGATTGCAAACTGTATCAAAATTACTTTACAAATCTATATTCAAAACTGAATGCTTAAATTTGCATCAACTCGTGACAGCTAAACACCACATTTCTGGAATGTTTCTGCCAAGACACGGCAAACTCTTTTCACAGCTCACATACATAGAAATAACAGGGCAAACTAAAATATTATTAGAACTATTAATTTTTCCATAAAAGATATGAAGTACACCCTGCTTGTTAAATGAGGCATATACAGAAAAAAAAAAAAGGTGCAGATTACACAGAGAAAAACCCCCAAAATAAACAATACACCACTGCTGGTTCTTCTACGAAATCTTAATGACCAGTTATCATATTTGGTTTTAAACAATGCTAGATAACACAGTAATTACTAAAGGGGGAGGAAAAGAAGTTTGTAGTGCTTCTATTTCACACTATTTTAAAATACATTAAAACAGAAGGACTAAGACTTTAATGCTTTTGACAAACACTTTAAAATTCTGTTGAAAATGTACTGTAAAACAATTACTTGAATTACTGAAACTAATTTTAGGAAATATCTTTGGTTTCAAGAGTAGTCTTGTCTGTATGCTCTAGTCATTTTGCATGCTTAAATCATAGGGATTTTGGAAAGTCTAGTTTTCCAATGCTGCAGGAATACATTCTTAAAATATACGGGATCACGAATGGAAGTCTGTTCTAACACCAAGTCCTGCTCAAACATGCAAAACCATAATCGACTAAACACAACACCTTTGATTTTCGTGTATAAGCTTTAAACCAGTGGCATGGACTGATTCTGACAAAACCCACACTAATTTCATATTTCTAACTAAGCTCCCATGCAGCAAAAGCACACTTCATCTGTGTCCTGTCCCTCATTTACCATTTCACACAGTCACACTGATTCAGCTACTTAACACAGGTTCTCAAGTTTGGCATTTTATCACAAATCACGAGCAACAAATATGTTTACACATAAACTTGCCCAACATCAAGAAATGTGAACAAAAGGAATACACAACAACCTAAAATCTACATCTTATTTCTGATATGACTGCTGTTCATGTTTACCCTCAGTAAGCTCCAGGTTAGCAGGTCAGTGGTTCACCCCAGAAACAGCAAGTCCAGAGGTTGTTCAAATGTGCATTACCTGGGGTTGTTCAAAACATGAAAATAATTCCATATTCCAGACATTCAGTATTCATCAATAAGTAACAATAATAACAACAATAACCTAGTAGTCAGCAATGCTTCAGGGAAGTATGCCTTCCTCCCAGGTTATGACATTCAATCCACTTGCTTGAAGACAAATTCCTGACCAACAGGAAGGAGAAGAAACTCTCTTCTTCCCTCCAGCATTTTCATACCTTCCATAACTTTACCTCCCACCTTAGCATTCACATCCAGGAACTTGCTCCCTGAGATGCTCTAAAGTCTGTCCAACAAACATTTCCAAGCAACAGATACAATGGAATGGCTTCCAACTAAACCCACAAAACTGAGCAGAAGGAAAAAGCTTATGTAAGTGTCAATCTAATTAAATGTTACTACCGTTTTAAGCAGCATTGCCTAAGCCTATTAATGTGAAAGTACAGATTTTATAACTTTTGTTAAATAAAAAGGAAGGTTCTTATAGTAGTTGACATCAATTATTTTTAGAAGGCCAAAATATTTTTAATGGCAGATAAGCACATGGTATGATACTGTTACTATGAATGAGGTAGAGATCAGACTTGAACTTTACTTTTACCCCTGAGAATAGAGAAAACCTAATTTCCTCCACTGTGTGACTGTTCCCTCTGCTCTCCACATCAAAACACAAGTTAATCACAGTACAATTTCATGGTTGTGTAACAACCACATCCAGTAGTAACTACACAAAAATTCAAGAAGCATTATCATCAGAAAAACAGATTATAATAAAAGTAACTAACAATTCTCACACTAGATAAATAATCTGCTAAAGGCAAATTAAATGGAACTGACTGATACAATCTTTTAAATGGGAAAAAGTAATCCCAGCAAAACTAAAAATTAGCTAGAGAAGGAAGACAAGAGGCTTGAAAACACAGGCTACCTCCTTGTTGTGCTCTCCCTCTCCCCAAACACGCAACCAAAACCAGAACAGAGAGGATCGAAGAACTGGAAAAGCTTATCTCAACATCACCATTGATCTTGGGAAGGAAGAGGAAAAGAGGATGTAAGATGCTGAAACAGGGGAAGAAAACTGTAGAAAAGGACTACAGCTTTTGGAGTCTTCCTCTGTATTATCTGTGACGTAAACAGAGAATTACTACGGAAAACAGCTCAGATTATTCAAGGGAACTGAAAGGATTATGTATCCTAAAATGGAACTAATTGTACTAATATTTTGTACTTTCAAATAAAGTGCACCAGAAATGACACAATAAATCCCTCCTGAACTCTCACATTCACACACAGCTCCAGAAGACCACAGAATTAACGGAAATCTATGTGGCTTTTGCACAGAGAAGCGAGAGCTGATCAAAGAGATGCGTTATTTTGCAGTTTTACAATGGTATGCACCAGCCATTTAACCACACAGGTGAAATGAGTCATGTACAATAGTTTCAACATAATTTTCCATTTCATCTACACTTCTACAGAACACCAGAATTTCAAAAAAATCTCTGAAAACATGTGAGACCTTTGCTGTTGGTTTTGGCTTGGTCAGAGCTCATCTTCTTCACAGTAGGTTATATGGTGCTGTGTTTTGGATTTGTGCTGGAAACACTGTTGACAACTCAGGGATGTGGGATGTTTCAGTTACTGGTGAGCAGTGCTTACAGAGAGTCAAGGCCTTTCTCAGCTTCTCACCCCACCCCAACAGCGAGCAGGATGGGGGTGCACAAGTAGTTCGGAAGGGACACAGTTGGGACAGCTGATCCCAACTGACCACAGGAATATTTCATTTCATATGGCGTCATGCTCACTAAAATGTGTGTGTGTATAAGCTGCCTGTCGCTGCTTGGGGACTGGCTGGGCATTGGTCACCTGGTGGTGAGCTACTGCCTTTTTTCCTTTTTTTTTTTATTCATCACTCATGTTTCTGGGGTTTGACTTACTCCTTCCCCATTTTTTTTTTTTTTGTGCTTATTAACCTGTCTTTATCTCAACCCCCAGTTTTTGGTAAGAGGCTTCATGAGGCTTAGTTGCTGGCCAGAGGCAAACCACCACAACAGGTATCCATAATTCCTTTCTCACCTCTCCAGCTTTAATTCAGCATGTAATTTGAAAGTTTTTCCTTACCCTCTTCAGACTGCTCATCATTTTTGTATAAAAAGATCCCAACCTGTTTTCAGTTTTCTCCTTTTTCCTTTAACATCTTATAACAAGTTAGTCTCACTTGCAACTATAAAATTAACAAATCTCTCTCTAAAGATAATGGTAAGACTTAATCTGCAAGGGCCAAGGAGATCAAGCCGGTGCTGTGGGCAACACTGGTCTATAACACCAAACAAACTCCAACTTAATCTAATTCACTAGAAATTCAGCATTTATTTGAAGAGAACTTTAATTAACTACATTCCCAACTATGTAATAAGGTTATTACACATATGGAAAGTTTAATTACAAAAATTTACCAAACTGGAACTCACACTAGTAAAGCCATGTAAACTTCATGGAATAAAAGAAGTCCACAAAACAAGTTCTCCCTCAATGAGATAAAATTCTGAGCAGATCGTGATAAGTTCTTCCCCAAAGAGGTTATTAGAATATATTTCTAAATAAATATATGACACTTTTTTTTTTTCTGGATATCTGTTAACTTCAAGCAGTGTCAAAAAGTCTCTTGCCTATTCAGCTAAAGTGAGGAAGCATTAGCACCTGAAAGCCACTAACAGACTTCAGAAAAAAACCTAAAATAATCAAGTCTAAGGAGACCCAACAGACCTGGAGAAGCAGCCAGCCATTTTTAACTCGAGGTCATTCAGACAACGACAATCCAGAGATGATCTCTGTGGGCAGCTTCTGCCAAGTCAGTACATCTAAGAAACACTTGCAAGTTTACGTAAAAACACATGCTGCATAATTAGCATTTGCTTTTACCGAACATTATTCCTAACATCTAAACTGCTTACAGTTCTTCCACAAAGCTGAAGATTTGCCAAGAGACACACAGTATCCAGAACACACAGAGATTTTCTTCATGCTTCCAGCTGATGACTCTTCTTGGTCCCTTCACCTTCACCTCATTGCTCCTGAACTGTGAACTACTCCAGCTTCTGTAAGTTTCCTAGTGTTGAAGATGTATAGAGAAGAGTAACTAGCAAACTCAGATTATGGTACTTTCCTCTCCCATTTCTTTTTTACCTGTAGCAATGTAATTAACTTTCAGTAACTTTTAACACATCTATTTTCAATGGTAAGCCATATTAGTGTATGCAAATCGCAAGCAGACAAAAAAATGAAAGCTTTCTAATAAGCCTCACTGGGATCTCAGATCACCATAGAATAATTAAACAGTTTAGTACAATACTGTAATTCCCCTAGATTATCAAATCAGGTTGATCTACCTCAAACTGGCAGTAGTGCATGCAAGTTCATTAGAGGAAGACAGCACTGAAACAATCAGTATTTTGGGTAGCCTGCAGAAGACACCACTCCTTATGAAAGATTAAATTGTTCCTTAAGTGGAATTGGCAAGATGCATATGATAACACTATGTCTCCCTGTAAATCCTGTAAACAGCTTTCTCCATCATGCCTTCCAGGATGCAGAGAGATCTCTCCTCCCTTCCCTCAAATCCTCTTGAACGCAGGGACTAGAAATACAGATGCAAGTGCAAGCACATACAGCACCAAAGTGTGAATCTTACCTGTGTACATTCTTCCCATTGTAGAATACCATGAGTGTTTCTTCTCCCACAAAATTCCTGAGCCCAGACTTTTGCACAGGCTGTCATTTACAGTTTATTTACGCATTTGTATGACTGCTGGTATTTGCTGGGGTCAATTATCTTTCATTATACCTATTTTACTCTGTCTGCAAAATTACAGCTCACACAGCTATGGCAGATGGACAGAAAAGTTCTGTGCAGATTTAAGAAAATCGCTGCTGTGGTCTTCACTTAGCATTTATATAGTAGGAAATAATTACTGTACAGACAAACAAAAGAATCTTAAGAGTATATTTGAACACTTCAACTTGCTTTCCATTCCAACATATTATACTATTGCTTCTTCATGTTTACAGCTATTGAAGGAGTAACTAAGCAAGCAGATTAAACACGCTATTTAAGCAGCAGCATTCCAAACAAACAGCAATTACATTTTGAGTCTGATAACTTTTGATGAAAATCTGTGTAAACCCTCTTCGTTCTGCTCTACAGAGCCCTCTAATCAACTGAAATGCTAAGTCATATCTCATTATCTTTAAAAAGCCTGGTGTAGTAACCTTTGAAGCACGTAGAAAAATATTTATATGTACATACACACAAGATAAAAACTCAAAAGTCATGAATACAAACTTTGTACAGGTGAAACGCTTAAACCTTCGATGACACTAATCCTCTGAAGAAAGTGCTAATACAATAAAGGAACATTTTATGTTGTTACTTCCCATGCCATATTTTCTGCTATGTTAAAGGTTTGCAGCAAATCCTGTTGGAAGTATTTCTCTATTTTATATCTGCAATTGAAAAGACAATATGTTTGATGGGTTTTTTATCTGCGAAGCAATCTTCTCACCTATTCTCCATTTTATCTTCAGCCATTTTTAGACATTCACACAGAACTACAGCTTGTCCCCAGCCCTGCTCACAATACGCCATTCAGGAATATACAACTCTAGTGTAATTTCAGAAACCTGAATGTACAACCTGTCTTGATTCAGTCAGCCTTAGCACCTGCTCCTTCAGCTTATTAGATGTGACATTTTCAAATAACAAATCACTGGCAAATCTACAGAAAAGCAGAAACTACTCTAGTGGCCTCATTCTGCTTAAAATTAATTCAGAATAATTCAATCCAGCAGGGCTTTATAACTGGTTTTTCTGTAATAATCTTTCTATTTGCTAAACCAAGTTGAGACTACTGTCAAGTTGCTTCACTGACTACTTGAGGAGGAGGGGTGACACACAAATAGGTCACACATTACCAAGGATAATTGAATTGTAGTCATTATTAGTAGCATATATATTCTAACACATGGCTGAAAAGCTCATTTTCTACAGCAGTAAATTCCTCTGCTTCCCCTCAATATTATATGGGTCCCCATTCCTTATTAAATCTACAGCAAACTCTCAACAGTATCCAAACTTTTGTCTTTTCTTAGATCAAAATCAAAGAATGAAAAGATACTCTTTATTTACATCTTTAAACACAGTTACAAGAAGAGGACAGCCATGTACATTTATTTTAATCAAGCACAGCACACCTTTCAAATACCTTGTTCCAGCCTCCTCCTCCTGCCTTTGTATATCAGTTTCATGCCCAGAACTCACAGCACAAGTTGTTGAAAAGGGGCATTAATATACACCAAATACACACAGACAAACAGATTACAGACAGGATCTTGATTATATTGATTTTTCAATGTGCTTTAATCCAGTCTGAGGGTGACTTCCAAAAAAAAGTTGGTGCCTCCTACACCACATCTGTCTGTGCTTACTTGCACACTCCTCACACAATCACTACCAAAGCACCAAGCTTTAACAGCTTGACAAATTTAGTTTTCATTGGGTCAGTGAGCTATTTCAACTCACTGTAGACTTACATGACCCTGAGTTGCCACGTGTGCATCATGTTTTTGGAAAGAAGAGCTGGAACAGAATTGCTCATTGCAGTGGATGCCTAAAAGTACACTGGAATAACTATACTGCAAAACCCTATGAAGTTTATCCACGATGTTTCATCAGTATTACATTTTTTTTTTTAAATGAAGTAAGTTTTGCAAGGACAATTTTTTTTATCATGCAAGGGTGGGGAAGTCTGCAGCTTTTCATATTCACAATGTGTATAGTTTTTCTGACCCTTCTTTCTCATGTCACACATTAAAATACTTGTGAGTTGCATAAATCCTGATTCTAGAGGCTACAACCCCAGCAACACAGCAACAGCTATCCACATGGATGCAGGTAGCACATTTTGAAAATAGCATAAACTTAATTCCACTCAGCTATTTTTATTCCTTTTTTGTAATTTTTGCCACTTAAAGAAAGTAGGTAGCATACATAAGCTGTGCAGACAGATGAGTCAACTACTACTCAGAACAAAGGCAGACTATTCAGCAAGAAAAACTTTCACTGTTAACATGCTAAACAGCAAAAACTTTTTTGCTACTTAACATCTCTTTCCTCCTGACTGCATCATCAATTTGAATTAAGCCAGTGCAACTGTGCGCGTACACCTGCTATAAAATTGCTGACGGACTTTACCAGTTCAAAAGTAACAAAGCAGCACTGGATTAAGAAGGTAAATGTTAAGTTTTTACCTTAAATTTTAAAAGACTTTAAAAACAAAACAAGCATGTATCAGTTCCTTCAGCCGGTTTTGCCATGTGCCAAGGGCAGGATGGAGAAGAAAACTA
>JAWWLV010000088.1:118002901-118022284 GCA_035041135.1 Platyrinchus mystaceus
AGATTATTATTTAATATTTATTGTTCCTTTTTAAAGCAGATATATACTAGGCAAATTGACTGTGGCTGTGTTAAAATAATTTCCCACACTGAATGGCTAGTAAAATTATACATATCCAAGAGTTTCCTTGCAGCCTTGACTCCAGTGAATCTGAGCATGAAGTGTGATTTAAATAGATACACATTGGGAAGGCTAAGAAAGGCTTCCTTGGAAACATTCCTGTATAAGTCTCATCTCCTGGGTTCTAGTCCTGCTTTTTGCTTGGAATTTATTTCGTGTCTTTAATTTCATACTGCATATTGGTTGTGCTGCAACTTTATCCTTTTCAGCAATGGTATCAATCTGTTCCTGAGAAGCTGTGTACTTATGGAAGTGCACTGAAATGCAGAAGAATTGAGAAAAATCATCATTGTGTGGCATTATGAGTGTCTAATGAAAAGTGGAAGAAGAAATACACTTCTACCATGGATAGGGATCAATATTTTGATAAATTTTATGACAAGACTTTCCATAAAGGAAGCTAATCTTAACCTTCTTCAACTTTTGGTATCTTATAGGAGATACATGGTTCATTTTACACTTATGCATGTTCCCTTGTGGAAATACCCCCAGTACAACTTCTGCTACTTCTGTATAGAATCCGCTGCTGTGCTTTTTCACATAGCAGCTACCAATCTGTTTTTGCTGTGTTAGACTTTATCCACATATACAGCTGGAGAGGTGAAGATAAAGTGCCAAATTGCATAGAGTGGGAAACACTGGAATTGCCAGACGTATAAGCATTACTAGATAGACACCTTTTGCCTCTTTCTAATATCCACATCCACCAAAAATTAATTATGTCACAGGGTCCCTGCATAATAATTAAAGTTAACATTTTCCCCATGGTTGTACTCTAAAGGCAGGTAATTTTTTTTAAGGTAAGAGAAGCTTGATTATGTGCTCTGACACCATCAGATAAACAGAGAACTGATTATCTTCATTTTAATGTCCATCTAGTCTCCTCAGCTTGTTACTTTTAGAAATAATCTCAGCAGTATCTATTTATTTTACTTACTCAGGATGAAGTTATTTTTATGCTCCTCACAGAGTGTCATTCAATCTAAAATTATTAGTGCCTGCTTGTTTTCCATTTTTTTTCTAAGTTTTGTTCCTCCACCTGTTTATTTAGTCACCAACAGCAGTTCACTCTCCCAGTACGCCATCTAACCCATCACCTCTGAGTCTTTCAAACACTAACATTTTTCAGCATTATTTTCTTTATCTTTCTTAAGTATTGGTGCTTCAGTGATTTTACTCCGCGTTAAAAATAAAGATGCCTTTTTATACTAGTTAAAGTAATCTCTGTTTCTCTTGGGGCAAAGAGTCTTGCTATTTAATTTGGACTTTTCCTCTACTCCATGTTATAGACTCCTGTCCGTTGCCTTTATTTTTAAGTCCTGATACCAAGTGAAAATGGAAAACATGCTCCAAATGTTTCACCTTTGGTCTGTGCATTCAGAGTTAGAGTATGAAGATGATACATACTGTACTTGGTATGGTTTTGGACAAAACCTTCCATTAATAATTTGTCTTCTGGGATTATTTTTTCCCCCATGTACATGCAAACAGTTTTCAACAGAATGGAAATCACTGATTCCAAAATGGAATTTTGAAGAAATTGGCTTTTGGTGTGACCTTCAACAGTTCTCTTCAACAGAGAGTTATTCTTGTACATATTCAGGCAGTGGTGCATTGTTTACAATTCCAATAGAGGCAAAAAACCCCAAGACAGTGACTCCATCAGTTTTAAACAATGCTGTTTCTAATGGGCTGTGTGCCAGCAGATCTGCAGCCAGGCCCACCAGCAGAAGAGCCTTTCTCTGGTGCTGTGCAGAAGAGCGTGAAATGAATGGGGACCTTCCTTTCTCTGTTAAAAGTCTGACACAAACTAATGTTTTTTTGAAAAGTGCAGTCCTGACAGATGTGGAAATGTGATGTTCCTACTCTCAGCTGAAGAAGAGAGAGTTGTGGAAGAGCTTCCCAACATTCATTAGCCAGTCTGCATCAAATCTGCTCTCTGAGGAGTATCCCAGTCTTCAGACATGTTTGCAGTGAGGTCTCTGCTGAGACATCTCCTGAAGGTTGCACTTATTATCTGCAGTGTCGGTAGGTCTGTGTTTGACAGGTAGTGAACTGCATCCTCTGGCTCACTGAACAGCCTTCAGCATGATAGCAACTGCAGGTTATTTCTACCTCAGCTTCTTGGAAGAGATGTCATTTCCCGGAAAAGAAACTTCATTAAAATAAACAAACAGCTTCAACAGAAAATCTTTAACATGTGTAAGAGAAGGGGTTTTTTTTGGTCTAAAATTGCTATTTTAAAAATGTATTTATGCAAATGGTTAATATATAGAAGAATTGTTTACAGGCTGAAGTGGTTTCAAAAATCACGGTGGCAGCTTATATGGATCTGTAGACTCTCCAATGCTCTGCTTAACGCTACCAGACTTTCCAGGCACAGTTTCAGACATCCCTTTGGTCACTCTATGCAATGGTGTAGGACTGTCTTCATAAGCAATGAGGTAATGAAGGCTTTCTGGGATGCAATCCACATTGGGAGTTGGGGGTGTAAAACCCCCTCACAGCCTCTGCCCTAAGTGTTCTTAACAGCAAAACCCAACTGAGCTCTGAGCTCTGTAGGGTGCAGTAACACAAAGGGCTTGTCCCACGAGAGGAGCCTGTAGGTGGTGTGTCAACAGCAGTGGCAGGTAACCCACAGAAGTACACTGCAGCAACCCCAGGAGGAGAACTTGTGTTGCACCAGTGAAATAGTGTCTTTTAGGCTTTTAGGGAACTGGCCAAGCAAGCTGAACTTGCATGTGCTTACGGCAGGCAGAGGAGAGATGCTGAACACATGCTGCCTGCTATCAGCAGCCCTGCGGTTGCCAAGAAGTGCAGCTCCACCATTACATAAACCATCACACAGTACACACTGTGCAGCCAGACGTCTTGTTTGTGTGTGAATGGCTCTGCGTAGGTATGTGGGGAAGTTCAACCTGTTAAGGTTCGTGATTTAAATTTAGTACCAACAGACAGTATTCCCTGCTTTTTTTGAAATGGAGGAAGAGAAATGGAGGTGCATGCTGCATGATAGAGCAAATTTATCCTGTCAGAGAAGGCTCAAGTACATCTTGTCTTTTTGACAGATTCTGTGCTATCAAGGCCAAAGAGCAGCTCTGATTCTTCTACAACACTAGTAGGCATTTCATGCATTTAACCCTTAGAAAACTGGCTGGTTCACAGCAAAATAAAAATACATCTTTCCAAACCATCTCTGTGAATGTGATAATTTAATTCAAACAGCGTAAAGCAATTAGTCTGCATAAAGAACTTATAATAGACTAAGTTCCTTTTCTTTTTTTAGTAGCTATTTCTAGCTCATTAAGCACAGAAAACCCCTTTACACTCAGCTTTTTGACTGCACTCCATCAATTCAGCCCAATCAGCACAGATTTTCTCAATCTAGAAACAAAGCAAAATGAAACGAGAAATTAAACAGTGAGTAGATCAGTCATCTCTGCGCAGATTTTCAAGCTGCTATAACTGTTTTTTTTTTCAGTTATGACATGCTAAAAACAGTAACACAACTGAAAATCATGGCTGTGATTTTAAAAGATACATTATTTATAAGAAAATTGAAAATTTATTATAAAATCAAACTTTCTCAGACTTTTTTGTGAGTATATATCTTCAGACCTAACTTGATATTCCACTCAGAATTGGAAAAGCATTTAATTATTTGGTTAAAAAAAGAGACAGTCCTCCCAGCATTGATCCATCCTGGTATGCAGAGGAATAGCATGGCACGTTGTAGTCAGCACAAAAGACTACAACACTTGCTCGCAGTCATACCACAATATTTATTTCAGAAGCTGTTATCTATTATTTGATATAAAGCATATGGTCCTACAGATCTGGGGACATTTTAAAATATTTCATTGTTTTGGCTATTCTGGCCCATGTCTTTTTCAATAAGACCAAGCAGTGCTAAGGTAGCTGGACTCCCAGAGCAGGTGAGAAGGATGGAATAGGTTACTCCACATCTTCATGGCAACGGATAGACTTTCCTTGTCACAGACAAAGTGTGCTTTCTGCATGGTTGGGAATAGTGGCAGATTTTTGTAATTAAAATTTGAATTTAATATTTATGAGTGCATTCCCTGATGTCTGAATCCAAGGGCAAGCCCTGCTGTGCTTGACTTGGTTTCTCAGGAGAGGGCTCAAAAGGACCTGCAACTGGAGAGAGCTGAGTCTTTCTGCTTGACTGCTCCAGCCTGTCAGGCAAGGACAAATATTCAGGGGATAAAGATTTCCCAATTCTCAGTGTCCTTGACCCAAACATCATTTGCTAAGGACAGCCATGTGTTAGCTCTCTGCTAGTTCCCACATTTGCAGATGTTAACGGAAGACCTTGTTATTAAGGCAGGCCCTTTTGACACCACATGCAGCATAAGGCTGTGAATTTCTGACAAGCTGCTCAACCAGCACATCATGCTTGGGGTGACAGGCACGTTCAGCTGAGAACTGTGAAAACCGTTCTGGAATCTTTCCCCTTCCTCCAAGTCAGACCCACGAA
Organism: Platyrinchus mystaceus; assembly: GCA_035041135.1. Taxonomy (NCBI): domain Eukaryota; kingdom Metazoa; phylum Chordata; class Aves; order Passeriformes; family Tyrannidae; genus Platyrinchus; species Platyrinchus mystaceus. The sequence goes on from JAWWLV010000088.1 coordinate 118,007,520, forward strand.
CAGCATCAGTACTCCTGACTTGGTGGTGCTGATGGGGCTGGAAAGTCTATTGATGCAGTCAGCCAGAAGGTAGCTCTCTCCACACCCAGCTTCCCTCCTACACAGTGAAGGAGGAAGCATTCACAGCTGTTTGGACCTAAATTTTTTATACTGAATGATTATGAGAGTCAGGCATATTCCAAATGATCTACAGTTTTCTGTGAACAGAAGACTTAAAAAGTCAGAAAAGGTATCTTGTGCGGTAAGCATTTACAAATGTTTTTTAAGAAATATAGCTAATGTACCAGGGTTTAATATTTAAAAAGTCTTTTGTAATTTATTTAAATTTCTGTTCTATTGTCCTGTTTTCTACAGCAGAGGGGTAGTTGTATCTCTTTGCATTTCAGATGTTGTTCAGGTATTTTACCATCACTTAAGAACTGCATCAAAATTGTAATATCTGGCTTTTAGACAGAGAGTTCAAAAACATGAACTCATTATATTAGAAGCTGAATGTGACAGCTACATAACAGTGAACTATGGAAATTTTATAGTAGTTTTGCACAACCAAAGGAAAGGTCAAAGCGCTTATGAAAGTACTTATTACCCTACCTGTGCTACTGAGTATCTTATTGAGTGGTACCATTAAATTGAATGTAAACATAAAAAGGGAAGGGATTGTTTAACATGAGTAAACTGGAACAGTTGAATAGTAACTTATTTTTGGTAGGAAATACAATGCTTTCTTCCCAGCCTTAAGAATTAGATGCAGTCTTGTCAATCAAGGGTTATTTTGTGCAGTCCTGTAGTAGGCAGCGCAATCTGCACACTGCTGTGTATTATAAACTAGTGGACTGACTCTGGATGTCAATGGATATTGGCATTCAAGGTCATTTAGCCTCTTTCAAATTTCAGAATATTCAAAAAGGAATTGCCATTTTCCATAGGCTTTATATATTGTGAGTGACCAAATACGTTGAACTTTTTGAAGCAACTTCTGAAAAATACACAAGGAGCTTCACCCACCAGCTGTGCTCTTTCTTCAAGGTTTGCAACAAAATTCAATACCTTTTTTGACCTATAAAGGCCAATTTTTAGCAATTATTGAATGATGATTTAATGTAATTTGTGATAACTAGTTTTGGGAAGAGTGACTCAAAGAGGCATGGACCTGTTTCCTTCCCATTAATTAATCTCAGAAGTTTGTTTATAAAAATAAAAGCTAGCCAAAAAAAAAAAGAACAGATCTTCATAAAAGCTTGTCTGAGCACTTTTTCCAAGTTACAGAAGCTGTTGTAATTATTCTATTAATAATCAATTGAAGTGTAACTTATGGATTTCACATAATCACTATGTAAGTGATTTTGACTGCTGGGTTAATAAACAGTGTTTCCCTATTCATGTACTTTTTCTTGTGTTGAATGATAAATTGTACGTATGATCATAAAATCACTTTTCTCAATACCGGCTATCGGTTCTGTTGTCCTGTAGTCAATAAAGACTGCTGAAGAAGTACAAAGGGAAGAGAACTAAGCAATTATGGAGATAAAAAAGAGCTGTTCAGAGAAGTCACAAAGGCTGCAATTTCATATCCAAATAGCTGATTTCCATTAGTTTTTTTCCTTAGGGTAAACTACTCCATTTAGAATCACTCTTACTGATAAATTGTCTTACAGATTTTTAATTCAGGAAATAGGGTTTGTTCTTTCTTAGTGACTGCCTTTCCATTAGCTTTAATGACCCTGAAATTAAAGGGCTCAGAGACTGTTTACACTTGTATTCAGCTGTGGGGCATTAAATTACCCTGCACAGGTCTTCAAAACTCAGGTCAGATTTCTCAGTAGCACATCTTACATAGTATTCAGGTGGAGTCCATCCAGATACTAGCATGTAGCTTTATTCATGGACTGATTTTGATATCAAGCACTTCTAAATGTCAAAGCTTCATACATAAATCTAAGAATACTTGCAATTATTCATCTCCAAGAAGGTCAACTAGATCTACAGTGTTTGGTTCTTTTGGTAGCTAAAAGATGTGTTTGTTTGTTTCTTGGTCCAAGAGTTCAATTACTTTTCATTACCAGTGGAGTTGCAATGGTATAAAGATGAAACTGAAATGTTTCGTATGGTGAACTATTGAAGAAAGAGCAGGAATCAAACCACCACATCAGAATCTGGTTTCTCCCGGTCCATGGTTGTACTGTAGCAATTCAAAGGTAAATTTGCCTCATGCTGATTACACTTTCATCATGCATTCTGTCCTTCATTTCAGTCTCTTATGTCCTTATAGTAGTTCAGTCTTGTCACCTAAATTCGGAATAACTCATAACATTTGGTGCTAACAATTAATTTATACCCCATCAAGGCCATTGGTCAAGAATCTGTGCATAGCAAAAGACAGTTATTGCTGTCTTCAAAATATTAAATTATTATGATCATAAGCAGTTGGAAATTACTAATGGATAGATATTTTGAGAGTTACTGTCCCCAAATTTTTAATGAACCAGAAAAGAAACTTGCATTACTCAAACTAGAAAGAACTAAAATAATCTGAATGAGCTTTCAGAAAGCCTGTTTAAAATAAATACATTGATAAACAAAATGATAGACAAATAGAATGAAATTCTGTCCTTGTTGCTCACTGATTGCCTTTTGCAGTCCTGAAAACAAGAGTATATGAAAACAATGGTATGCTTAATTAAATACAGTGCTCCCTAAACTTATAAAGATTGCCCATTTGCTAAGGTCTAGTATTTATTTAGAGAGGATGTAGGTTTTTTAAAATACCATATCCTTAGTGTCAGGAATGTTTCACAGATAGGTAAAATTGTTACATCCTTGAACTAAAGCTTTAACAGTTAAACGAAATATGAAGAATACTTCAAAAGTCTTTGATGATTTTGTTAACAAATATTTTTTATTTAACATGTAATATCCTAAGATTAAACTCAAAATCAATAAAGTAAAATATATGTTTTTCCAGATATAATAAGATTTAAAAAATAGTATTTTAGAAGTACCAAAACCCCCTCAACATGTTGCTATTTTCTCTGTGTTTTCATTATTGTTCTTTCAAACGTGGCGCTTATTCACTGTATTTCAGCTGTAAGGCTTTTGCCTTCATCTCTGGCTCACTTAAAAATCTATTAAGAATTTATTAATTCCTTTAAAACATGCAAAAAAAAAATAAAACTTCCAAGAGGGAAAGCCACATAGCCATAGAGCTGCAGAACTTACTGCAAGAATACTGATAAATAAAACATCAGTTATCATCAGTTAATTACAGTTTACGGCTAAATCCTTGGCTGGTGGAAATGGGCAGTCACAGACTACAGTACAGCCTATATGCACCAGTTGACTGCCATTTTCCAAGTTCTAAGTCATGGCAAGTTGCTTTGTCTCTCCATAAAACAGAGTATTGTATATCTGAATAATATTCCATTATAATTCTTACACATTGCTAGGAAAGTTACATTTTCAAAGGCTGTATATTGATTTTGAGTCCACCCCAATATATACATCTGAAAATAGGTTTCTCTGAACAGGTAAGGGAAACACTTGGTAAAATTATTGCATAATATGAAAAAAAAATCACGAAAGTGCGTATATGTATGTATGTACGTATACATGCAGAAGAAAGCCACGTTGCCACTTGCACCTACCACTGTATGGCACTACCTGCTGTGGACACAGGCCTGTGTTGGGTCACAGAGTACATTTACATGAATGTAAACTTTACCCCTTGGTTCGAGAGATCCCACCATGAGATGTTTTCTTATTAGAGAAAAGAGTAATGATAGGGCCTGCCTGGAATTGGAACTTTATTTCAGGCATCTGTATGTGGACCAGGACTTGCCCCACTGGAGTTGCAAAATTAAAGCTTTATTGCAAAAAGAAGAAACTATTTACACCACATTGGTAGCTAAGTTACTGATTTTTTCCATTTCTCACCAAGTAAATCTGGTAGAAACAATACCATGTTTCCCACTAGCTTCATGATTTTGAAGTAGCCAAGCTTAGAATGGCAACTGAATGTACTGAAAGGCATCAGCACTGTGAATAAAATGTTCACTTCGAGGTCCCTCTCAATGACATTTCTTCAGCAAGTGAAGAGTTATGTTTTTAACTGCAAGCATGGTTTCTGTGCAGGTTGGTTTGATCAGCACCTCAGGAAGTAAAAATCCAAAATGGCCAGTGTCACGCAGCTCAAATGCAAATGCATAGGGGATGCCATTTTTGTAGGCCCAGTCCATAGAGCTGCCAGAACTCACATCTGAAAGAGGAAATTCAGAGAAAATTTTAAAAAATGTTAAATTCAGGTCATGTTGAAAGCACCAGAAGGTTCATGTGGCATTTTGTCTCTGGGACTCAGTTTGCAGCTCAAACTGTTGCTTGCTCTAATCCTGAACACCCCTTCGAGAAGGGCATGGGCACCCAGCACCTGGTGAAAGGTGCTCAGCATGATATGGATTAGACACTTCATTTTCATAGGAAAAATATTATAACTGACTGTTTTGTGTGAAGCAAAATTTTAATAAAAGAGAACATTTAGAATAAAGCCTCAAACTGTTCTTGTCCTAATCTGAGTCTAAAGCTTTCCTTCTACAGTGATCTCCCAGCTGGACTGGAGCTTTGTGTGCTCCTAGGTTTAACCTGAGTTTTTTAGGCAATTCCTTTTCAGGGAAAAGAGGAACAGTTGATAAAGCAATCTAACTTCTCCTTTTTAAAGTGCTTTTAAAATTCTTTTCATTTGTCTTATATTCTCACCATTTCCTCACAGCATTAGAGCATTTGCATAGGTGGTGTCTAATATTAACAAACCTTCCCGAGGAAGTGTGCTGCTTATGCTTTCATTATCTCCCTAACTTGATTACCAAGACACATATTTATATAAAGATCCATCTCTCACGTGGCCTGCTGTAGTCTGTGCAATTCTGGGATTAATTCATACTGCTTTTCCTTTGACATAGGACTGACTGCACTGTAATGAGCACAAGATGATGACCATGCTGTGAGATTGAGGCCCACAATAAGTGGAGCTGTAGCCAAAACACAGGAACAGAAGAGGAGATGAAGGAGATTTCCTGTGAAAAATCTTAAGCTTTTCACTTTTTCACTATCTGTTATCATTATCCACAGCATACAGACCTCATAGTTTCAACAAAGAAAGAAAAGTGTCTTGTTAAAACCTGTTGAACTTCTTTTTCTATTACCTGTCAACATAGAGCTTGCCTGACAAATGCTGTTACAACTTAGTAGTGCATTTGCAGATAATGATATGCTTTCTAAGATATTAATTTATCTTTCTTTTTTGAAAAAGATGGTTTTATATGTCATGAATGTGTTATTTTCTGGCTTTTGCCTCTCATATGCATTGCAGTTTAATCTCTTTTATTGCATCAGTTGAGTTAATCTTACTGCAATCAACTGACTGAATCAGTTGCAAAACTTCATCTTCCGCCTTCCTCACAACCCAAAACTGGGTCAAAGTTCACTTTAAACAGTGTTTGCTTTCTTTGTTATAATAAGGGTATTCTCCTTCTTGCTATGGGAAGGTCAAAGTCATAAAATCTGCCAAAGGAAAACTTACACAAAGTGCTAGAAGCAGGACCATATCTGTACCTTATACCATAGGCTGACTGAAGAGCGTTAACAGCATTATAGGCTGCTGATTCCTGGGGAGAAGGAGAAAAAAATAAATACATAAATTAGACTTTAAATAGTGTAATGGGATTGGAATCTGAGTCAATTGATCATTGTCTTCCGGTGCAATGCTGTGTTCAATGAGACTGTGGCAGATAACTTAAAATTATTGCAAAAGATAAATACTTTGGTTTTTTTATTATTGACAGCAGTTCCCTGAAAATCCTGTTTTGATATTTTCATGGCATATAGAAACTCACTGCACTATGAATGACCAGACATTAAATATTTGTAATTATAATCTGTATATATAATTTAGTGATACAATGAATTTAGGCAACATGTGATACCATAAGATGAAATAATCTCTTTTTTATGCAGTTTAAAAGCCATGCATGCATCCTATGTGGCTGCATTTCCCAGTCCACTAAACCTTGTCACTGCTGGGCTTGTGAAGGAGAAATGATGTCTTGTTGACACTCCACAGTGGTTCAGTGAGCAGAGTGGGAAGAAGGAAGGAGGCAAATTCCAGGTGAATGTTCAGTGCTGGTCTAACTTTCTCTGGGACCACATGATGCAGTCTTGCATAATGAAGTCTTGCATTTATGCACTATTGCATAAATGTGATTTCAGTACTGTACAGGGAAAATCAGCACCTACATTTCCACATGTAGATGCAGTCTGTTTAGGAGCTTCGCAGCATCCTGTGAAACTGGGTGCAGAAGGCCTGGCCCATGGCAAATTCTAAGGGTCACATACAGAGAAGGGATGCACAAAAGAAAACTGAATATTATGATTGCAAAGAAAAGGATGCTGGAGAATGTACAGTGGAGGGTGGGCAAACATAGAGCCATCTCCCTCTAGAGAACAGGAAATTTTCATCTTGGGAGCTAGAAACTGCTGGACTTTGAATCACCAGGTAAAGCTACAACACTTATTTTAGTTGTTTACTTCCGTGAACTAAAGAGCTACAAGTCTGGATTTATGCAAATCTTCATGAACTCAGTCCTTACCTTGTTATTCATCAGGCTCTAGATGAATGTACATTACTCTGTACTTGCTTTTCTGTATATGTTTTCCCTAACCTTCCACTTGTTTGCCCTTGTCAGGAGTTGGGATTCTGACTTAATCCTTGGTCTAACCCATGCAAGCATTCCTGCTGTGGGTCTTTGTCTGAGAAGCCAGAGAAAACTGCTTTAAAATGTCATTCCAGAAACAAAAATAAATTAATATTCACTTACTGATCTGCAAGTGGGGCTTTGGAGAGTTTACTTTACACTCTTAGCAAATGGAAGAACTCTTTTTTACCCTGTTATAAAAATTTGTTAAGCACAACCAGATTTTTTGTTTGTTTGTTTGTTTCTCAGCAGAGGGATGATGGTGCTGGAGACTGACATTTTCAGCTTGGCCTCTTGCCACCTTCACGAGAGAGTATATGGAGGAAAGGACCACTGAACTCAATGCTGTTTGGAACTCGGCAGGACTGGGATGTGGTCGCCAGCTGGTGTGAGGGGTAACCTCTGACTCATCCTAGCACCAAAGATGAGGAGGTGGGAAGGGGCCCTGTCCTGTGGCAGAACGGGTAAGTGCTGTCACTTGGCACTCTTCCTCCAGATGCCTCAAATTCTGAGTTGTGACATACAAGAGCCAAGACGGGGTTGGAGGTGTTGGGACCTGTGAGGGCAGCGAGGTGTCAGTGTGAGTGGGGCTGCGCAGGGCCCCGGGGAGAGGAGAGCTCCAGGTGCAGCCTGGGGCTGTTGTCTGCTGCCTGCACAGAAATCCCAAGTACCAGGTTTAGTTGCTCAACCGAAATTTGGGAGCAGCTGTGCTTACCATGCATGCCAGGGTTGTGGTGTGGTTGGGCTGACAACAGGCCTGATGCCAAGGGAGCGGGAGACAGGGCTCAGCTGAGGGAGCTGAGAGAGGTGGAGAACAAAGCCCTGGTAAATATGCCATGGCAAGGAGAACATAGCCACAGATGAGAAGACACCCTGGGCATAAGTTACACACTGTGCAGCAATGAGACAACAGAAGCAAGTCCTATTGAAATCTTTCAAAGAAATAGTTTGGCAATGCCTGTTTAAAATCAGCACGATAGTACTGGGTTCTGCGCAGAGGCGGCCTGGAGGTCAGGCCAGGAGTGTCCCAAGTCCATGTCCACCACTTAGGCAGGTGTCCCTGGGCACTGTGAAGTTGAAGCTCTTAGCCTTGAGGGATGCAGCTTGCTTCCACTGTTGGAGCTATGTGCCCAAAGAGACAGTTCTCTACTGCATCATACTGTGCAGGTTGGATCCTGAATAAATCCAGGCAACCAGTATTTGAACACCCTCAAGGAGGAAATGCCACATAAAATTACTAGATTTTTACAAAGATATACACAAACTCAGTTATGCCATGTAAGTTCACTGCAAACACTAAGGCAAACGACTGTACAGGAAGAAAAGGGATGAAAAGAGGTGAAATTTAAAAGTCTTGAGATAGATGTATGTTTTTGCTGGGTTTTTGCAATCTGAAAGAGTACTTTTATTTTAAGTATTTTAGAAGAACAGATTTCAGGAGAGTGTTAATAAGCGAGTTGTGCCTAAATTAGAGCAGAATATGCATGTTGTATCAGTACACAGCTCTCCAGTTTCAAAGCAGCTCTGAATAATTGAACACTTTAATCGAAATGGTAACTGACAGCTCACTAAAATGATCTGACCCAGACAGAAACATCCTTTCTACTGCTCAAAATTAATTGTGTCCCCCTGCTAGCACCAAATGTTATTTATCTGCTATGCATGTGGGGTCCTACAGTTGTCCACTGTACACAGTCCATGTAGGCAAACAACCTTTGTCCATCAGCTTCAGGAAACAGAGATCCATTGCTTTCCAACTCACTGTAATTTCCAAGAGAAATGGAGAATCTGAAACCTCACCCCAAGTCACTGTTTTAGAGACTTCGAATATTAAAAACCATTCATTTAGGAATTACCAGGTGATGAAGCTTTTGGTTGTATGCAAATATTAACCCACAAAAATAAATAAGCAACAGCATTCCATTCATTTTCACTGTGATCCACATAACGAGCTTTATAAATGACAGGAAATTACTTCAGTTTCTTTTTCCAGCTTCCTTGTTCTTTTTGACCCACCTCAATAAAAAGATGTATAAGGTCCAAATAGTGGCAAAATATTTAGAATTGGGATTTGGCTTCCATTTGTCCAGGGCTGTTGTTTAAAACAAGTGTCTCTCTTTGTTCCCTTAGGTCTGTGCTTCACTCCCTCCAATGAGGAGCCTGATTCAAAGCCTCACAAACCTCAGGAAAACCTACTAAACATCAAAAACTAGGATCCTTTAGTGTAAAAGCTATGGATGGAAAGACAGTGTGTGTGTGCTATGGGGCAGTTACTCCCTGTCTCAGAAGGGAAATATCCCTTGAGCAACAAAAACTGTATTGCAGATACACTGGTATGTGTTCTCTCTTAGACATTCCTTCTCCTTACAATGAATTTCCTGTCTATAGTGTCTGCTATTGCCTTACATTACTCTGGATATCTTCATAAGATACCAAATAATTATATACTTGCGGAGGAGATGCTGATTCTTCCTTACACTGTGTCTTTACCATCTTCTCTGTTGCCTGTTCCGAAAAAAATATTCTTGCATCTGCTGGTCTTCAAAGGAATTAGATTCTGTTGTTTTAAATTGCCAGTCTATGTTTTTTTGATACGTAATAGTCATCAATTCACTTGTAGAACTCCTTTCACCATGTTAGTCCCCAAAAGAGGGTGGAGAAGGTAGAATAAAAAGATTCATGATTCACAGTCAATACAGGGCTGAGTGGTCAGTCCCCCACAAGTCTCCTATTTTTAGCTCCTTTGGCTGCTTAGTTAACTTCTAATTTGCTCTGTTCCACAGGAATGATGTCAGACAGAAGAATGTCTAGTAGCTGCTGAAATTAAGTGTCTCAACAGAAATAAACCTACAAGGAGAGTTTAGCTTGTGGAGTGCTGGCTGCTCAGCCTCCCGAGAGAACAGCCCAGTGAAACTTCAGCAAAGCTCCAGGGACGGACAACGTCATTTATTCTGCACAGGATAAATCTAAGGTGCAGTTAAGCTCCTTTGGAGAAAACTAGCTTAAACTCGCAAGTTAGAAGTCACTGCAACTTGCAACTTTCAAAGTAAAAATGGAAGATATATGGAAAATGTAATTTTACTGGGGACTGGTGGTGACAGAAAAAGGCTTGCAACTGGTTGATGCAGTGTGGATTTGTGAGCAGGAGCAAACAGAAAGCAAAGCTTAGCCATATTTCTCTAAGAGAATAAGCCATAAGGAGGGTTTTATGAATGGGAGGATGGCTAAAACAGACCTCAGACTGCAAGCAGAGGGAATAGTTCTGCATTTGGATGAGCATGAAATACAATAAATGTATGTATCTGTAAATCAATAAGCTTACATCAGAAAGTCTATTCTTATTAATTTATTCTTCTAATATACAGAAGCCTCTGATGTTAATTAACTGCTTGTCTTAAACAGTTAAAAGCACTGTGTCTAAGCAGAATAATACATAATGCAATTGAAGCTTTACTTTTGATGGAATTGAAAAATTTCTCCTTGAACTGAAAATGTAAACAATTTCAATTTTTTTTGTTCATAACACTGAAGATGATCTTCTGTATGCTCCTAGTGTTTGAGTTCTGAGCATGAAGAGACAGAATTTCAGCTAGATGCCCAAGTACTTGACTACATAATTCCTATTACAGTTAATTAAATAAAATGATAATAATTATAATTAAAACCTAGGGATTTATCCTATAAAGTAATTTAAAGGGACTGATGGATGGAAAGCACTGTACCATTTTAATCAAATTACCACTGACTCATGTTGAGTGAAGGTTATATAACCAGAAATGTGATTGCAGGCAAATCCAGAGTAAATTCCTCTCAATGTTAAATATATGCAAAGTATTAAAGAAAGAAGCCTCCTCTCAAAACAAAACATACAAAAATATTATATAAGGGATCATATTCTCCCAAGTTTTAATGTACTTACCACACAGTTGAAGTTTGGAATAGTTTCATATTTGTAAGAGTAAGGGTACAGCAGCATCTGTGCATATGCATGGAAGGACAAATAGGCTTTTATTTGTTTCCGATGTCTACGGAGGAAATGAGCAACAGCCTTTACTTCAGGCTCAGACTCAGGAAAGGGACCACAATACGTGTCGTCACATGGGTGAAATGAAGCACCTTCATCTAGAGATTGAAAGAGAAAGTTGATGGTGAACGATCACAGAGAATTTCCAAGGGTCAGCTTCTGGCTCAACCTTTTTTGGCCCCCATGAAAAAGCATGAAAAGCAATAAACATATTGCTTTCCTGTGACTGATGAGCATGAGTCAGTGGGATTTCAGTACAGCAGTCTGCTTGTTCATCTAGTAAACACACTGAGTTTCCAATTGGCCAGCTACAGGCAGTTCTCCTCCTCACCCAACAGAAAAAGAAGAGCCTGACTTCATTGTCCTTTCTTCCCTGGCTTTCTGTATCAGTAGCATTTTTTATGACAGCATTCCCTTATTAAAACTATTGATGGGTCTCAATTGGTCTGTTTGAAATCAGAGAGCTATACCTCTTTATTAGTCACTGCCAAGACAAAGCTAGCCTTTAGGAGCATTTTAATGTACTGGCTATTACAGTGGTGGTTACAATGGCAGGTAGATAACTTCAACAGGTGTTACCTTAGAGATTGCTTTAAAACATGAGAATAATTCCTGACTAGACTATTTTCACCCTTGCAAACCTTGTGGGAAAAAAATGACAAGCCACATGGGATGATTGCTCAGTTAGTTAAACTAGAAATCATCTCAGTTTGTACAGGGCCTAAATTTCCTTCAAGTCTGGGGCAGGAGATCAGTTTTGAGGATATCTTTCACTACATCAACCTGCTCAGGTGGCAGCAAGCTGCAAAAGAGTAGCCTTCCTGTAATATCCCATGAGGTACTGAAAGATGAAACCTAGAAAAGGGGATGTGGTGGTGGCTCCTTTATCATTTAGCAATTTTGGATCTAAGCCATCATCTCATTTACAGCTTAGGGCCTGGGCCTGAACGAACAATGTTTATGCAAATCCACTCCACTCTTATCTGCTGTGATTTCAAAATACCATGTTTTACACTGACCTGCATAATAATAATAATAACTTGTTTGAGAACTTTCCTGGTGCCATTAGAGACTTACAAAAGCAGTGTTTTATTAGCTTTCCTTTGTACAGTTAGTACTGCCATCTTCAATTAATAAGACAAGAGCAGTGTGCGAGAAGGCATAAAGATATCAACTAAACCAGGGTTATGCAATCAACACAATGCCAAAATTAAAAAGTGGAAGAATTTCATGCTGCAGTTTCATTTTTAAGATGAAAATTGAGGCTACTATTCCATGGCCACAGGTGGGGATTTCAAAAGGTATTAGTGCTTGGATTGCAGTGGATATGGAAGGGTTATATAGAGGGCAGACGGTCTCTTCCATGCAGAACAGATGGCCACCAAGCCATCCAAATCTCAAGAGCACTCTGCCTCGATGTCTTGTCAGATAATATAGCTAAAGGAGAGCTATTTAACAGAGCCTCCAGAGCCTTTGCTTTTTTTTTTATGGATACTTCATGTCCTGTAACAGTGTTGTATACCAAATCATGGAAATGGATATGACTGTTAATAAACAGTGGAATCCTACAAGCTAAGGGTAAAATGACCCAATGGAAAAATATGACTCAGTTTAGTGACTTTCAGTGAAGAAAAAAACCTTTTTGAACTGTCCAGCCCATTATTTTGAGCCATTTGAAATCCCAGCTGTAGTTAATGCTTTACCTTAAGAGAAGCTGGCTGTAGTAAAAAGAGAGGGTTTCCATGGTGGCCTTGGATAATGTAAGGATATACTCAATTTTCATACTGAAAGTTCTTTCAAAGTAACTCAAAAAGGAAAAAAATGATACAGTATGTATCAACTCCTGTGAAATTTCTGAGTTACAGTCACGAGAAGCAAATGGAATTGTGTCAAATGTTACTATGCTGCCTTATTTTCGTACCTGATAGCATACCAGGGGAGTATGTATCCTCCAACATCCATCACGAGATCAAGTGAAAAAAGGAAATGTGTGCCGAGACTGATAAAACCAATGCTTTGATACAGAAAGAAGACTGAGAGGATGGATGAGCTGGAGCACGATTCTCAAACTTCCTTGCAGCCAATTCTGCCAGCATGGGGTACTGTTCTCAGTGAGCATGGGGATGCACAGGAAATTGGGATGCACTGGAAGTTTTAACTGCCATTGCTGCTCTCACAGGGGTTTGGATGCAATCCCATTAACTGGATTTGCCCTATGACACAATTTAGTTCTAAGTACCTCATTATTTGCTTTAAAGTTGATATTTATTTCATTATCATTAAACCATTGTGCTGGTTATTGCACGTATGTATGTATTGCAAGGAGCATTCCCAGAGTTTTTGCTGTCAGTATTCACCTGGATCTGCGTGCAATTTCTGTGCACTATTTTGGGTACAAGGGTGCTGCAATGTGAAATCTAGCGCAATCAGTGCTAGATTTGGCCTTTTTCTTGGTCCCTAGAGAGTACAGAAGCGATATGACAAAGCTTACATCAAAGTCCTGCACTGGAAGGGAAGGGGAAAGCAGACAGGATGCTGCGATATCTGTACTGACCAGCTCCCTGCTGCTAGCTTGCAGTGGCTTTGCTGGGGCTGGATTCTGCCACAACACACCTGCCTGGAAGCCCCACAGTGAAGTTCAAGCCTGTCTGCAAACTGAAGTGTGACTGAACTGAATGAAAAGGTTTTTACAAGCACATGCGGTTTCAAATGTTAAACACATCATGATTATGCAAGCCTCGGTGTGTGATGTGATCCACATTCTTCTCTGACTCATTTAGTGTCCAGAATCTTCTGAGCACCAGTCAGCCCAGTTCATGAAAGAGCTCTTTATTCTCCATCAAAATAGAGAATCAGACAGAGTTTGGGTTCCAGTGAGGGAAGCAGAGCATGTGCTTGGTGGGATGATGAGCAACCTTGAAGGAATTTTTATTTTTTAAACTCGGGGCGAGGACCTGTCTTTCATCTACAGTACAGGGGAGAAATGCAACAAGTAGGGGATTACAACACACAATGCATGTGGGTATTATTACGGTTTCACTCGGCCTAGAAAAAATAGGTTTCTAAATGAAAACTCTGCAAACATTTTTAGAACTGAGTAAAAATGTGCTCTAATACAGTGGCTAGGGAGCAGGAGAAGGGAGGAGCAGAGAGATGTGAACCCAAGAAAGATTAATTAGGACTAGAAAAAAAATGCACTGAGTCTTAATGTTGCACTGATAGGTACCTAAAATATGTCTTCAAAGACTACATAAAAGAACTATGCCAGTGGCTATCTTCTGAACAGTAAATGTGTGTTCCCAAAATACCTGCAGTTGTGACTTATGCACCTGAATAAATGATGATAGCAGTGATGCAGGACTGGTTCATTTTTACATTATTTTTGCAGCATAAAATTGCCTTAAGGATTGTGATAGCAGCCCTGGGACTCAACTAACATAGGCTTTCTGTAACTACTTCTGTGTCAGTCCTCTCCTTACAGCAAGTAGACTTGAAAAAAATTCGGAAGCATATTTCACAGGTCCATACTGTATTGAAAAGTATGCTTCTGTTCACACTCACTGGATTTGTAAACTTCCCAGGCAGATTATTCACACTCACTTTTATCCTTACAATTCTCAAAACTCTACTTGAATAATCCAGTCATTGCAAGCCAGACTGTACTCTGCAAGTAATCAGAGTATTGTGGAAACATCTAGAGACTTCCAGAGGAAGAGGGATGGGCTGAAGGGAGAGCCCTTGCACTAGCATTGGGCAAACACAATTTCCTGTCTTTACAAGCTTGTAGTATAAATAAGGAAGGTGGATTAATGCTGGAGTAGAAAAGAGCTGCACAGAGAAGTGAAGGAAGTTGCTCAAGGTGGGAGAGCAGGTCAGCAGGTATAAATTGCCGTATTTCGTAATAGTGTCCTTACTTTCTTGCACCAGAACTTGTAGGGCTGCTTACACCTGTGTGAGTTGCACTGTCTTATGTAAGATTTAATAAAATACTATTTCTTCAA
>JAWWLV010000088.1:118025281-118046583 GCA_035041135.1 Platyrinchus mystaceus
AAAAATCCATTGCGCAGGCTTGAAAGGTAAAAACACCTTTCCCAGATCTTCGTTCGCGAAGACTGGCCACTTACCATTTCAGGGAGAAGTAATTTAGCTGGGGAGAAAATGAGGCTACATACACCATTTCCTTGACATTTTTATGCTTTCTCTTTTTAGACAGTATCAGCAAATTAAGCTCCGGTTTTGTCCCCATGTAGGATATTTACATGATGATGAGATTGGCATATGTGCTTGTATCTGTACTTATGTATGCCATTCTTTCACTGTCAGCTGCATCTGTAATTATGCATTTTGCCACACTGTAGTGTTCTATAATGTATTTTAAACTGCAATGCTGTAAGACTAAACACTTTAAAACACTTTTAAAATTATCTCCTTAAAATAACTACAGATAATTAATTGATTTAAGGTAATACACTGCTTAAAATTGCATGAATGAGCTTTGTAAATTTTTCAGAACCTTTCCAAATTTGCAAAAAATGACATAATTAAAATACTTGAATTAGGGCTTTTTAATATAGGTTTTAAATCCTGTGGAGAATATATTTTTCTTTCTAGATAAAAGCACCACCATTTAGAAACCTAACCAAAACATAGCAAAATGCCAAGCACCCCTTCTTTTTTTAAAGTGCTGTGGGTTATTTTAATGCCTGCTGTCATTGGCAAAATATCAGGAGAGACTTTAGGATGCATTATAGTCTCCTGTAATAATATTCAAAATTTGAAGTCTTAAAGTTGATTTAAAGCCAAACCTGTCAATCATTCAGTGCTATTCTTTAAAGCATATATGGGTTTTCTTAATAACTTGATTACCCTCTTAGAGTAGCATTTCATTAAAAATGTAGTGGAACTAGTGCAGCTTTCTTCTTCATGGAAAGCAAGAGTGTAGATGGTGTAAAGTAAGATCATATTCACTCTTTCTGCTGCAAACGTTTTGTCTTTCATACTGCTTTTATCTGGCAATTTTATTTGGTGTATGTAATCAGGCAACACGGACTGTATAATCTCTGGCAATGTGCCTTAGAGTCATCAAGGTGTGTCCTTGCTGGAGCAAAGCCCACAACTTGCCTTTTGTGACATGACTCCCAAATCCTCCCAACAACGATCATGCGAACCACCTCCCCCACCCCCCTCCGTGGTGTTGAAACGTTTTCTCCCCGTGTGACACAAGCGAGGCAAATATAAACCATTAGTGAATTAACCACATTGTAGTTTGCACAGAGCTCTCAGAATATGGCTCGATACTGCTTCCCCATCATGCAATCAATAGCAGCCTTGCTGCTGAACGTGCAGAGAGCCAAACCGGCCCAATAAATGCTGAATAGTGTTATTAGTGAGTGAACAGATGATACAGGAGCCCTGCCAATGCCGTGCAAGCAATCTGCCTGGGGGATGGGGGAAAGGACCGGTGATTAATAGGAGGGGGCTCGTTCATCTGGATCAGCTGAGTGGTGGTTGTTGACAGAGCTACACCGGCTTAGGCTGGCTGAGGATCAGGTCCATAGGAAATTTAATTTAGGGGATGAAGTAAACAAAAGAGCTATATTGTAAACTGCCAAGGCAATAAAAAGCAAGGGTGTAAAATGGATTTAGGATGCAGTTAGGCTTTTTATAAAATAAGGGGATTGACTGAGAAAGACAAAGCAAGGAGACAGGGTTGAGAGAAACTCTGAAATTGCAATTGAGCTTAATAACAATTTGCTATCCCACAATTAATTATTATTAAATTTAAGGCGACAATCAGCTTTTGCTGTTTCTGGTTTTGAATTAAACAATCACACTGAATTAAACAACTACTATTTTAGCACATGGAATTGACTCTCTTTACTGTTGTACTAGAAATCACATAAAACTGGTTCTTATAAAACAGGATTAACTCTTCCATGCCTTTATTAAGATATGATTTAAAACATCCTCTCTGACAGTAACATACAATATTTTACTATTATCTGTACATCTTACACTTTAGCAGGGTGACTCTATGATCTGCCACTCAGGCCTTCATTGACACTTTATCAGTTTGACAAGTTAGTAATTAGCTCTGTCTTTGCACCTGGAAGCAGTACACCTTTTTATCTCCATTCTTCCTTTTACTGCTAATATACTGCTTTAGCATTCATATCACAAGCAGAGTAGGAAGCCTGTTATTAAGGCTAAGATACAACTGAGTATCTGAAAACAAATGGCTTAAAAGAAAGGGTCAAATCTTCAAGGTGGAAGCTTGGACTGTGTATGACGTATCTTCCTGCCTTCCTCTTTGGGAGCAGGAGAAACCCAGAAAAAAGTGAGGGAGATGACTGTGCTGCAACTGCTCTTCAACACTCAAGAGAGAGCCCATAAAAAGAGTCTGAGAAGAAGGATCTGCAGAATCCACATGTAAATGAGTGTAAATGGAGAAAATGCTGAAGCAGAGAAGAGGCAGAGGGACAATGATGTGATGTTAGAGAAGGAAATAGCCATTCCAAAAGCTTGTGCAAGGCTGGGACTACTCAAGCAAAGGCATGATCTTGTGGAGAAGAAGCTGCATAACTACACAGATTTTAGTAGAAATAGGAGACATAACTTCTTGGTTCCACTCTGTGAAGTAGCACTTAAAAAAATCTCTTAGGTGCAAACAAGTCAGGGACTGCCTAGCAGGGAAAGGAAAGGCCAGTGTTATTCTGAAGCACTGCGAGTGCTCTGAAAGGGGCAACACAAACTTGTCTACTAGCAATTGTATGAAACTAATGCCCACCAACTTGGTGGAGACTAGCTGAGATATATGCCTCTGAAAAATGTAATTACTGAATTTTACATCCTAGTTCTATTGGTCCAGGGTAGTACATATTGAGGGCAACCCAACGGGATTCACTTGAATACAAGGTTTAATTAAATTGTTGAGACACAATTAAATAGAATCACAGAATCACAGAATATGCTGAGTTGGGAGGGACCCACAGTTACCATCGAGTCCAGTCCTTAACCCTGCACAGAACCATCCCCAAGAGTAACACCATGTGCCTGAGAGTGTTGTCCAAATGATTCAGATACAAATTACTGCTTGTAATTCCATTTCTGGAACCACTAAATTGTCCAATGCATGGAATTATCTTTCGCTGTCCTTTCTCATGCTCTGTATTGTTTCTGCATATCAGTAGTTTTACAGAGGCCCTGGTTACTCAGCACCATCACACAGGAGTGGACTGCTAAAATACAGAGCAGAATTTCCTCCCTAGGGCAAGTAATGTGTTGGAACAGCAACGCAAATTCTTTTCATGACTTGAAGAAGAACATACCCAACAGCTTAAAAGCCTTCATGAGGTAGAATCTGAATGTCCTTGTGATGAATACTTACATAGGAGTTTGCACAAGCGTCATTGAAGAATTCTTACTGCAGGCACAACACAGCTGCAGTGTTACTTTTATTTTATCAAGATGTACTCACATCGTGAAAAATTAATAGCTGCAAGCAAAATGAAAGTACTTTTTACCTTCTTAAAATTATGGGTAGGCAGGAAGATGCAGCTGAGTAGTAGAAAGTGCACAAGAAATATAATGCAGTACTTATTTCCTTTTGGAAAAGGAAAACTGGGAACAATTTTAACTGGTTTTTTGCCATCATGAAGATATCATAGCAAAGGAAAGAACCTTTCCTAAACTGTCTTCTTGTTGAATAAAACCTGGGAATTTCCACCATGCATCAAAAGAGAAAAAAAACCCCTCACAGTATAAAAACAGTTTGTCACAGCTGCCTTTAAAACAATGCATCACATGCCTCATTGTGGTGACAACATGGTACTGCATTCTATCTTTCTGGCCTTCGCTTAGATTTTATCCATTAAAACAAAAAAACCCAAAAACAAAGCATCACAACTGAGGGCCCAGTCTGGGAAACTCTCGTTGATAGTGTTCACTGCTACTTTATTTTCCTTCCCCTCAGAAGTGGTGCACATTAGTAACCTCCGTTTTCAGTAGCAAGGATGTGCTAGAGAGTTGTAGATATGTGAAGTGGTATATAGGGTGGCTGCCAAAAGAACTGAAACAGCTGTGGAATGGAGGGGACATGTTGAGTAGAAGCAGAAGCTACTACACATAGGTGTGATTACTGCACAGAAACTTAAAACGTCAGGAATAGCATTTGGAGGATGAAAAAATATCATGAGGATAAAACAAATTTTACATTGGTAGCAGTGCCTCTCGCTGCTGAAAGGCTGATGAATGAAGTGCTGAGTGAAGAGGCTGCAAGTGGTGATCTCTCTGATGGAGAAAACACAAATAGTGTTTCAGGCAGAAGCTCCTGACAGAGAAGAATGAGTTAGCTAAAGACAAGTAAAGCTGAGTGTTTCGAATATAGATACTGCAGAATGAAACAGATGGATTTTTCCTCCAGATAATGGATATATAGGGAGCACTCAGAGAAGTCAATTTTTTTCTGAGGTTAGGCAGCAAAAAAGACAGCTGGGGAGATTAGAATCTGGCAAACGACAAAAATTAAGCTTCAATGATTGTATTGCATTTACTGAAAGAGCTGCAGAGCATTTGTGGAGAGATTGTCACCAGCTGACTGGTCCTTCAAGGTGAAAAAAGCCCAGCTTTTGTGGTGTCATCACCACTGGCACCTGTGAAGGACACTGCAAGGGGTCAAGACACAGCCCTTGGAAGCTTCTGACCTTCCTAAATCAAGGGTAAACTAAAAACTGATGATCAGGAGGAAAATCCAGATAGGACGATTTCATAGTAAGAAGATGCAATGATTTAAAGAGAAACAAAAATTTCATGTCAAGCCAACATCATCTGAAGAGCTTTAGCTGAAGGGCACAGATGTTGGAAAGAAGGAACATATCAAGCTAAAGGGTGAAAAGAAAAAGCTACAGCTACAGTCTTAGTTTTGACCTTGCACACCTCTTATTCACTTTGGAATATTTCAAATTATTTTAAAAGCTCTTCAGATTTCTGAGGGCCAGCAATCAAAGATACATTAGGAACAGTGGCATACCTGTTCCCAGGAAGAAGACTGGCATAAATGTATGGCTTATATGGAGAGGCAGTTGGGTCCTTGCTTTCCTTCCTCTAAACTTCTGCTTGGAGAACTCAAAAAAACCCAAAAAAACAGATGGAAAGCCTGTTACAGGGGATGAAATACACTGTCTCAAAGAATAACTAAACATAGAGGTAATGAGCATCCTTTGAACTAATCTTAGTCTGAAATCCCGGATTGTGGGACTGTACCTATTCAAAAGACTTAAATCTGTTGACAAGTGATAGGTCAAGTGTATAATCTTTAACAAACATCATTGTGTTGCTTTGCATAACTGTCTTACATTCACCCAAGATCAGTCTATTTCTTAAGCGGGTGAAAAAACTGGTATCTGAATTTAATAATTTGCCAGTATTTCAAGCTGGTAGCTATGGATAGCAAGGGGAAAGAAATTTTCTGACTCCTTAAGGACTGCTGGTTTTGATGGAGCTCAGCAAGACTCAGAAATGATCCAGAATGTGAAGCTGTTTTCCTGACAGTGTGGACTTCAGCACTGGAATGAATGACTGAGTGTTGCCTTGACTGCTGAGGCAGCATGTTGCAGATGTTTTGTCCATCAGAACACGGACTGCAGAATTTTGTGGAATGAATGTAAGTGCTACACCGGCTTTCAGCAGATCCTAAAGTAGGAATACTTATAGCTTTATTGCCTTCTGATCATATGGCCTGTACGGTGCAGAAAAAGAGCCAACCCTTTTTAACACTGTCTGAGTCTCCTGCTTGGACCTGTGTCTGATCACACTGCTGTCATTTGGCTCTGTATATGTGCTGTTACTTTAGCTATTCTGTCTACAGGCAAGCACTTCATAAACTTTCTTGAGGAAGAATCTCAGGTCTGGAATGCCACAAAATTCCCGGTAAAGACTGGTCTCTGGGGCCTGGTCCACAAGCCTGATGGCTGGTTAATTGGCAGTATGCATCCCATATGCATCCCACAAGGTGAGTCATAAATCAGTCTCAATCTGAGAATAGTGGGAGCAGATGTTGCAATTTTAATTCTTGGATTTACTGTGTGTCTCTCTTGCCTCATTATTATGGAGTGAAAAGATGGGATTCTGGTCTGGTTTTGGAAGAAACCGATACCAATGTCAGCATTAAAAAAAAGAAAAAATAAAAATTGAGATTTGCCCTCAGCCTTTAACTTCTTTTTCTGTGGTAACATGTTTGCTCCATGACTGCATGATGAAGTCCAAACCATCATCTTAAATAATTTGGGAACTCAAATAACTGGGATCCCTACTGAGGATGGGAAAAGAAGGTGATGGTGGAGGTTACTGCATTTTCAGAGTGTGAGGCTATTTTCACCTTCATTTGAGGCCCCGATGAGGACACTTCTTAGGGGGATGCACTTGATCTTAATGGACACTTCCCTTATAGTTTTCATTGGATTCTAAGAATATTTTGTCAAGGAGAAAAACAGTGCTTGTTTCTTGAAGGTTTTTAATTACATTTCTTGGATTTACTAATCTTGAAATACAAATTCCTGCATCAGAAACAAAGAATAATGCATCTCAAAGTCCCATCTCTTCATGTTATTTTCTGAAAATGACAGACATTTCAAGGTTATACATCATTGAAATGGATCAAATGGCAGCATTTATTAGAGGGAAGAAAGTCAAACCAGATGTAATGGGAATCCTCATCTGTTTTCACTAAAGCTGAAACCGAATCTAGTTTTGATGTTAATTTGAATAGCAGTCTGTGAACTATATTTCATATTTTTTAAAAAAATGGTAAAATTCTGAATTTGAGGCCTGGATAATTTGATATCTGAATTCTACTTCTCCTCTCCTAAGTGCACACCCAATGAATAGGATTTAAATGTTCTTACTTAACATTTATACAAATATAATCGCATTTTTGCAAAAAGACTACAAGTTTTGTGTCTTTGTTTCTATAAGGGTTATTTTAGATATATACATGATATGTCTGAATTTTGTTTCTGAAGTCTACTGCTTTCTACAAAGTAATTACACATAATGGAGTACCTTTAGTAATATTTACTAACACGTTTTAATGTACTAGATCCCATTTAGCCTTTTTAAAATTCTAGACTAAGAACCCTTTTTTCTTTTTTTTTTTTTTTTTTTTTTTTTTTTTTTTTTTTAATCTTGCTGTTTAATCGAGTTCTGTCTTCATTTATCTTTGCAGGTTGCCTTCACAGTAGCCCACATGTAATCAGTTCTGTTTCCTTTCACAGTTCATCTTGCTTCCCTACTCAACCACAGGGCTCTCAATATTTCCACTATCAGAGTCCTTTTTCCACTCCTTTCCAGCTGAGTAAGGCTTGAAGTTGGGTGGGACTGCACTGTATGTTACGTGACAGCTATTTCACCACGATACAGGTGCAGACACTTCTCTGTGGTTCATTGGCTGCTACCTAAAGCTCTGATCTTGTGTGTGCAGGCCCTACCCTTTCTTGACTTAAAATTCAATGACCATGAGGTAGGGTTTGTCAGAGGCCACCAGTACTGCTAATCCTGATAGAACATCTGATTATCTTTAGCTGAGAGACTAAAGACATTCAGGGGCGCCTTCTACAGAAACAAACAGTGACGTCGTTATTAACACCAGACCTATGGAACACAGAGTCAAGGCTAGAGCTCATTCTGGAGTAGATTATAAGAAATAAAACAACCCAACACACAGAAAACAAAACAAAAAACCCCAACTCCCCAAACCATTGTCTTTGCTTTCTTTTTGCTTGTTTCAAAATGTGAGCAGGGTGGGTTTTTTTACTTTGAACTATACTACCACATAATGCAAAACTTTTTTCTGTGCATTCTCTTTCTCTTTTAAATCTTTAACTTCTATATCTTTCTCCGCTTTTCTCTAGTTCATCTGTTCTTTTTCTCTGACTATTGCATTTGCCCACATACTGAACAAGCCTGTGTGGCAGGCAGCCTCTTGCCTTCCCGTGCTCCAGCCTTACATCCTCGCTTCCCAAATCTGATCTGCTTTAGTCTGTTTTGCATTTCTAAATGGGTGGGACCTGGGTCCTTCTCAGCTAAACAACTCCAGATGCTTTGTAGAAAGTGGGGAGCTGCTGCTCATACCCTGGCAAGCCCCACTAACAGCTGCTCAATGGCACCTCCACCCTATGGAGGTGGTGTCTCCCATTGTTTGCAGCAAATCCACTGGCACTCAGAAGCTGCCAGAGGTGTAGGCATGATAACTGAGGGTCCCCAAGCTAAGTAGGAGTATCTGGTCAAGTTTGTAGCACACAGTCTTGAGCTTGAATATTAAGTGACATTAATGCATAGGTTTGTTTTTTTTCTAAGCTAAATCACTTGAAAAGCCTAGTTGTATACAGGAACACGGATATACTTCAATAAAACCAAATGATAGAGATCACAGGGTGAAGTGAAAGCTCAATAAAACATTTCAGGCTGCCTGTGTAGTAAAGGAATGCACGTATGCTGTTCCTGCTAGAAAAGAAGCCAACATCATGTATATCCAACATTTGCTTTTCCTTGCCTTAAATCAAGGGGCTTGTGGTGCTATTCCTCAGAGTCAACAAACATGCCAGGAAAAATCTGTCTCCAAGCTGACTGCCCTTTCTCAGAACTGCCCGTAACTGCCAGGGAGGATGGAAAAGTGAGCTGCTGGGCTGCAGAGGTGCTCAAGGGAGGAGTTTGCCAGCAAAAGAGAATTGCAGAGAGACCTTCATTTTGGCCAGAGTTCTTATTAAAAATCTCTAATTCATATAATGAGAAAAGCAATATCCTAAACCAAGTGATCTAAACATCTTCTCTCTCCTCCTTTCCCAGTAATTTTTAATACAATGATGGAGATTATGAGTGTAATATATTCTTTCCCTGATGTTTTTTGCTTTAATGGTGGATTGAAATATTGCTCTAAGAAGGGATAGGGAAACAAAGGTGGTACATTCTTGCAGTCTTGAGGAACTCCGCAGAGACTTTTGTTTAACCTAGGAAAGTGCTTTTACATAGTTAGTGAAGACGCTTTACTAGCAAGGTACTCTCTGAAGATCTCAGATAACAACCAGAAGATTTTTATATACACACTCAGAGCCTATATTCTGACATAAACTCCATGGAGAAACCTTGTGACTTTTACCTTGCTGCCACATTGTAGTGCTTTATGGGAAAACCTTAGTAAGGAAGAGGTACTTGGGCAACGGGGTTTCCCACCAGTGCCTGTCTATCCCAAACATCTTCCTTCATTACTGAAGCCTATTCTCCTGAGTAGAAAAGCTGCTCAGAAATAGTTGCAAGTTAGTTCATCTTTACACTGACAGAAGACCTAATAGGAAGACACACCATCATTGCATGCCAAACTATGGAGATTGGCTCCTGGATCTGGTTTAGCCTATCCATGCATCAATGGCCACGGTGACAGACTCATCCAAACTGCCGTGGCCTCATTATTTCTGTGCTTGCTCTGTAGGCTGCTCTGACTTCTGAGGGAAGGCCACATATGGTTAGATGGTCATCTGAGCTAACACATTAGCATGTTGATGATGCAGAACTTTACTCTCACAAAATCAGAGGAGGTATTAATACATTGCAGAATTCCACAGTGATATGGGTGGCAAAAAAAGTGAGAAAATTGTGTATTTATAGGAATAACCCTGTAAAAAATATGTTACATCCCTTATTTTGTGTGTGTGTATGGGGGGAAAGGTATGCAAAAATACTCAAATCACACCTGTGGGTTTTTTTTAAGCCACCTTTGACTTCTGTGAATTACAGTGCAAGGTAGTCTTCATTGTGCTGCTAATATCCCACATTGAACAAAAGTTTGTTGGCTAAAGGGAAATGGCAAAATCCTGTAAACATACCATGCATCTGTAATGAATCCTAAATTAGAAGAGATTAAGTGCTGATATTAAAAACAAAACAAAAAAAAAACCAAACAAAAACCCCCAAAACACAAACAAACAAAAAACCAAAACACCAAGCCCCCCTCCCCTCAGACAATTGGGAAAGCAAAGTTCAAATTCCATTTGATTTCACCACTCATTTGGAAAACCGCAAATGGATGGATATGAAAGCTAAATCCTAGATGTCAAAGGTAAAGAGGAACAAATCCAATAAGATAGGATCAAAGAAACATTGGAATAGTGTGATATTCAGGTAATATGAAATACATATTTTTAGGTGTAATCCACCTAGGAAGAAGAACCAGCAGATAAATATCTGGCTCTGAGACTGGTATCACTGGCAGAATTCTGGGTTTTTTGATCATGGGTTGGTTTAAACAACAGCAGGCTTCCTGGTGATATAGGGTACACCTGTCTCAAAGGGAGAAAAGGATCTTTGCTCAGGAGTTAGCAGGTCTCATTGAAAGACCTTTAAATTAGATTTGAAGAGAAGAGGCGATAAACCCAGGCTCGATAGAGATAAGCCTAGGGCACCACACCCATGTTTGAAGGACCATGTTCTAGCGAGTTTCTTTGGTCTGCCATCTCAGTGGAGGCAGTGGATGGAGATCCATGTGGCAGCAAAGATGCAAGAGTTAATGATGTGTTAAAAAACACAGAAGTGCCTGGGAATGGTTATGTAGGAATTAGGGTTTCTTCCCTGCAAAAAGTGGCAGGATCAATAGCCCAGATGCAGTACATCTACACCAATGATGCACACAGGATGGGCAACAAAGAGGAGGAGCTGGAAGCCATTGCACAGCAGGAGAACTATGATAGTTGCCATCATTGAAACATGGTGGATGAATTCTTGATAGGTTGAGGCCAACTGTTCAACAAGGCCAAGTGCCAGATCCAGCACTTGGGTCATAACAACCCCATGCAGGCTTGGGGAAGAGTGTCTGGAATGATGCCCATTGAGAAAAGAACCTGGTGATGCTGGTCAACAGCCAACTGAACAGGAGCCAGCAGAGTGCCCAGGTGGCCAAGAAGGCCAATGGCATCGTGGCCTATATCAGGAATAGTGTGGCCAGCAGGACCAGGGCAGTGATTGTCCCCCTATACTCGGCACTAGTGAGGCTGCATCTCAAATCCTGTGTTCAGTTCTGGGCCCCTCACTGCAAGAAGGATGTTGAGGTGCTGGAGTGTGTCCAGAGAAGGGCAACAGACCTGGTGAAGAGTCTGGAGCACAAGTCTTGGGAGAAGTGGCTGAGTGAGCTGGGGTTGTTCAATCTGGAGAAAAGAAGGCTTGGGGAGGCCTTATTGCTCTCTACAACTACCTGAAAGGAGGTTGTAGTGAGGTGGGGGTTGGTCTCTTCTCCCAAGTAACAAGTCATAGGACAAGAGGAAACGGCCTCAGATTAAGCCAGGGAAGGTTTTGATTGGATGCTGGGAAAAGTTTCTTCACTGAGAGGGTTGTCAAACATTGGAACAGGCTGCCCAGGGAAGTGGTTAATTTACCACCTGTTGTGGACCCTGGCAACCATTCCTGGAGGTATTTAAAAGATGTGTAGATGTGGCACATGGGAAGACAGTTTAGAGGTGGACTCTGCAGTGTTAGGTTAAGAGTTGGACTTGATGATCTTATAAGTCTTTTCAAACCTAAACAATTCTGTGATTCTACTTAATGATTCCGTGATTTTATCTTCCTATTCCTGTGGAATTACACAAAAGAGAAATGTCTTTCTTAAACTAAGCCCATAAAAGCAAAGATACTGCTGAACTGATTTGCAGCAATGCCCACTGGCACTGATTTACCTGGACTATTACCAGAATCACAATTTTCACACTTTTAGGTCTTGGAATAAAATCCTGCTTCATATCTCTGCCAATATGCGTCTGGCATATTTTTGCCCTGTGCCTAGCTGGGTCTGGCTGTTGCTATCAGCTTCATTTATTAAGCACTTATGTATTCTACAAATAATAAAAAAAGAGGTATAATAGAGCTAGTTCTTTTCCTTATTAGTAATATGTTAGATCTTTCATAGGAAAAATGCAAAGTTTATTGAACCGAAGAAATTTTATGACTGCAAATCTTTAAACACTTACTTCTTTCACGAACCACTGGCAAAAGGCAGGACCAATCCACTCTCTTGCATGAATCCCACAGTCTATCCAGACAGCTTTCTTGTAGGGCCGTGATCTTTTACCTACCTTGAAGTGTGAATATTCACAAAATATCAATAGATCTCATAACATCAGGGAAACACAATAATGAGGAAATAACAGAGTATGAGAAACACCAAACCATTTTGAATTTGCTCATATAAAGGAGCATAAACGTTTTTTTTTTAAAGGTATAGCCAAGATAATGTTAGGCACATATGCCAAGACAATGAGGCTGATCTATGGGGGAAAAAAAAAGAAAGGAGAAGTGAGATCTCTCAATTCCTCTTTTATAAGGAATGATATCCTTAAATATCACATGGAGTAGGGTGAGGAAGAATGACGCTACAGGAATAGCCTGATGAAGAATCAAATTTTCAGAACTCTTCAATGGGAGATGAAAAGAAAATGCATTGAAAATAAAATTTTTTTGTGTCTTGCTGACACATTCTAATTTGTGGTCCTATCCATGTGAGTTGGAAGCACATAGCCCTTAAATTTTGTCAGCAGCTAAAAAGGAAGTGTATGTGGCACAGGCTGAGAAGGGCTCCAGAGTCCTCTGGGGTCCCTCTCCAGCATAACTGCTCTCGTAGTTGTCTATAAACACAAAGATTTCCAATCCCCATAAATCCAAATAATGCTAATTGAACTTGTCCTGTAATCTATCTTCATGTATATCCAATCCAAGAAAATAGGATTTGGCTTTTAGTTTTCCACCTTTTTTTTTTTTCTTCATTGAAGATGGCATTCAGAGAGACACTTAGTGACTTATCCTTAGGAAATGCTGTTAAGCTGCATCTCTGGTGTATAGGCTACAACATAAATAGCAAAGTATCTCTCCCTGATTCCAGACTTTAGTCTGATTAATGACTATTTAATCTTTACCTTGAGTACATACAGTGGTCTCCCTTCATAGGATTTTCCAACAGAGAACATGTGAACAAGATCTGAATGAGTTCTATTCAGATGATGCATCCAGTCCTGGATCTGCAAATACAGAAATGAAATCATTGTTTCAACCTTTGCATTTCATGGGAAGCAACTGTAATACATTTATTAATCTCAGCTCTCAGTCCTCTGTATGTTTTTGGATTTTCCTGTAGTTTTTATTTTTGTCTTTTTTGTTTGTTGGCTTTGCTTGTTTGTTTGTTTTTGTTTTGACACTTTAACTATTATTTGGCTCTCATAGCTCTATTGCCAGAGTCTGGATGCAGCCTTCAATCACATGGTATTTTTTTTCCCATTTCAGTGTTGGATATTACTGGAATACATTAGCTGTCCATCAAAAATCTGGGGATGGGGCTAGTCCACCATTCTCATTAAATACTAATGGAACAAAGAAAGAAGGTCCCTGATTCTGCCTGCCAGAACACAGAATGGCAAACAGATTGACTTGAGGGATTCAATGGTACCTGCAATATTTGTTTCACAGGCACCTGACCTTCTTGAGGTGCAGCACTCTCCATGCCTGGTCTAGTGACTTTGCTTTGGTGCAGACTGAAACTGTGTATGTGAGCAGACAGAAATCAACAGAAATTATTTACCCAGTCACCATCTGGGGTAGTTAAACATGAATTTGCATCTATGTATTTTTAGGTATTTGTGCCTCTTGTGCAAATACTTAAGCATTTGCTCATATAATTTAAAAGATTCAGTGTGACTAATCACTCACTGAAATCTCTTATTCCACTGGAGTAAAAGACCTACTTAAAAAAAAGAAGTCATAAGCTGTCAAAGATAGTTACATGTAAGTGTAACCCTTGAATACAAATACTAAAAAATATATATTTTCAAGAAGGTGCCTATTAAGAAGAAACAGAACACTTCTTAGGATGATCAAGTAACCAGAACTTGTAGAGAGAATGTAGTAGATAAGAGGAACAATATGAATTTTCACGTACTTCTTCCAGGGAGTGATACACTTCGTAGTTATACCCAGAGAGGGACCTTCGATTTCTATATGACCTCAGTCCAGTTTGGTTTTCTACTGCTTTCTGTAGGTCTGATATGAGAATCCTAAGTAAAAAAGAGAGTAGTATTACTGAAAATTTAGTAGAACACACAAGCTAAATCAGAACAACAATCACATTTAGAAGAAACATAGCAGGATTTAAACCATCCTGACTTTACTTCATCTGTTATACTTTGACAATAGAGTGCTTCAGGCTCATTTGAATATAAGCTGCCAAATAAATAGTCCAGCTGCTTTAAAATGTAACAGTGCCTTCAAAAACACAATGAGCTTGTTAAACACTAAAACAGGATGATGTAAATAATGTAGCCAATGTGAAGAAGCAACCACTTTCATTTGTTTATGGAGCAGCATTTGCTGTCTTCTTTTACAATCCAGTTATATTACGTGATCATGGATCATTAAAAACTGATTTCAAACCATTTAAAAATCTTTTTAGGCTTAGAAAGACATGCACATACTATTGTTCTGGCATGGAACATTACAAATAGTTACAAGCTGTAGAGGCAAAACAAAAAAAGAAGAACATGGCAGCATTATCATTCTGTCTAAAACACAAAAAACAGCAAACAAAGAAAAATTCTTAAGTGTGCTTTGTTGTTCACATTATCTACACTGCAACAGTTCTTTGCCAGTTGTGTTAAAATAACTCAGGAAACAATATCAAATGGAAATTAAATATACTTGCATAAAATGTGAAAGGTTCTTTGCAGTAAGAGTAAAATGCAGAAGGAGTTGTGCAAGCAGAAATATTTCCTGGTTTATGGCAAAAATAAATAATGATACAAATATAAAAACATAATATAGCAAACATCTAAAAATAATTATAAAGAAGAAGTTGGAGCATCTATCCATTCCACGAGGCAGTAGCAGGATCTGGGAATATTGTCACTGACATCAGTAACAACATGACTGTAAAACTGAGTCAATTCTTGTATGCCAGCTTCTCCTAAAGCATGGCAATGTGTAATCACCATACCACTAATTCACCATTCCTGTAAAATTATAGTCACATTCAACCTTTTAAATTTTCATAGGCATCATCTGCAATGATAGGAAAAAGATGGAAATAAATGGCATTTACTCTGCTGCTAACTCAGGTATGCAGCAGGTACTGCAAACATAATAGGTCTATCTACATGTAATATCAAAGTAAAGGTTATTCCTGTCTTCAAATGTATTAGTGAAGTAGTTGTATAATTTGGAATTACATTGTTCTACATCAGCAACATTCATTAGGCAAACTAAAGAATTATGGGCTTGACTTGCAAAGTACTATACATACTATAAGACCAGTACTGTAATGCCTGTAATTAGATTAAAGGAGTGGTTTTATTCAAGTTACTAAGACATTTAACATTTTTAAAAAATACTTGACTGCTTTGCAGAATTCTGATTAGTGTAAGCACCTACCAAAATCAAACTCCGTTTGTTCACTTTTAAAATAATACATTTAATTTCATAACTCCAGATTGTTTATGCATATGTACTATACATGAGATTTGATAATATTTCTTTAGTGTTAAGGGACTGTGTACTTTGTGTGCATTTAACAGGAAGGCTCTTAAGTCTCTCAGGTTTTATGGCAACTTAAGTGGCTTCTTTAACAGAAAACTTACAACCAAAGCAACTTGGTGCAGAGTGAGTTTATCTGATGCCTGGCTTATTTTCATGACCATGTTGTCATGAAGTCAAGTCCTAAGTCAGATAAGCCTGTTTTACAGACAAGTACTGGTCACCTGGTTCATTATTAGGAATGCTTAATGCTCCCTAACTTTATAAATTTGTCATAATTTAAGCAAGCATCAGGCTGGAATCTTAGCTGGCATTTGCCTCAGATTTTCCAGTTCCAAAAGGGATGTAGCAATTTTAACTCCTTTGCAGAGTGTGTAAAAATTAAATAATAATTAAAAAAAGCATTAGGAAAACCAGCTCTGTGAAAAGGAGCTGTACAAAATCTTGCTTGTGGAGCAGCACTTCAGCTCATGTGGCTGTTGTTGCTTTCCCGGCAAATCCTCCTGGCTCTTGTGGAGTTACAGATCTCAGGAGGCTTGTCAGGAACAGCACATGCTTGTAGAGGCTTTGAAAGGTTTTGCTTCTGATGGCTGGGACCATGTGAGATGGGCAGCAGAGGGATGAAGAGGGATAGCAAAGGAAAAATCTGGTCCTGACAAAATGCTGCCCAGCTTCCTTCTAAGTGCACACAACTTGTGTGCCAGAAGTCAGAGGGGAGATTTTTTCCTGTAGAAGATTAATGCAATGTTGTCATAGTATTTGTACCGTGTTGTTTCAGGTAAGCTGAAGAGACCCTTTGCCCTTTCAGTTCTTTCCCTTGCACACTCTGCTCTGCAACCCAAGGAGAGGTCTTCAAGTCCAGGGAGTGTTTACAACACATATAAAATGGCCTTCTGTCATTTCATTAAAGGTGATTACTGTGAGCAGGAACAGCAGCAGACGTGAATACAACTGCTGGGGCACAGTAATTAGGGGACTTTTTTTTATAAGCACAGGAAAACAATTACAGAAATCCCCATCTCAGTTTTAAACATAAACAAAACTGAAGGGGTGTTGAAGACACATGAAAGTCACTCTGAACTTCAGCTACTGAGGTTGTGTAATTAATCTCCTTGTATTTGTTTCTGTATTTTTAGAACAACAAATTTATAAGAGACCACTGTTATAAAAAAATGGAATTCTGATCAGTACTACATACATACATACATACATATACAGTATGATTTGCACCATCCTTTTCTCACTGAGAAATAAACAAAAATACCCTCATGTAGGTCTTTATTCAGTAAATATTTGAGAATTCAAATAACTCATCACTTGATTATTCAGATGCTTAGGCACCTTACTGAAAATTCTTTAATGACAGGATCATTATTCTTGGTCAGTATATCATAATGAGAAATATGAAAGGATAAGTATACTTCAAAATTGTCTTGAATTTTTTTAAGGAACACTAAAAGCAATAAGTGAATCCTTAACATGTATGTATTTATGTGATATGACTTGTGTTGGCTCACTAGGATTGGAGAGTAACAGAACTAGTATGTTCCTGTACAGCTGATGAAGAAGGCTTGCCTCTGCGTTTGCAGCACACTTGTAAATAAACCTTGCTCCTGCTAAATACAGAGAGAGACAAAGCAGGCTGTAGAATTAGTAATTACCATCCCTCTCTTAACAGATGTGATTTCACATACATTGAAAACACTTCAGCTTGACTCCAAAGGAGGACATTTAATTAAAACTGCCTGCCTGTGGGAGATTTTCTGTTCTCCCATTAAAACAGTTGTTTTCTTGGCAGTGCCTAGTTGTCTGCCAGTCTAATTGCTGCGATGTGGAATGTATTCCCAAACACACTTGGCATGGTAGAGACAAACCTGCCCCATAGGCCAGATCTCTGGCGCAAGGCACGGAAAGCGAAACACGGGCTTACGTGTAGTGGATGTTTGCTTGCTGGAGGAAGGGCAGCAGGCTCCGGGTCGTGTTCTGGGGCACTCGCACGTCAGTGACCGTGCCTTCGACGATGTGGAAGGGGCTGCTGGGCTGCCACAAGTCCACCTGTAGTGCAGGAACCAACCTGTAATTCATACGCATTCAGTGTAGGTGGGGAAATCCAGGGGATGGCACGCTTGCAGGTATGTAGGTGAACACTTTAGGCATGATACAGACAATAAACCTGCACTGGCTGGTCCAGCTCGGCATCTACACTAATGGAGCAGATTTTGAGGAACGATTGTGTCCACAACTCTCATGGAAAATTTGCCAATGGGAAAAGAGAACAGTCTCCAGAATGTGCCTCCTCAAATATTTTTGAATAAATGGTGCTTCCAGCTTCGAGCACTTTCTCAGACTACTATATATTCCCTGTTTCCTATGGAGTCCATGAATCTCTTTTATTTCATTAGGCATTTTCTGTGTTCACTAGGGCAGTAAAAGAATGCTAAAGAGATATAGAAGGCATAGCAGATACCACTGTTGTTTACAAAGCGTAGCCAAGCTTCATTCTTGATAATAAGCAGATCAGAGGTCAATAACAGGGCACCAATACCATGAATACCCAAATTTTATATGAGAAGTCAAAGTAACAGGATTAAGATAATCAAATCATTACAATCTTATAAAAAATGATAGCTACTGAACGATACCACTATTACTATTGCACTAACTCTATCTGCGCACATCTGAGGGATGTTTCTTGTCCATTTTTACTTCCTTGTGTTTCCACATCTGAAATGCACTTGGAAATTCTAGCCTAAGGCATGCATGAATTTTCAAAAAAGCAAGGAAGTTTGCAAACAGGGGTTTGAAAATCAGCGTTCTACACCCTGTAGTAAAATAGCGTAGATGCACATACTCTACAATAGAGGTGAAAACAGTTCCTCCTCAGTCTGTGTGAGGACAGAGGTGAGAACAAAAGTTAACAAATCTCTTCCCAGAGCTGTGGGATAGTCCCAGGAGACTATAAATGGGAGTTTCAGCAACTGTCTCTGTATCAGTGTGACAAATATGCATGTCACGATCCACAGGCTTTAAAAATATATGTTTGTGAGCTGAATACAAGGAATGGACTACCATGTCCACACATTTCTTAAAGAGAATTTTAAAATAAATAATATTTGATGAAAGTCTTTTAAAGTTTATTGCAATCAGCTGTGCCAGGCTGAACTGATGGAAGTCATTAATACAGCTTGTGACTGTCCACTGCTTTCCGAGTTTCTAAGGAGGTTTTTATAATCTGCATTTTAAAAGCTCCTGACTACTTCTATGCCACACAAGCTATGTTTGAAATATGAAATGCATTTCACCTGGTATTGCTATAACCTTGTTTGTGAAGGGAGTACAATCTTGAAACAGGGGTTTAATTCTCACCATTTCTTAAACGGCCATGATTAAGAATATTCTGATTACCAAGAGGTCATCTGACACTGAACCTGATGCTACTTCTTACAGCAATAGTGACCTCAGTCCAGTTAATCCAATTAAATGCCTGCTACTTTGGAAGCAGCCAAACTGAAACACAGGAGCAGCCTCTTCTATTTCCTGCCAAAACCACTCTTTGTTTCACGCTGCCACAATATGGTCCATGGACCCGAGTGATAGCGGTGGGTGGGCACAGCATCTTTTCAAGTCTAACACCAGGACTGGCAAAGTTCACAGGGCTTGTGAGGCTGACAGCAGCTATGACAGATGGTCAGTAGAAACCAAACTCATGAATTAAATGGTGCTAAATGCTGCTTATAAATAAATATCTCCTCACTGTGCTAACACCTTATGTTTGTTAGTTTATCTGTCTTTCATATTTTGATACATTAGAGGCACCCAGTGAAATTCAACGTGGTTAATTTCCCACATGGTAATTAGAAATGTGTGTCAGGCTTTTAAGATTTATCCCTAAAAATGCACATCAGAGAGGGTAAATTTGTTTCTCTTGGAGCGACAGTGTATCAATCAGCTTGAGCCATGTTTATAAAAATAACAACAAATTGTTACACACGAGTGAACAGCAACCAAAAGGCAGTATCCAAGCATGCAAAACTGTAATAGAAAAAATGAAAAAAAAAACCAATCAAACTTAAGATACACCTGAAACATGTCTTTGTTCTTGGCAGTCACTCAGGATTTATTTTGGCAAAATTCTCCATCATTGTGGAGGGGATAAACCAACCAATACTCACACTACTAGTTATAACATCACCAAGCTTTTTAATTTCTGAGGCATTCTAATTGTTCCTTACATTACTGGCTACAAGTGAATACCAGAAGCAGAAGCAATCTTCATGAAATCAGTGGCATATTGCACACCAGTATTCTCTTTTGGTGAAAATGAAGTATTTCACTCCTGGCATTGTCCTGGAAGTGAGACAAAAAAATCCCATATTTAGAATGCAAATGATTCCACTCCAGCTCAGTTCTCTCTTTGGCTTCATTTGACTACCACTTCTCACCCTTTGTAATGTAAACAAAGCATTCAGTGCTCCTCTGGGAGATGTTACCTGTCCTGTCCAGAGTACTTCAATTGCTGACTTGATTTTGCCTTGTAAAGCATATAACAAGAAACACATTTCTCCAACAGACATCTGATTTATATTGCAGCCTTCAGCTTGTCCTTGGTGTGACATAGAGACAGTGCATGAAAACTAACAAACGGAAGATGGATTTCACAGCAGGCGTGTTTGGACTGAGCAAGTCCAACTATCCTTTACTCACTGTCATCTTCAGAAGACTTCATCATTGCATCTCCCATGGAAACTGAGGGTCCCATCGGAGTCATCTCTCTTCTTTCAGCGTCATTCTGCTCACAAGTATGCCTTGGATTTCTGCTCTGGGCTCTGCTGGCTAGTGAGTGGTAGTGATACTAATTGCTATCCTATTCTCTTTGCTACCTGTGATGTGGTGTTGTTATCCTCACACACTATACATTAGCTGTTATACAATATTATGAATGGTGTACCAGCCAGTGCCAAAAGATATCTATTTGCTGTGTGAGTGGTAGGATTTGCTAGGTAGGAGGAAGACTCTCCAGGTACAAAACAAAAAGATGCAGAAATCCTACAAAACTCCCTGAACATACAGCCAAAAACTTGAACCTCAAAATTCATCTGGTATCTTGAGGCTAGAGGAAAAGCTATATGCTTAAGAGCATGTCTGCAAACCTAAATACTCTCATCTCCTTTATACATTTGTCTTTCAGGCAGCAGGTTGCCTTTAAAAAGTCTTGAGATGTTTTATGTCTTAAATAATAAGCAGAGCCCATTCAAGATTTTTCAGCATGTTCAGAGTTGGGACCAGGAGACCAATTACTCAGCACCTGCCACTGCACACAAGTGCAAGTGTGACTATGGGTACCTGTTCTCAGGAACAGCAGTGCACAGATGCCCAGTGAATGCTCTTTCCCAGAATCTCACTGGAGGCACGAGCATCCTGACTAGCTTTCTATAAGAAGAAATGGTATGTAAAAGCATACAGTTCGGTCTCTTTTCTCAAGGGATTTAAGCACATTATTGCTTTACTAAACCAAGAAGGTATAAGACATTATTAATTGTGACTACATAAGTAAGTCCTTTTTCACTTCCCATTCTTTTTTCAACCTCACTCATCCCACAGAAGACCCTGTGGTTCAACTTGTGCTTAGGAAAGCCAAGTTTCTTTTTAGGCAGTTTCTCTTTAAACTGAGGTGTTAAAGACAGCTCAAGAACATAAATGCATCACATTTTACCTGGACACCTTCCAAGGTACAGCAACCCTGAACTCATTAGTCATATCTCTAAGTTTTGGCCAGTATGGTGTTGAAAAGTCAGCACAAGGCA
>JAWWLV010000088.1:118046683-118064331 GCA_035041135.1 Platyrinchus mystaceus
GAAAAGAGAGCCTAAGAAGAAAAGAGTCTCCCTGCTTTTCCCCATAAACCCTCTCATGGCTACATAAATTCCACAGTCTTTTTTTTTTATTCAAGTCACTGAAATAAATCCCCAGCTTCTTTAGACCACAGGGCTTAGTCCAGCCTTTGTAATTAAAGGCATTTTCTTGGGCAGTAGCCTCCAGTTATCCCTCACTACCCTTTCATAAGCAGATGTTTAATTTCTTCATCCATTTATCCTGAAAGGAAGATGCTTAGTGCTCTCATCAGGTCTGCAATTGTGTATCAATCAAAAGAGATGACTGATGCTTGTCACAAAAATAACTAGAATAACTTTGCCATAACTTATATTTAGTATCTGGAGAAGATTGTTTGTATAATTTATCTGCGTTATATCCCATGAAAACAGTAATTTTGTTATGCTTTATTACCTAGAAATTCCAGTTTTTACTTTTACTGAATTGTATCCAGCAATACATGTGCCAAAGCCAGCCTTGTCCTTCACATCACTATGAATGGATTTCTTTGAGAAATGCTGTCAGCTGTAAAGTTCAGAATATAATTATTGTTACAATGCCATCAGCTGAAATGGCTTGGCATTTCTGAGCCTCTTGTAAAAGGGAATGTGCAGTCAATAATGCAAGCAGTGACAGTCTTTGCTCATGGACTCTCTCAGGAAGTGTGGGTTTCCCATTTACATCCATATGCTCATGTATAGACACATTAACACCTAAGCAGTCCTAAAATTCATTAGATACGTTTTTAGTTATAAATCTGATAGTAGGAGGTAGAGAGTAAAAGAAGTAGAAACTGCTCTGGTTTTACTGATGTCATCAGAGGTCTGACTGAGTATTCATGACATAATACACAAGAAGCACAGTCACATGCATGTATGTAAATAAACACCCCTCACATAGTGTGCAACAGAATTTTAAGCTTCTTTTGGTACATTTGAAAAGAAAGAAGCAAGGAAGAATAACTCCTGTTTACTTTGACACCGGTGGATAGTTATAGCTGTGCTGTAGTTCACATGGAAAGAGCAGAACTGCTTCTCTCTAATGCCTTCACCCTTACAAATGTTTTCAGGATCAGGACTGATTTCATCCTCACTTGCTCCTGCCAATTAAGGAACTTAATTGATAGTCCTGATTGCAAATCTCCTTCAGCTGCCCTTTATGTGCTGCAAAGTGGTCCAGAGGCAATTCAGTGTGGGATTCCCTGTGCTTTCTAAAAGGACCGAAAAGGTAGTCCTAGTGCAAAGTAATTTAGGTTTCTGACTGAGTACACGAGACATTTAACTGGCTCTAACTTTTCTGTATTTATTTGCTCTTCAGTGAGGCTGGTAAGAGTAATTGTGCCAATAGATCAGGATTGATTCATGGGATTGCAGCAAACATAACACTGGCAGGGACAGAATGTGAACAATGCACAGCTTGAAGTTTTGAGTTTTGCAGATCTTTGTGGAACTATAACAAAGTAATGATCTTGTCCTCTGCTTACACTGGTATAATTTTACACAGGGCTGCACACAGAAAAGAGCCTGTAGGTTATTCCTCAAGAGAGTGACTGAGGTAAAAATCATTTTCAGTTTTAAGGTAACTGAATATCCATTCTTACAAGTACAGATGCCACTGGGTTAAGTACATTTGAAAGACGGGAAAGAGTGTTTAACAGACTCATTAAAAAACACACAGCCAAACCCCTATTTTGTTTCTTATTAAACTATTTAGAGCTTGGTTCATTTTGCCATTGTTTCTGCACTGCATGAGAAACAGAAGGGTAATAGTGAATGGGGTGGCATCAGACTGGTGACCTGTCACTAGTGGGGTTCCACAGAGCTCCATCTTCAGCCCTGTGCTCTTCAACATCTTCATAAATGACTTGGATGCAGGACTGGAAGGGGTACTCAGCAAGATTGCAGATGATACAAAACTGGGAGGAGTTGTTGACTCCCTTGAAGGCAGGGAGGACCTGGAGAGAGACCTCAACAGATTAGAGGACTGGGAAATCCCCAACCATATGATATTAAACAAGGGAAAGTGTCGGATTCTGCAGCTGGGATGGGGCAACCCTGGATGTTCATACAGACCGGGGGATGGGATGCTGGAAAGCAGTGCCATGGAAAGGGACCTGGGAGTCCTGATTGAGGGCAAGTTGACTGTGAGTCAGCAGTGCCCTGGCAGCCAGGAGGGCCAACCATGTCCTGGGGGGCATCAGGCAAAGCATCACCAGCCGGTCGAGGGAGAGGATTGTCCCACTCCGCTCTGCACTGGTGCAGCCTCACCTTGAATATTGTGTGCAGTTTTGAGCACGGCAATATAAGAAAGATATTAAACTATTAGAGAACATCCAAAGGAAGGAAATGAAGATGGTGAAGGGTTCTGAGGGGAAGCCAGATGAAGAGTGGCTGATGTCACTTGGTCTGTTCAGCTTGGAGAAGAGAAGACTGAGGGGAGACCTCATCGCAGTCTACAACTTTCTCGTGAGGGGAAGGGAAGGGGCAGACACTTATCTCTTCTCTGTGGTGACCAGTGACAGAACCTGAGGGAATGGCATGAAGATGTGTCAGGGAGGTTTAGGTTGAATATTAGAAAAAGTTTCCTCACCCAGAGGGTAGTTGGGCACTGAAAAAGGCTCCCCAGGGAAGTGGTCACAGCACCAAGCCTGACAGAGCTCAAGAAGCATGTGGAATAGTAAGCCCTGGATTTGATCCTGCTCCCACCAGGGCTGTGCTGATGACTTTACTGAGCTTGGGCTCAGGCTTCCTCAGAGGAAGCAGATTCCTCCCATCTCAGAAAATCCATGCTTTCTATAGTTCGTGAGAACAATACACTCACTACCTGGGTTCTCCTGTTCTCTCTTGCACATTCCTACTAAAGTTTTTCTGGAACAACATTTTCCTTCTGAGCCTGGCAAGTGTTTTCCAAATATATATTCTGATATATTGATGATTACCCTCTGCTGTCACATGATGTTCTTTCTGTATCTGAAATAGTTTATTCATATCTGACTGGAACCCTAACTATGAATTAGGGTAAAATCTGGACTGACAACTAAAGCACCTCATTATATAGATATATTTGGTATACGTGCAAGTAAAATGCACAACCTTGGTCACTGAGTCAGTTTTTTCCTTCTGCAAAGATTAGCTCCACTTGGGCAGACAAGCTTTTGTCCTGTGAAGCCTTTTTAAGCATTTTCCTATGGAGGTGTAAGCTATCAGATTTATAGCCAAGTGATCCTTTTCCCCAATGAGACATTTTTTCTGATTCCCTGAACTGCAATGACGGATCAATTCAGGGATTACAATGGATAAGCAGCTGCTGTAAGGACTAGAAAACAAACAAGGCTTCAAGGCCTGCTAGGCTGGCTCCTCCCAGAGCTGAAGAAGTGCCTGGCTGTGCCCAGGAATTTCTTTTGTGAAAACTACTGAAGAATGAGTGGTCTAACTCTATTATGCCAGGAATGTTCACGGAGCAGTAGGTTCTTTGCTACCTATACAAACAGTCCCGATCCCAGTCAGGCATTATGTGATAAAAAGTGCTTGTAGATCATGGATGAAGTTATCAGTCAAGGCTCAAATGAAGTGTTGCTTCAAAAATAACGCTTGCAAAGGAAAATTCCAGAGCAGATAATCAGAATCTGCTGGGTCTGAGGACCCAAGTAAATTCCTGTTTTTTACAAAGCACTTGGAATGTGACATTTTTTTCTGTCATTCAGGTCCAACAGAATTAAAACCACGAAAGGGTGCATAAATCAGCAACAGGCTCCTCAAATTGTCTTCTAAACAAGGAAGAGCAAGGGGAAATAGCCAGTCACTGGAGAGATGTACAAGACAGAGTGACAACAGATGGTCAAAAGGAGTCCTGGGAGACAGAGAGCAGGTAGGAATACTCAGGTCACTGTAGTACTACCATCCCAAATATTCTCTTTCATTTGCTGATTACTGTAATAATTTGTAAATGATTAGTGTGGAACTGTAAATGTGCAAAAAGATATTTCTGATCTCAAACAAAAAGATATTTCTGGTTGGGATCAAAGATTTGTCGCATATCTATAAAACGATAAAGTATTTATAAGAGCAAAGGGCTGCAAGAGAAAATCTAAAATTTAAGCTTGATGCCTCTGATGGCATTACAGCAGCAGCCAATCCCAAAATTGGAACAATGCTCTATAGCTAGAAAAATAAATAAATCCATGAGTTTGCACTTGGATTGTCAAAGAATTTGCTGCGTTTAATTCATCACAATCACATGAAAATGTTCCTCAAGACTGCTATGCGATATACTCATCATCTTACATGAATGTCAGTGGAAATCATTTATCCCTGTCATGCTCATCATCATATTTACCCCAGTGGCCTTTGGCACAGGGACTGTACTAAAGGTGTTCAAGGGTGTGGGGTGGTGGTGCTGGTGGGAAGCACAGTTACCATCGTCTTATTTTTCTACCCCAGAGAAACTGAAAGGAACGATGTGGGAACACGCTGGAGATGAGTATGTATGCATGTATGCATACCGATGGCATCTCCCAGCTGCTACTACCTCTGTCAGTGAAAACTAGAAACTGCCATCTCCTGCCTCGAAAGAGAGCATGACTTCACCTGCCCCATTTTTTACAGCCTCAAACACATGTTGCCCTAAGAAAGAGTTGCATACAAGCAGTGCATGATGCACAAGAGCTTTCTGAGCACTTGCTCTGGAGAGATGGTGGCACTGTGGTCCTAGAGTGTGAGACTGGTGGTGGGGGTGCAGGGGACACTGCTCAGCCTGGTTGAAACATGAGGGATCCGGGCCAGAGCCACCTCCTGCTGCTTTGAGGCTGGGATACAGCTGATCAGACTCAGTGTATTTAGGCTTCTTTATAGCTTCTTTACTGTGGATGAGTTTATTGGTTGAACACATGCAAGTTGAAGCAATTTTACAGAACTAACAGCTGACTTTAATCTGTAGAGCTGGCTATTTTTACTGGCAGTGTAGGTCTACATGCTATGTTTACCCCACCAGGGAAAAAAAGCAATATTCTGTCACCTAAAAGTTAACAGAACCAGCCAATGAAGGAATCAATTTATAATAATGATTAATAACAAAGCACTGTGGGCAATGGAGCTACAGACTAAAACTAATTTGTGGAAATTACTCAGTAAGTGATTATGACTAATGTGATTTGCCTTTGGGCAATTCATGAAAAAAAAGTTAAATGTGTGGAATGAAACATTCATTATCCATTATTCCCTCAGTATAGGCAATGGCATTCATACTGTAGCAGAGCCTATACACTTCAGGCAGATTTCAGGGGTTTACTGCACTAAGAATTATGTGGACTCTTTTTTTTCCTTAAAAAAAAAGGGGGCAAATATCCCTCCTAAGGAGCTCCAGATGCTAAGTTTAAAAATGAGGGACTACACCTCATGTAAAAGTGTGTGAGTTAACCTTGCAGCTCAAGTATTGGTAGAAGAGCAGTCCTGTTTGAGATCAAGAGGTTTCCTCAGGAATAAAACCCCTGAGACTCAACCTCTCAGATGAATTTTCTTGCTTATGCTGTATCTAGACTGCCACTGCTGCCGAAGTTGATCACTGTGGGCGTATTCTAAAGTACTTCTAATACATGAAAACATACAGCCAAGGTGATCCTTCAAAGATGTCTCAGTGTAGGTTTCTGTAAATGCACATTCAGGAAAGCATTCCTTTTGTGTTGGATACCCTTCCCAAAAGGGATGGACCTTGCAGCTTGCCGAGCTCTACAGCATTGGATTCAGCATGGCAAAAGGCAGAGCTCTCACCACTTCTTTCCCCACTGCCCCAGTGTTTCTTTCGGAAAGAAAACAGCTAGAGCAGACTGTAAATGACAAAATCTACTCAGGAAAAATCATCAATAAGGCAGTCATTAAGAAACCGGCAGATCAAATGAGTGAAAAGATACACTTCTGTTCTTTCCAGTGCCCGTTTATTTTCTTCATGATTGTTTTCCCTTAGTCCAAATCAGTGCGCAATAAGAAAGGGTATCTTTGCATTTGCTTTATTTTCTGCCTGACACCAAAATTCATTGCTTTGTAATAGGATGACCACGATAATTTTCTCAAACTTCTTTGTGATAAAGCCCTTCAGAAGGATACGCTCATTTGAACTGAGGGAAGAGGAGATTTAATTCTTTGGCTTATGAAAGGTAGCCCAGAGGGAAAGGCTAAGTCACTCTGCCTTGCAAGTGTGAATTTAAAGGCAGAAGGAAACTGCTGAAATGAACACAGAACACCATGAGTCTATAGTAAAGCTCCCTCCACCAGACACAGTGAGGAGGAAACCTGGGAAGCTCCTTCCCTTATCAGAACAGATGTTATGTTGTATGAAAGGAAATCCTGCAACTAGAATACAATCCATTTGTGCGGAATCTACTCAGTGTTTGCACCATCCTGGGAATTTATTCAAAATATTTAAGTTGTGCATGATTCACTCTGGGGGTGAACTGGGCTCCCCAAATGACTTTTGCATAGTAATTCCTATGGGATTTTTTTTTTTTTGGGTTGGCTAATGAGGACTAATCCTGACTGCAGTAGAGAGTGTAACTTTTGGTACCTTTGAAATACACCTCAGCTCTAATAGACAGACTTACCTGAGTAGAGAAACAGGCCTGAATTGAAACCCAAGTGCAGGTGTCCTTCTCATTTCATGAACAAAAGTGATGTAACTTTTATTTTCACTGACTTTTTTTGTTCTTATAATACTGACAATGGAGAATACTATCAGGCTATATCACAACTCAGGTTCAAAACTGAAATTTGCTCAACACTGAGTAACACAACAGAAGGGTCCCATGTCTTGAAAGGATCCTGGTTCCATCTTTAATTCTGCCTTGAGGAGCAGAACATGTGAGTAATATAACAGGTTGATATTAATTTACTGCTCAAAGCAGAATGTATTCAAAGGAGATGTGTCTTAAACCAATTCTGATTTTCTGACTCAAAAATGAAAAAATCTGAAGTGCAGTCCTTGTAATTATAGCAATTTGTATATCTCTGTTGACACTCCTGTTCATATCCCTGTTGTCTGTCAGGCATACTGTGCTAAGACAGCAACAGCACTCTATCTGAGTTTTGTTTGTAGCTTATTTTGCACAGTTGGGCTTTTTTTTGGTGCACTGTCTTCTATTTTCTCCTGAGCACATAATTAGCATTGTGCTTAAAGACTCATAGTCTTACTGTCTTTCGAATTTTCAACTCTGGAAGTCTAGGGGCAGGAGAA
The DNA here is from genome assembly GCA_035041135.1 of Platyrinchus mystaceus. Lineage (NCBI taxonomy): Eukaryota > Metazoa > Chordata > Aves > Passeriformes > Tyrannidae > Platyrinchus > Platyrinchus mystaceus. The sequence continues at coordinate 118,053,921 of JAWWLV010000088.1, forward strand.
GGACAGAGGAGACTTGACATGGAGACTTAAAAATTTCACAGCTCTAAATACATGGTTCTTCTGAGGAGCTGATGACTTGCAGCCACTATTGACTTCTGCTACTATTGTAAGGACTTGGCACCTCTGAGGAATGTCACTGTTGATCCACTTCTTCACAAGGGAATAACCTGAGATTTTTTATTGGGGGGAGGAAATGATAAGTAATATTAAACATATCCATTACTTGTTAGCCACTTAGGTGTCTCTTTCTGTCCGACCCCATGCAGCAGCTGCAGATGGAAGAGCCCTAAGACCTGACATGCAGCCAAACCCAGCCCATGTTTATGAAACCAGGTGTCATTATGTTCACTCTTTTATTGAGTCTTCCCTTCAACCTCCTCATCTTAGTGCCTCAACAGAATCAATCACTTTCTAATTAACTAGTCAGATTCCAATGCAGTTTGCCAAAATTTTATTATCCTGCTCTCAGAGTTATAGCATGCAATTATTTATTCAAGTTTGTACTGCTTCCACTTTGATGGAAGTGGGTGAAGGAATCTCCTTCTGTGAGCCTAAGGGAGCTCTGTAATGAGAAACAGTTGCAGGAAGGTGAGTAACCCTTTTGCTTCACAGGGTTTGCAATCTGAGGAGAAAGGAAAAAACACATGCTCCCTCTTTATGTTCCAGCATCCAGGGGGAAGAAATTAATCCAAAACCCAGCTTCCACATGTATTTCTTGGGTTTATGGTTAGATTTTTTTTCCTAATTGGGAGTAAAACAATTATCCTTTTTGGGGTGTTACAGTAACATTCACAGGTGAGGGTCAGGCCCTTAATAAGCAGTGCAGAAGCAAATATAAGACAATATTCTTTAGAAGAGTTGGACATTACAGTGCCAAGTGCAGTAATACAAGGTATCATGACACTACCTCTGCTGAACACTGGAAGTTTTCATGCAACATGTGCACAGTTTGGGGGTCTTGAGAATGGGATTTTTAAAAGCATCTTGAGTGGGGAACGAACTGAACATAGCACTAAGAAATGCAGAAGTAAAGAAGACAGACTCAGTTTTTCTACTTAAAGCTAGTAAGGTGTCAGTGTCTTGACTGCAGGAGTATTTGCAGCAGTAAGCCTTCTCCTGGGCTGAGATACCTAAGGTAGCTCTATCCTCTTTCTTAAAAAAATGGTAGCAAGAAAGCTTTGTCATAACTGAAAGATGGAATGCTTTTCAGGAGGGTGTAAGAGCTCTTATAATATCTTCATTTTGGTTTATTTGATATGTGGACAGAGATTTGATTTAAAGTATTCCAGATGTTAACTATTGGACTAGGAAATTATATGCACCTTCTTTTTTTCCTCATTGAAAACACAATCATTTACGTGGGATTTCGGCAACAGAGACAGAGATACACCACAGAGTGCCTAATGCTTTCCTGGAATTGAAGGCAGTGAGCAGCCCAAAGGTTTTGCACATGCTCCAAACACTTTGGTACAACTGGTGTTCTGCTGTGATCCAAAACTGTATGTCACAGGACCGATAAATTTACCAACATGTTCCTTTGTCTATGCCAGCCAGACACAAAGGAAGGCTTGAGTTTCTGTGCCAAATGACTTTAGCTTGTGCCTGTGGTGCCTATAAGGTTGTCCATCAAACTCCTTTACCTTCACAGGTACAGGAAGAAGCTAACTGTTGCCTGCTGGGGTAGAGCAAAGCATGAGCTAATGCAGGGGAAGAGAGAGCCTGGGACACATGTTCAACTCCTGGAACAAACTCAACATAGTGATCAAGTTGTTACTTCCCTTGTTCTGCTCTGGTTAGGCTGTGTTCTGGCAACTATTAACAAGGCTCAGCCCTTTTCCCCAGTGCCTGGGGGCAGTGCATGTGCATGGTGCAGTCCTTTCCACACTGCTGTAGGGGCCATAGGCCTGGCTTACATGTACTCCCCCATTCTCTAAGACAGTGGGCCACACTGCTGTGGACAGACTGCCTCTGCCTTCACCAGCTGTGCCAGCAAAGCAGCATGCTGCAGGGTGCTCCTGTGCTGCACTGGTACAGTGGGACCTTTGCTTTACATTTATATCTGAAGGAAAAGGCCAGGGAAGAAAATTTTGGTTTGCTAGTGAGTCTTGTAGACACTCTCTCAACTGCCACTAGAAAATTATTCTGCCAGAGAGATTCCCAAACTGAAGCCACTTCCTCTTCCATATTCCTGCGTGTGTTCACAACTTGAATGAACTCAGTGTTTTAAATAACACCATCAGGCAGATAATGAAGCATGCAACTATGTATGCTAGAAAGAAATGGAAGAGAGAAGAAAGCAAATTTGGAGTGTGGCTCCTATATTACTTTAAGGCAATAAGTGTTTCTTGTTAAAATTGTCAGGCATGATGAATCTAATTCTTATGCTATTTTATTGGGAAATTAGGAATTTAATGGGCAAAGGCTGCTTTCCAGATTATAAAATAACTTGAAGTGCCAAGTGAAAGGCAAGTCAGTTGAAGACTACAGTCTTCAAGAAGATCAGAAAAAGAAGATGAAAATAATCAAACTCACCTTAAGCCTGTTGAATGCAGCCCTCAGGATCTGTGTTTCCCTCTTGCTCTCAGGAACAACTCGTATGACTTTATCACTGCCAATAACAGAACATTGAATTGATACTTTAAGGCTCTTTGCAGTAGCACAATGTGATGGTAAATAGGTTCAGATAGCTACAATAATTGTGCTCTTTTTCAGCATCTGCAAAATGTCAGGTGTACTCTGCTTCTAAACTTGGCACCTTGGATTATGCACTTCCATAGACATGATTTGCTCTTTATAGATCAGTGTCAGCTTGACCCTCCATTTCTATGTAAATGCTTTGTTCATTCCTTCTAGGTTAAACCATTCAAGCTGACATCTTCCATACTGAGTATCTGCCTCAGATCAAAACTGCTATTTTTTTTTTGAAACAATTAATCTGTTTCTGAGGAAGAGATTAGGTAAGATACATTGCTTTTTCATGTGTAAAACTTTAATGAGCTGGGAAAAGTCCAGTGTTCTTATGCATTAAAGAGGGGACAGTTTTAGAAAAGAGGTGATCTTTATATTGCAGCATGCCTTTTGCTTTATCCATTAAAGCTTGCACAAATTTTGTGAAGTAAATAGCTGCTCATACATGCTCAGAAGATTCCAGGTAATAGCAGCTGGTTTTGTTCATTTTCTTTAGCAGAAACAGAAACAGGGTAGGTTTAGATAAGATATGAGGAGGAAAATCTTTACTGTGAGGAGCACTAGAACTGGTTGCCCAGAGAAGTTGAGGATGCCCTATCCCTGGAAGTGTTTGAGGCCAGGTTGGATTAGGCTCTGAGCAACCTGTTCTAGTGGAAGGTGTTCCTGCCCATGGCAGGGGTGATGGAAATAGATAACCTTTAAGGTCCCTTCCCACCCAAACCATTCTGTGATTCTATGATCTTTGGCAAAGAGGAAACAGGAAACTGAACGACCATTCAATGACCACCACCTATGTCATGAACCATGGGAGACTGGAGACCACAGAAAACATAGTGGTTGATCCTGTAACTAAGACATCAGCCATACACGAGAAGGCTGACATGGCCAATGATAATTCTGGAACTTTTTAATTTGTACTTTTGATAATCGTCTTTCAAGAGACATCGGAGATCATGCATATCTTTATTTCTACAGTTCTATCCACTAGCCAGAATACCTTTTAAATGAATTATGCACAGTTTCTGCATTATTTGAGAATTTTACACAGTAGAGTTTCCCTTGACGTTGAGACATTGGTCCCTTAAATATACTGTGAGCTCTCCTCTTTCACTGAAGCTTCTGAGTCTGCTGAGAAGATACTTGGCCAACTAGAAAGACCACTGGTGAGTGTTCTGCTGCTGGCCTCACTACATTAAGGAGGGTCCCAAGCTGCTGCTGTTCTCAGCAAGCAGGTACCAGGTCTCGCCTTTGGTATACTGCAGTTTCTGCACTATCTGGGAATCATTTCCCCTTATCCCCATTCTTCTTTAGTCTTTTCTCTAAAGTCAACATCTGCTCCCCTTTGTTAGCCTCTGATCCTTCTTTCTGTCTCAGCTCTCCAGTTTTGGTTCTCACCCCTGCTGAGTTTTCCCTGCAGACAGGTCCCAAGCCTCCCAACTCCTTCATGGCCTTAAAATTTTTGGTCCAGTTAGACTCCAGGTTATTGTTGCAATAACACTGATGTACCCAGGGAAGTGGACCTCGGCCCATTCTCCTTGGCTGCTGTTGACCTTACTTGACAAATGGTTTACGCCTAAGAAAGATTTCTGAAGGCACTATTATTATAATTTGGCAGCTATAAAAATTTAGGAAAAATTACTGCGCTTCCAAGACAAGTTTAACCTCCTGTATAGGAATTTACACAGAAAGGAATAAGCCTCTTAGAATACTACAACTGCTACATCTTTCCAAGGAAAATAGATGCTTTTAATTTATCACACATACAATAGTAATATTCTTTCCCATTACTCACTTCTTTCAAACTATTAAATTGCTGTTAAGAAGGAAATGAGTAAAAAGAAGTAATGATTGCCCAGGACACGTGAAGTCAAAGTAACTAATACAGATTCATTGGACATTTCTGGAAGGATTGGTACAATCAACATATAAAAACCTGATTTTAATGAAATAAGTAGCTAAGCTTGTGTTACACAGCTGTAATAGAATTTCAAAGGAATGGATATCACTTAGGTATGGTCTTGAATTAATACACATCACTCTAAAATGTCTTGGATTAGCTCAGCAACTCTATCATTTCCAATGTGATGAAAAACCTGCCTGAAAAAAGAGAAAAATACTGGTGCTGTGACACACGGATCACTTGACACATTGTTGGGAAATGCCTCGAGATGTGTCTGGGTCTGCTGCTAGAGAGCTCAAGCAAGGAGTTTAGCATACCTGGTAATGTTGGTATTTTATTAAAAGATGGTTAAGCCATTACAAGGCACTTCCTGCATGCAAGTTACAGGAATAAACTGAATTCCTGAGAACTCTCTGCTAACAGCCACTTCTGTAGGCTGGCTTGCAGTGGATAAGCATTGTACATTCTTCAAAAAAGCAGATACTAAATCTGACTTTACTACTGATATCTACCAATCAAAGAACATAGTCCTAAGGTTATATTTTAGCTTTATAGCTTTCCTACTTACATTTGACATTAAAGAAATCAAATTATTATCTTAAACTCTGTGCAATACCCATTGAACTTAGTGTAGAAATGCAAGAACCTACCCACTATTTAAAAGCCAACAACAAAAATCTACCAAATCATGGACTAATGTGTTGATACATGGCAGCTGTACCCCAAACACTAAGAACTACCCCCTGGTGAGGTCCCCTTCCATCCTTCATGTTGAGATGTTGAGGAAAAAGAAGCAATTGAGCATATATACATCTAGGGAAAGCTGTGTTGCCTGCAGACATATGTCAGCAATCTGTTGATTTATGCAGCTAAGGTAATTTTTCTAACCATAATGTCTCTAAATCTTTTTTTTTAAAGGCTATTTTTTAAAATTTCTAAACAAACAGCAAGATGAGATATATTTTGTAGAAATTAATATAGAAATTTACATCCACCATGACAAACTTTCAATTTACCCCAAGCAACTAGGCTAATAGAATTTAAAGCTAGGATTTAGTGAGATCTTTAGAATTTTGTGTAAACACAGTTGAAAGTCTTTGCCAAGAGCAAAACACAAGCTTTAGTAAATGAACTGACTGACTGAGAGTAGTGAGCAAAGAGTAGAAGCCAGACGGCTGGTGTCCCCAGGGACAGCCTTATGTCTGAGCAAAATGGGTGACCAGCTGTTGACCAGCACTGACATGCAATGTCATTTTTTTTTCCTTCAGTACTCTCTTATATTTTCAGGAACAGCATGAAAAATGAAAGAGTTGCTTTTGAAACACAGAATATGCTACATGGCTTTAGGAAGGGTGATGCTCCCTGACGCCAGTGGGGACTAAAACCTATCGGTTTATTTCTTTGGCTTTTTCATTTACTTCTTTTCCATTTACTTCATAGTTTTACTCATCTAGGAACAGACCAGATGGATTCAATGAAGTCATTCTGCAGCACATCTATAACTTCTTTACTGATGGAATTAGTAGCTCGCTCTCTCATGAAACTTCCCTGCTAAGTCACATGGCATGAACTGCATTTATGTAAATTCCTCATTTCCTTCAGGAAAATCCTTCTTATTGTTTTGTTTTCCTGACTAATGTGAACCTTAATCAGATCTCTGCTCTCCCATGGAATTCAATAAAAGTATGTTTACAAAGGCTTTACAAGTATTTTAAACACAGTTTAAGGAATGATATGCTATAAATCAAATACCTATAGAAAAACTAGTAATGAAAATAAATCCCCACTTATAGGCATTCATTCCTAATGGGAGAGGAGGGATTATAGTTCTTGAGAACAAGATGCCTTAGTTGCTGCACTTAAGTGGTTCAGTAAGGCTGAACAACACATCTGAGAAGAGCTACAGTATGAGAGCCTCTTGTCAGCTCCCAATATGCCATAAGTTATCACTTGTGATGAAAGATCAATAGCTTCATTACTTTTTCTCCACTAAATTCTGATAGTCAACAGGTTAAGAAATAATAAAACATTAATGTTTCCCCCTCTTTTCATTACTGGGATGAAGAGTTTTAACAGGGACTCAATCCTGTTACAAAATCAAGTTACTTAAACATGGCTGGGCTTCTTCCCAAGACCTGATGGGGACATCTGGAAAGAGAACTTTACAAAACTTCCTGAGACCTTCATTATGGTGTTCTGTATTACAGCAGATGCTGATCCAAACAGAAGAGAACACCATTTGTATTGCCTCGATAGCAATGCTTATATTTTCTGCCCTTTAGTTATTAAGGCTGGAAAACTGATGCCATTCCTAGTATAAGGAAGAGCTAGCTAATTTATAATTTTTAATGAAAAAGATATGCTTGGGTAACTTAGGCAGAAATGCTGACTAGGCAAAATATGTTATTGCATTATATTTATCATTATAGCACAGATGATTTCTTGGGAAGTTGAACTTTTGTGCAAGTTGCCTGCTAATTCCCAGGCATGGGATATCTGATTTTCCTAAGTTTTTTTCAGGTGCAAAAAGAGTTTCTTTACCCAAGCAGGAAACCTTATGGACTTAAACAATGCTGTATTACTAGCACTCTTCCTTTAAACAGCTTCATCCCAGAAACAGATGATATGGAAAGGTGAATATCTGCAAATATTCCAGTTTTCATTCCAACTAAGGAACGATGCTTTTCCAAGGAAAGCTGGCCTCCAGTCTCTCAGAAGCACTGGATATAGGGCCATCTAGCTTAAACACAGCAAGTGGGAATCACTTGCTTCAGCACATGCTTCTATCTCAGAAAAAAAATCCCACCTGTGTATGGTAATGAATACTGCCATTGCTTCACCAAGTGTCATCCAGTTGTGTGCAAATAAAAGAGAGTAAGGAGGCAGTGATTCGGGGCAAAGAAAGGAAAAGAAATAGCAAGACCAATACACACTTAAGACAAACAAACAGACCAAATTAAGAAAGTGGATGACAAGGAGACACTGAGCTAACTCAATACCCAGGGTGAGGCTGCAGTAATCTGCTTAAATGAAACATCATGTATACTTGTTCAAATTCCCTTCCTAAGGAAAGTATTATAATAATATGTTTGCATGAAGCAGCTGATGATCGTTTAGCTTGGACACAATCCTTCCAATGACATATTATATGAAGCACTGCTACTTTTACACAAAGGATCATCATCATTCTGGTAACAAATTATTTAAAGGAGTTTCTGCTATAGGCCCATCTACTTTATTTTCATGACTCATATATTTCTCCAGTGAGTTGGTCTGTGCTTTGTAAGGAAGAAATGAGTAGATGGTGATGCTGTCAGGCCTGGCATGGGCCTGACAGTACCAGGATGCTCATCTGTCTATCTGGGTGCTCCTCCACCCAAACAATAAAGCTTCTGCCTATCCTCCCTCTTCATCTAGACTGCAGAGGCATGTTGAACTTGTATGGTGTGGCTACACAAGCTTGGTTTAATGTCCTAATTAGGAAGTAGCAAACAATCACTCCTCAGCCAGTGCCTCTGAACAGACCTGATTACATATGCTCCAAATATTTTACCCCTTTTCCTGTTCCCCACACTTGCACCTTGCTTTCTCTCCCCATCTCTCAAATAAACAGCTCAGCCCTGATTACTATTCCTCAGTTGGTCCCAGTTTTGTTACATCTGTACTCAAAATGGGTATTTCTAAGTTCATGTGGTATTACTGACAGGGTTGCCTAGATATTATTGCCCACAAAATGTCCTCAGTATTCCTTTTTCTACTACCTGTGGAATTCAACCATTTCTCGAATACCCCCTCCTTTACCTCCTGCAAGATCCACTTGTCCTTCACAGTGCTATATCTGATTTTTTTGTCAGCTTCTCACATTGTCATATGCAGTAATTTCTCATGTCATATCCCATAGTTTATCCACGCCCTAATCACTCAGCTTAACCTCAGGCCAGTCTAGTCCACGTGCCTGCTAGGTCACGTCTAGTCTAGGCCAAAAGCTGCATGTTCCTGCAGCTCTCGTCATGCTGAAAGTCTGCACAGAAGCTCATAACGCTTTTCTGAACTTTAAAGCTACTTCAGTTCATTCCAAGCTGCATGCAAGTTTTCAGACAACTGCAGCACCTATTTCCGAATTAAATATCTCAGAACTCTGAGCAGCAGATCTGTTCTTGACCTCAGTAAAATCAAAGAAGGAGTACCACGTTTGAAAGAGGTTTGTTACAGAATTTGGATATCAAGAGCAGGAAGCTGAGAGGGGGAATGGTTCGGTGTTAGAGGCCTACATAAGACTTCTTGTGCTCCAGCTTCCTTTAAGACCTTGAACAAACAATCACAGACCATCTACTGATGAGGTTAAGTGCAGGCTTAGCAGAAGGTTTCCTATAGTGAGCTCCATATGCTTTATATCCACATTGTTGGCTGCCTTTCATGTGTAAAAACCGCACACTGTGTTATTTGGTTAGAGATATTTGCTGGTGGATTGGTTTGTCTTGTCCCTCTCTTCCCCATCTGTTTCAATGGCCCATGAAAGAGTCTGGGCTCTGTCCTGGTAGGTGTGTTTAAGCACGGGTAATTGCCAAAGCCTGGCTTTCAGCCTGACTCAGAGACTGAGCGCACACCTGCCTCTAAAGCGTGATGGACCAGCTGGGCCTCAGAGCTGTGTTTAGCTGACGGGGTACACATGGTTCAGCTCCCGGCCCCTATAAACAGGGATGACATCATCCTTTAAACTTGTGGGGATATTGAGAGAATAAATAAACTCATGACTTTTAAGTTTGCTGATATCTTTGGTAATGGGAGCAAGGAAGGGACCATAGATGGAAAGCACTAAATACAGCTTTCACAGAAAAATAAAATTTTGCAACTCTTTTTTTAAGTCTTGAAGCATTGTGCATTTACTCCATAGACTTCAACGGTGTTGAAAGGCAAAAGCTTTTTTTTCCCCAAAAAATTTAGTATTTTCCACATCCTCAACTTTTTCTATACATGACAACATGGGTAATTTGGCAAAATCTTGTCTGTATGCAAAGAAGGTGTGCAGAGGATCTTTACTTTTCAAGGTTCAGTGAAAAATTAATAGGTACAGTACTTCTTTCCTTTCATGCTTTTCCACACACAATGAATTCATATTTGTAAAATAATGAACAGCAAAGAGTCCAAATATGAGATGTCCATGCTCTCTTGCTCTGGAGACAGCTATGAAATTGTAAAATATGCTCAAAGGTTGGAACAAACCTCATCTTGCAGTTGTTCAGTCAAGCTACACACCTGGAAATATGAACTACTATATATTCAATGAAAGCAGTCTTTTACAATCTTTAATGAAAATTTTAAACTAGCTGTATTCTAATAAAATTGCCTAAATTATCACCACTGCATCCTAAACCTTAATATTTTACCATGAACAAAGCATGGTAAAATTGATTTACCATATAACCCAGAAGTAAGTAATACTGATACTAATAAAGAGCTTACCACACACTAGTGTAAGGTCTAAAACCTTCCTTTAGAATATTTGAAGTTTGTAGAAAACCTTTAAATTATAGAACACAAACTACCTGGACTTCACTTTTTATGAGCTACAGTTTGACCTGACCATGACCTTTACTTAACCCGTACTTGTCACAGCAGTCAAATACCTGCACATTTCCAACTTTGTGACAGCCACTGAACAGGGTATGCAATTTATCTGCCTTAATCACTTCTTCTCAAGGACAGGACAATCCTTCAATCTTTAAAAAAAACAGAAGAAATTTTAACTTCCATTTTCTTAAGACATGCTCTTCAGTCAAAATTGTATTTTTCTTTTATTTTTCTTTTCTTCCTCTGCCCCCC
>JAWWLV010000088.1:118074261-118085023 GCA_035041135.1 Platyrinchus mystaceus
ATATTTTAATGATCTGGTTATGCATGTACATAGCTTTCTAAAGGTCTTTTGCAAACCCATAAATTCCCTGTTCTCACGCATTTTAGAATCTCATTCCATTAGCCTAACTTTTAAAATTAAGTGCTGTAAAAGATTAAATACTAATTCTGATGTTTTTAGCTTCTTTTCTCCTTTCAGTATTCATGTTACTATTTTTGAGTAACATATAAATTTCAGCCTTAAATAAGGAAATATTTTGTCTGAGCCAATAGTGATGGATTTTACTCAGTGATTTGGTAGATTTTAAGGGCTCTTTATATGCTCTGAGGTTTGCATTTCATGTTTATTCTGAAGGTCAATTGCCAAGAGAAAGAGGCTATTAGTTCTGTAGATAAAGTAAACTTAATTCCCCAGGTAGATGAGTATTTTGGGTGCTATTTGCCCACAGGATGCCTGGTAATTTGCTAGAGCTTGATACAGGTAGCTGCAGCAGTAAGTGGCATCCCAGTACTGTGTTGCTGGTCTTGTAAATGACCATGTTATCACACATGACCAGATAAATACAGTATAATACAGAAATACAGCAGACCCATGGCTAGTTTAGGGAGCAGAGCAGGGTGGCTGCTAGCTTGCCATTTGCTGTCACTTTGGATGTGAAAGTGGAGAGATTCCTGATGCTGTTAAGTCTCCTTAATGCTCACACTTAATGAGCAACACCTAAAACCTGCCTTTGGGAATCCTCTGAGGAGCAGCATAGCTGCTGAATTCCCTTGTCCTGTTCCTGTCCCCAGTGAAAACAAGGGAAGCAGAAGCCCTTTTATTTATGCTCCCTTTGATACCCGTGTCCTAAGTGAAACTATTTTATTGATTTTCAAATTAAGTTTAATAGCATACTTGGTAATACCACACTACAATGTTTTTTTATATCAGATTACAAAAGACTGATAATCTGTTCTGTGGCCCATTGCTGGTCTGAGGTTTGATGGCAGTATCAATTTCTATGTGAGTACTAAATTGGAAGAGAAGTGGGAGGATCATTATCACAACAAGGAGGGAACTGAAGAAGATGGAGGCAATGAGGGGAAAGGCTGGTTAGAAGGCATTTACATGAAAACACTTGACTGTCACTCAGCACAACATACTGGTGTTTAATAATTGTCTGGGGTGTGGGAGAAGTCAGTGGCATCTCTGATAAATAGCACACAGAGCCAGAGAGGAGTGACAATTGTGATCCTCTGGTCTGATGCTTCTCTGCTTTCTTGGTCATTGTTGACTTTGAGTATTTAAATAGTTTGTGCAGATTCTAAGAGAAGTTTAAGAAATCTTGAGTACAAGAGAAAAAAAGGATTAGACTATCTATCTGCTGGGTTGGAGTATATAGGTTCACAATGGAGACTCACTTTCCATGATATTTCAGATGTTTTTGTTTGCATGATCTGAGCAGAAAAAAAAAGAATTATTAACATCAGCATGACTATAACTGGTCTCACAGCTCCAGAAGGCCTGATGGTACAAAAAGCCTAGACCATTCAGCAGAGTGGGTATGTCATATATAAACTCAAGTGTCAGATGTAGGGGTAACAGTACTAGGATGCTGTAACCTACACAGAAATGGGATAGACTAAGAATGAACTATTTCAGTTCCTCTGTTTTCTGTCTCACTTAACTTGGAAACAACTGATTTTAAGCAATTTTATGTTTTATTAGGGTTTAACATCCAGGAGATAATCAAGATTCTTTTTCTGCCTAACAGCAGCTCCCATCTACTTCTAAAAGCAGTATGGTGCTTGTTTACAGAACACCTTAAATCAAGGTATACACAAACGGGAGTATTTGCTGTCTATGTTTCAGATGACATAACCAGTTAATTCTAGACTCATTTTCATTACTGAAAAACACAGTTCACAGCTGACTTGCTCTAGTAAAAGATTTCTGATAATAGAGCGAGACACCAAACTAGGTGTCAGACTCAGTTTAGTAAACAAAGCGATTGAGAAGTTTTCAGCCAGTCAGTGGGTGCATTAATGGTCTTGCACAGATGGGAAATCTTTTAATTGATTCCTTTGAATGTCTACAAGTGTATAACTTTGGGTGATGAGGGATTCTTGTAGTACTGTAAATTTGTCCCAGTCCGAATTAGAAATGCCGACTTAGAGGGTTAGAAGAGCAAGGCTGTAAACCCTAAATACTAGGGCTGAGTGTGAAGGTTTGCCTGTGTGGAGATCCTGTGAAGAGAGAGAAGGGCGGGGAATAAACCTAAATATTAAATGTTAAAGCTACCACAAGCAGGAACACATGGCAGTCCAGACAGCCCATCATCAGTTAAAACATGTGGCAAACTCAAAGGCCCAGTTTAAGGCTGGCAATATAAAATCTGTTTAGGCTGCCAAAGAACAAGATGTCTCATGCCTGAAAGATTCTCTTTCCTTTACTGACTCTTTGCTTATGGGCCCTGTGATTGATATGCCAAAGGACACCATAAATCATTCCCAATTTAATGTGAGGTATTGTGATGTGAGGTATTTAATGTGGGTTGAGGGTGGGAAATTCTAGTCACAACATGAATTAAAATGCTTTACAGTTTCATTCACTTTGGAGAATTTAGCAACTTCTGGAGAAAACATCTTGTTCTATTATTCAGGTTCCTGAATCAATGTCTGTGTTCTTCCCCAGCAATTCAGCAGGTAAGTAAAAATTCAGAAAATCATGTGGCAGTGTTATTCATTTTATCTAAAGGAACAACAAAGCTATAAGCTTGAAGTAAAAGTATGACTTGAAAATGTTCTTACAACAGAGAAATAATGCACTATGATTTGGGAGTCCCTTATGTTACCAAGAAAAGAAACATAATCTACTTTTTCGGAACTTTGTTAAACCAAAAAGCCATAGCTGTTATTAGTTTTTACTTCCACACATGTAAAAAAAAGGCTTAACGCTCTGAACTGGAACTTGGGAAAATCTCTCCTATTCGCCTGGTAATCCCTTTTTCCTCAAATTAAGGAGCATTCATCTTTTGGCTGAATTCTGATTTTATTGTTGCACTTCCACCAAAACCTCCCTGCAGTACCTTGGCTGCCCTCCTAAAACTCCTAACTGGAAAAGCAGCAACTCAATGTTTTCAAAGTTCAAGGTATGGTTACAACTGTGTTATGGCTTGGACTAGTCATGCTGAATGTGACATAATGATTTTGGCTCTTCTACTGGGAGAAGCCACTGAAGATGGTGAAGGGGCTACTTGGAAAGACTCAGTACACTGACAACACACAGCAAATCCCATTAGTGCCAGATGGAGCCATGTGGCATCTGCAGTAATAAACAGATGTTATATGCACTGTTAAAACAAATTACAACTGATTTCTTGAGACATGCCATTACATTTGTTTATTACTTGATTGTTAAAAAGCATTACCACACTGATTATTTGTTAAACATCAATCTGGAATATGGTTTGCTAAACTAAGACAAACTGCAAATGCAGAGATCTCCTCAAAGTATTGCGCCTTTGTCACTGAAATACCAAACTTGCCACTTGAGGTTTAATGTCATTCATTTTGTTTAGACAATTCACTGCTGTGCTCTTAGAATAAACCACTCCACGCTGCAGAAGTTGGATTTATGAAACATGGTATAAACATGTTCTGCCTAAGAGCACGCAGACAGTAAATGCCTAGGGCGTTCTGTAATTGTCCTGGGAATATGGTTTCTTATACATCTCAGATTTATTACTGTAATTTTCATTGGATACCTGATACAGTAAATGTTTCTAAAGGTTTTATAGTTTTTATCTAGAAAAGACAGAATGTTTAGTCTACCTAACTGAATGACATCATGCTGCTCACGCTTTCTGTATGAAAGACAGTTACCTTTCTGTGTGTTGCTTTGACTTACCAGGTCTCGAGGGTTATGGATGACTTTCCCATTTCAGAAATGTTGATGAACATACTTGTGTGAATGTATGAAAACATAGTTGTAATTTTTAGTGAAAAAGGACATTGCTGCCACTTCTTACAGGATGTGAGCTACATTGGACTGAAACAAACAGGGTAGATAATATCTTACAGCTATTGTTTATGACCTCCTGCTTACTCGCCTCTTTATTGATACCTATTTCTAACTCTCACACCCAGAGAACTACTAAACCCAAGCAAATAAACCAAGAAAATCCAAAGGGATCCAGGAGGAGAGCAAGATACCAAGTTCAGATGGTGTCAGCAGAGCCTTGTACTCAGATATAAGCTATTTCTCAGCCTTGCTCATATAAACTCAATATGTTACTAAATGGAGCTTAGTCTGTTGATACTTCATGGAAATTTCCTAAGTGTGATTTTTTTCCTGCTACAATAATTTGCAAAAATTAATGAAATGCTGAAGAGAACTGCTAGATCTTTAAACAAATCATCTCATCAGCATTCCTTGCCCTCTGCTCAACTGAAAACAAATCCCTAAATTGAAAATATTAATAATAAGAAACATTTTTAAGCTTATATTCACCTGTGTAAGGCTGCTATTTATCATATTGGCTGGGCCCACTGTCCAAAAGACCCATTTTAGAGCTGAAACTGCTCTTGCCTGATTAAAATGCAGTCACACAACAACAAAGATCTGAAATTATCTGCTGACCCAGCAGGTAATAAAATGCCTCAGTCTCTACCCAGAACAGTTCTGCAGGCTGTCTACGACGAGACATGAGGACAATGAAGTAGAAAGGGTGTGAGAACGGAGAGGCAGGTATGAGGAAAAGGGGCAGGATTTTACACAGCAGGCTGTAATCTCAGCTCAGCACCTGCACAGCCAGCAAAAGGAAAGGTCCTTTGAAAAAGACAACTGAGAAACTGTGTACGCAGGCCTTCTGTGAAACAACTTTTGATGCCAAATGCTATTTCCACCGGGGAGCTGTTGCTTGCCAAGAAATGTCCCCCAGGCAGCATTTTTGCTAGAAATCTGCTTCTGCTGCTGTAGCGCCCAGAGATTTTATGAGACAGAGCCTCTAATGTACTTGCTCCCCATCTATAGAAAAATGCTGTGCTAGGGAAGGTAAAGATTTGGTTGGTCTATTTAATTTTGCTGAGTTTTTGGCAGATAAGTAGGATGTAGCTCAGTTTAACCGAAATGACCTAGAAGAGGGAGATGAAATTTCAGATGAAGAAATATATAATGTTTGTATTATCTTATGCTATCTTGAGTGCACAAATTTTGAAACCTGTGAACAATATTGAACCTCAGCCTCGCACTACATTTTGTCCTAGAAGAGGACAGCTGCTTTGATATGCCTTAAGGAATGGGATTTATCAAAATTATAAAAGGAAGGTTTTTTTTCTGGAAATTAGCAGCAACAGGTCATGTCCACTAAATGCTATAATCAAAACCCAGATACAGAGTTGTGTTTATTTTTGATGTTACATTATTTTTAAAAATCCAGATAAAATTACATTCTCTGTTTTTATACACTTACAATTTAAATTGTCTTTATTACTTTGTATACTGGAATAAATTAATAAGGTGAATTAATTTCCATTTGCAATTATTTCGGTCTATAAACCTGGGATGGGCAAAATGCGTGCACTCTGAGCTACACTTGACATGCTGTGTGAATTAATATCACGCAAATTTAGAGCTTTACAAAACCATTGACTTGTTGGCTCCATATTTCTGCAGCTTCTTTCTCATTATACCCTTTTTGTGATCAGCCATCATTACATAAAGTTTCATGGAAAATGGAGTTGGCATGCTCCATGGCTAAGAACAAGCTGACAAAAACTTATATTATGCAAGAAGCAGCACAAGGCATGAGGTGACACTTTGCTTTTATATCAGAATTTCGTTTTTTCCATCTCAAATGAAAAATATATCTTTTTGTTGTACTTCCATATTTGCTTTTGTAAAATAGAGGGGAGCGACCTAAGCCATACATCAGGGCAACCTGTGGCCAAAACACCAAAGGCCTCTTTGGCTTTTGCTGCCACACCAAGAGGTAACATTTCCTTCAGTTAATCCCCACCATAAGATAAGACAACTCTTACTTCTTTCTTCATAAACTGGAATTTAAAACCTTCCCTTCCTTGTTACACATGAGTAATAATTAACCTTAAAACAACAAAACCCTACAAGCAGTGGGGACACAAGTCTTGAGTGCGGTGAAGAGTGTTTGGTTGTCCTTGTTTTATGAGCAAGACGTCACTGCTAAAACCAGTAGATGTCTTCATAGACAAGAGATTCCAGTTTTGTTCTGAGATTACTTCACTGTACAACATCTGGTGTTTTATAGCCATCTAGTTTAAAAATAAATACTCTGTATGCAATTTTATAACTTAAAAAAACTCCCCTTAAATTCACCCACTTATTTATTCATTCTTGTAAGAAGCAAAGTTCTTTATCCAACAACTAATTTAAAAATTCCTCATTTGTTTGCTTGAAGTTTGTCTTATTTTTTTCCTCCAGCAAAAAGTAATGTTTTCCAGAGGAGCAGAGGGACTTCGGTTGCTAAATACACCCTAAGAATTACTTTTTCCATTGCCTGCTCTGGAACTGGTCCTCCCAGTTAGATCCCTGCATAAAATCTTTTTTTTTTTTTTGGTTGTTTTATTTATTTTATGTTTTAACAGAATTATTATTTTACGTTTTTATTGGCCAGCTATTAGCTACTCCATTAAGACTGTATTTCATTAGCTCTAATAAGATAACTGAAATCAAGTAGATCTGTTACTTGTAGAATTAAATATTTAGACATTTTAAAATGTATGTCTCTTCCCTCAGCTAATGTCACTTCACAGTAAATACACCTGAATATTAGAAACCTCTTTCCTCAAATCTCCTAGTTCTCAGAGACCTGTCCTCTTCAACCATCCAGGAGAATGCTTTTTGGGTTTTTTTCTTCCTTTTTCCCAGTATAACAGCGCAGCCTGCAGTAGCGTGACTTGCTTCAGGCTCTGCAACCACATGCCTTCTAATTCAAAGACCACCCCCAGTGTAGCTGCTATACATAAAAGCTTACATGTATTTTTTTCTACTGAGAT
The DNA here is from genome assembly GCA_035041135.1 of Platyrinchus mystaceus. NCBI lineage: Eukaryota > Metazoa > Chordata > Aves > Passeriformes > Tyrannidae > Platyrinchus > Platyrinchus mystaceus. Next base: position 118,081,254 of record JAWWLV010000088.1, read on the forward strand.
AATGGTCACTGGATTAAAGACAAACAATGCAGAAAGATCAGATTTCACAGAGCACAGTGTGGATGCCTCATTCTCTACAATTCTGTACCCTAAACTGTTTCATGGAAATGTCCCACTGTCTGCAAATTAGTAGGACTGATCTCATCTGACAAGGTAAAATCTGTGGGTTTTCCCCTCACACTTGCAGTTTCATTCAGCAGAAGAAAAGATCATGTTTTCCTGGTCAATGGAGCCCTTCACCCACCATTACTCTGTGGGACTTTTATAGGATTCGGAGAGGTTGCCCATCATACAAAACAGACATATGGTTTAACTCATCTTGAGCACTAGTTTATACTGAATGCTTGTCACGTAGGAAACTGACTTCACTTCTCCATGATCTCCCAGAGGGTTAAGCTAATTAACCTTTCTATGGTTTTAAACTGTGTTCCCATTTGTTTGTGGGTGATACATGCTAATGGTTACAAATTGTCCTTCACCTTGGTCAGCAGGGGCAGCCTGTGCTGACTAACAGTCTTTTGGGGTGCCTCTGTCCGTCACTCACCAAGTAGTCAAAAAACCATCGGTTATCTTATGGAGAAGAGATGGTAGGTCCAAGGAAAGAGGGATGGACATAGCAAAAGTAACACACTGGTGGGTTACATGCCAGCCACTGGCTAAGGACCAAGCATACATAGAGGGAGCGGATCCTAATGGAGGTGCATTGATGGTTCTGTAGTCTCCAGGTCTGTGACACCTGCTAACCTGCTTCTGAGCTGCTCACTCACTCACTGGACATCTACTTCCTAATTTGATATAGATTTTTTTGCACGTGAAGCTAGACGCGAGGCCTTGAAAGATATAACTACTTCATGTGACAAATAGCGTATTCTGTAGACAGGAGGAAAGGCTGAAGCCTCTGAGTCCTCCCTCACGCTATCTGAGCTTGAAATATCCACATTTCTGTCTCCATGTTGGCCAAGAACTGTCTGTCAAGACTAGGTCAGTGTCTTTGTCATGTATCTGTCTGAGAGAGGATGATGGAAAAATTTTCTTCACTGAAAGGGTTGTCAAGCATTGGAATAGGCTGCTCAGGGAATTAGTTGAGTCACCATCCCTGGAGATATTTAAAAGAGATGTAGGTGTGGTGTTTAGGAACATGGTTTAGTGGTGGACTCTGCAGTGTGGGTTTAACAGTTGGACTCAATGATCTTAAGGGTCTTTTCCAACCTAAACAATTCTATGGTTCTATGATTCTATGACCAGTTAATGTTCCTTTGCCTGGGGCCTCTGAGAGATATGATACACCAAATGTGCTCAGACACCGTACAGCCTATGCCAAGCAGACAGGGTTCCTCAAAAGATGTGGTCTGAGCAGGGAAGCCTTTGGTTCTTGAGTTTCTCATTACTTGCAGACACTTGGGAGGGAGAGTCACTCTCTCTCAGGACAACTTAGTGTTGAACAGAAACAATTCTTGCAGTAGGGATCAAAACCTGCATAATCACATATTTCACTGCAGTTAACATACTAGGTTAGGCACCAAAAATACATGAGTAATTATTTTAATGCTGCTGGATAATGAATATAAAAGCTTTTACCCTTTATACTCAAATGCTTTGATTTCCTCTGAAGCCTTTTTTCTGACTATATCAAAACATGATTATGTTTGACTATATCAAAAGTAAGCTGCTTTTGCTAAAAGCAAAACAAAAGAACCTCAACTGAACAAACTGAAGGTGAAACTATTTGATTTTTCACAAAGAAAGCAAATTACTCAGACTTGATGTTCTATTAATGATCTCCATATACACTTTTTAGCATTGTCACTACCAGAGCCAGATGGATCAGGGATCCAGCCTGTTGATAATCAAGTAGGATAAGGACATGCTGTGCTGTCTTTGTGCCACTGGGTGTGTTTACACTGTGTACTGCCGGCAAGGACACGAGCTCATTCTGTGGAGACACTTGACTTAGCAGCCCAGACTTGGCACTGTGCTTACATGGTGACTCTTGTTATTTAGTATAAATTTTGGGCAGAGCATGTTCTTGGCTGCCTGTGTTACACAGTTCAAGTGAGCCCAAGGTTTTTTTCCCTGTTGAAACTGCACCATGATGAAAAAGGCAGAGCTCTTAATAAAACACAATTAATTGTCTTCCCTGTTTCCTTGACATGTATAGCTATTATTTGCCTAACACCAACCTATTTAATAAATTTAATAAATATATTATTTTTCTTTAGACACTATCTCTTCAGTCTTGTTTGTTATAGAAAGAAGGACCTAGAGCTTCTTCAGACATTAAGAATGGTGAAATCCCCTTGCTTCAAAAAACCAGAGCAGATGATGGCTAGTACTACAGTTAAATTTTTCATTGGTTTTGTACTTTCAGGAAGGTGCTTATTTGAAAATGAAGATAGCCTGCATGCTATTATTCCCTCTGTGAGCCTGAAACATTCATTAGTCATTGTTTCTTTGACATAGGTCTGGAGGGGAATCTGGGAGCTGGGACTGATCGCGAAGCCAAATTCTGCTGAGATAAATGCACGGTGTTCTCCTTGGAATACACACCTGAAATTAACTGGTTTCAGACAACTGTCTCCAGTGCATATGTGCACAGGGAGACTGACAGGCTTGAGGTGCACAGGCAGGTACCAAAAAGCAGCCATTCCTGCCCCTTCCCTGTGCCAACACAAACACCCCAGAGGCTCTCCAGCAGCCAGATCACAGCCTGACAAACTGTCAGTTCATCCAGGGGGGAAAAAAAGAGGAAGTGGTTTTTTGCTCTCTGTGCTCCTGCATAGGCTTGCTGCAGACATAGGAGTGCCATTCACTGAGCAGAGGGTGCATATTTGGAAACAGCAGGAGCACAACCGAGTGCCCTGGCAGCAGGTGGCCATTAGTGGGGTTAGTGGGGTTTGGCTGCGTGACTGCACTGCAGCCTTAGAGTAGCATCTGGTTAGGAGTAAGGTGAAGTAAATTAAAGAGTGTACCAGTTTTCCATCAAGCCTGCTAAAGTAATTTAGAATAGTTTGGGTTGGAAGGGACCTTTAAAGGCCACCTAGTCCAACCCCTCTGCAGGGACATCTTTCACTCATTCAGGTTGCCCAGAGATGTGGTATATGATCCATCCCTGGAAACCTTCAAGGTCAGGTTGAATGGAGACCTGGACAACAAGAGCTGTTCCAATGTTTCACTACCCTCATTGTAAAAGGTTTATTTCATATATCTAGTCTAAATCTCCCCTCTTTTAGTTTAAAACTATTACCCCTTGTCCTATTGTTACAGGGCCTGCTAAAAGGTTTGTCCTCATTTGTCTTATAAGCCCCCTTAAAGTACTGAAAGGCAGCAATGAGGTCTCACTGGAGTCTTCTCCAGGCTGAACAATCCCAAGACTCACAACCTTTCATCACAGAAGGGATGTTCCAGCCCTCTGACCATTTTTGTGGCCCTCCTCTGGACTTGCTCCTGTAGATCCATGTCTTTTCTGTGCTGGGGACCCCGAGCTGGATGCACTGGAACACTCCAGGTGGGGTCTCCCGAGAGCAGAGTAGATAGGCAGAATCACCTCCCTCGACCCGCTGGCCATACTTCTGTTGATGCAGCCCAGGATTTGATTTGCTTTCTGGTCTGTGAACACCCAGAATTTATTTTTAATCTAAATTAAAAAGAGTCTCTTTTTTTCTTTCTGAGTCAACCATGAGATGCTGCTAACTATATCATTTTTCTTTGGAAGATATTTGAAATACAGTATGATGTAAGAAACAGTAAATTTTTCTTAGAATAACTTTACT
>JAWWLV010000088.1:118088872-118108389 GCA_035041135.1 Platyrinchus mystaceus
CTTGCTATCCACCACCACATCACTCCCAGATTATTTTATGTAATTGTTACACAATAATGTAAGCATGTACTATAGCCATCATCTGACCAAGAGAAATGATAATTGTCTGCAGTACTGGAACCCACAAAAGAGTAACATTTAGAGGGGGTTATCATCGTGATCCAATATTTAAAAATACGCCAAATCCTGCATTAAAAACCTTAGAGATGGACTGGCCAAGTTTTTTCAGCCTTTGCCTGCTCTTGGTTATTTACAGGTGGGAGAAGAGGTGAGATGAGGCATGCTTCTGAAAAGGCTTTGGAGGGACAAAAAGTGTGGGAGAAATTGGAAGGAACATGCCTAGCCACCATATACAGGTGGAGGTAGATGTGCTGAAGTAAAAAGGTCAAAGTCGTGACTTTCAGAGACTCTTGACCTACTAATAGGAAGCCATCTCCTTCTTCATGGGATTCCTAAGAGTAGGAAGATTGCTGCATTTGGTAAAAAAAAAAAAAATCTCAAAACTCCATCTGCTCCATCAGGACCTTACTCTGTAAACAAACTGTAAACAAACTGTAAACAGGCAAATACCCAAGGAAGAGTAACAATGAGGCAAAAGGGTGAGGCAAAAGTACTCTCCCAGCATACCAATGCAGTGATCTGGGCTAAATGTTATTACAGTATCTTATCTAGCAACTTGTCCTTTTATGGACCTGTCAAGCCCCCTTGAATCCTTGTAAACATTTCACATCCTTCAGCAAGGATTTCCACAGGTCTCAACCTGGTTCCTACTAGATTCCTTTTATATCTCCTGCTTCTCGTAACTGGAAGAAACAGATAACAGCTGATGTCTATCCATTAGATCCACGTTAATCAAAGTTTGTAGACATCTGTCAGGCCTTAAATTGTTTCTACTGGACACCAAAGAGTCCTAGCTTACTTGGTTATTTCAGGCACTTAAAGTGTTCCCATACATTTGGTTATACCTGTTTCCTCTATTTGAACTTCTGGTAATGGCCTCCTGAAAAATCCTCTGGGATATACCACATCTACTTTGTCCAAACCTTGACTTGTGTGTCTCCCTCTTGCCCATCTCCCTGGAACCTTTGAACAGAGCATGCAAATGAAAGAAGGAAAAATGTGTGTGTGTGTGAGTATAGTTTTCAGTTTGCTGTTGGGTAGCTGATTAGCAGTGTCTTTTAGACAGGTCCTCTTGAGTTCCTTCAGGCACAAGAGCACAGAGTCAGGTGCTGTGTGAGGCAGAAGGCAGCAAATACAACTGTATGTCCCCCAGCCTTTGCAAGACCTCGGTGGGCATGAGACCTGCTTCCTCTTTGTTGAGGCTCCCCAACTATTTGCTGACTTCCCAAAGGTGTCTGGAACACATTTCCTTAAAAGTATGTCCATATGGCATACCTGGCCTGCTCTGAACGCAGTTTGGAGACACATGTGCAATAGCAATTAATTAAGGTCTGAGTACTCAGCTAAAGAGCTACAATTGTACTGTGCCTCATAATGCTGGCCTGAGTTTATGAGAAATGTTTTCCATTGCCTTTTTTTTTGTTGTTCTTTTTTTCTCTCATCCCTTTGCCTTAATTATATTTACGTCTTTCCCCTATATGGTACGGCTTCTGACATGATAGAAATGATTAGGATTCACAGCTATTTCTTAGCACACAATGAAGTCAGTTTGTCGGGACACCCTTTTTAATAGAGAACATTACAAAACTATTCACCTCCCAATTGGCTTTCTCAAAAAAAACCCTACCAACATTTTTTTCCCTTAAGTGACAGCCAGGTTCAGTAGTAATAGCAATACTTGCTCAACTGTTTCTGCTCAGGACACTGGGCTGATGACAGATGGACAAGACATATTCAAATCCTTAAGAAACCTTCATCCCACTTCAAACTAATTTTGTAACATCTTTTATTGACATGAATAATGCCAGGATAGTAGAAATGGAAAATATTAGTAGAGTGGGAAAAAATATTAGGTTGTTTTTCCAGCTTGTGTTACACATGTAGTACACATTCTGGCTTCTGTTTCAAATATTGCCCACATTTTCAGCAAGGCTTGTAAATGTATTTTTGCCCCCTACTACAATTGCCTGTTGACCAAGAGTTTTTATAATGAACTCTAGCCTTTTTTTTTTGAGTGGTAATTTTTGTTTTGCTTGCCCAAATTCTGGAAGTGGACGAGAAACCTCATTTTTTTTTTTAACAAGAGTCTATGCGGAAACTTTAAACCAGAGATCAACAAAGGAGAGTTTGGGTGGGTCTTTCACATGTCACCTCAGGAACATGAAATGCTTAAACAAGAAAATAATTTTTAAACTTTAAACGAAATTGTTGAGTCATGTAGTTGAGCACAGGTACAATATCTGAATCGTCATGCCTCTTTTACTATTTGAACCAACTTGCTTATCATTGGCAATCTCACCTAAAGGATATTAAAATGTGTATTTTAATATTTAATATTTCATACCTCAATTAGTAGATAATTCATGTAATTATTATTATTCAGAAAAAGTTAAGTACCAGCACTGAGAATGTGTTATTCATCTCAATGCCACCTGAATGCAACCTTGAATTTAAAAAAAATATGTACGAGACCAGCTCAGTGCTATGGGCTCCCCACAGAGAGAGCAGTGCTGCTGCAAAAAACTTACAGCAGCACCCTGGCTTTAAAGAACAGTTTAGTTTTCTGTCCTGCTCCTTTCCAGCACTGTCAGGAGGGCTCCTGACTGTGGTGGCCTGTTTGATTTTGTAGTGCAGGCAGATACTGGAACCTGAGGAACTGAACAGAGATGGTGAAACAGCTGTCAATTGTTTAACTACTTTCTATCACTAATAGTGACCGAGGGGTGAATGACTTCATATCACATTACCAAATCCTTGAAGCTTAGGCATGTTTGTTTGGGGTTTTTTAACTGCATTTTAGTAGGGGAATTTCTATGCCTGGCTTGGCTACTTTAATAAAACAAGAAGAATAATACATCATCCTACTACCAAGAGAAGTATGCTTATTCTGAGGAACTTACTGGTCAGTTGGAAAGAATTTTATACCATATGTGAACAGATGCCACTGGCTTCTAATGCTCCTAAATTTGACCACATTTTCACTGTAAACTTCTTGTGTTAAATACTTTGTAAAAAAAAGTCTTTAAACCGGGCAAAGAGCATACACTTTGGAGGCAAAGTCTAGCAATGATACCACAATTTGCCTTTTTACTACTACTTAGTTCAAACTTTCCCTTTCTAGCACAAAATTGAACTTCAAATCAAAACAAAAAAAAGGAAAAAAGTCTACTTTTAAATACATGTAAAAGTCTTCACTTGCATTCAGTTCCCTTATTGCTTGAGCTTTTTATGCATTCAGTAACATGCCTGCACATTGTTCAACTTTTTAAAAAACAATTTTAAGTTCCAGTAAAATTGTTTCCCCTAAAGGACAATATAAACCTTCATTCACTGAAGAGCACGGTGGAGCCTCTAAAACTTTTTCCACTCTCCCCTCCGTATAAGTGCAATTTCTTTTTCCACGAGGGCACTAAAACTTTTTTCTTTTCCCCCTAGTGTAGCATCCTTCCCATTGCCAGCAGAGACTCACAGGATCTCTAGCAAGGACAACACGCTACAAGTGCCAGCAAAGCACACGACCGGGTCGGCAGCGGGAAGGGGCGCCCGAACGCGCGGCCACACCGGCCGCTTCTCGCCGGCGGAGCGGAGGGTGCGCGGCCGCGGTGCTGCCCGCGGGCGGAGCGGGCGGACTTACCCGGCGTAGCGGCCGCGGTGGCCGCGGAGCGGCAGCGCAGCCTGGAGGCAGAGCAGACAAAGGGGCAGGAGCCCGCGGAGCGGCATCGTGCGGGGCCGCGCCGGCACCGCCACCGCGGGCACAGGCGCAGCCACCGCCGGCACAGCCACCGCCGCCGCGCACACAAAGCCCGGGCGGGGGCCGGGAGGAGCGGAGCTCTCGGAGATGTTGCCGGTCACCGGCGGCGAGGGGGGAAAGTCGTGGGAGGACGGGCGTCGCCCGCAGCCCCGCCGCGCCTGGGCACGGAGACGGGACGGGGACGGGACTGGGCGGGGAGGCGCCCGGCTGGGAGGGCTGGGGGTGTGGGGGGTGCGCGGCCCCGCCGCCACCCTGCCCCGCGGGGAGCCCGGGGCTGGCAGGGGCCGGGCGGCGGCGAGCAGCCCCCCGCGGGCACGGCGGCTCCCTCGGCGCTGGAGGGACGGGGGGCGCGGCGGGGAAGGCTTCGGCTGCAGGTGCTGCGGCGAGGCAGCCGGCCAAGGGCCGCTTAACGCGCGGTCAGTGGCATCGGGGGATTACCGGCGAGATCTCCCCGGCTGGGCAAAAGAGCTGAGGCTGACGAGAGGGCAGAGATACACTTCCATAAAACAAAAAAAGCGGTGGAGAGTCCATTAGGAGCCACGAAGCGAGGAGAAAGTGGGATTTCATGTTACCAATGTGTTCAAAAATCTTATATCTGAGTAGTGGGAATGAAGAGAGGCTGGCTGATACAATAGGACGAAACAAAATCACAGCATCTTTTTAAAACTGGGGGTTTACAGCCCCTTTTCCACGCTGGTGAGGGTGAAAGATCCACATAAAGATAAGTCAACAGAGCACTGGGAATAACAAGAAAAATGAGAAGAATTTTGCTGCAAATAATTGTAGTTTATAGAAAACACATGGAGGACTTGTTAAAGAAAATGTAGGTAAAAATATTATGCCAATATGGAAAAAATTGATAGCCCCTTTGATACTTTTGAATTTACTAAAAGAAGCAAGAAGTGTTTCAAACTCAACTGATTCTCAGCCTCTCAGAAAGCAAAATGAATGAGTGGGCTGTAGACAAATAAAACTAGCTGACATTTGAACATGTGTGAGAACTACTGTAAATCCCTGTTAATGTTTCAGAGACACAGGGAGCCTTTTAAAAAAAGGACTGTATTAAACCACACACACTTCATATTCTCTGGCTGTAAGGCAAACAAGCATTTTCCTTTGTCTCTTTTTCATATTGGCACCACATCCTACACTAGTTGTGTCATAGTGTCTGGAGGTGGAAAAGACTTTGTCCAGGGCAGGATTATTCCCTTCTGTTTGATTACTGGTATTCTCCCCCTTGAGCTTCCCATCCCCCATAACATACCCTGCTTAAAATCACTAATTAATTTCTGGTGAGGATATGCAGAGGGGAATTTGTGTGTGTGCATGTTTATATGCTGTACATCTCTTGTTGAAACCACTTTCCATTCACTACAGACAACCCCCCAAAACTTTTCTATGAGTCTTCAGTCTTGTAATAAATGTAACTTCAGCTTTACAAACACCTACTTAATATAAGTTCTACTCTAGTTCAGAGGTGACTTCAAAGGGAAAGTAAGCTGTCATGAAGTCAAGTAACTGACTTTTGAAGCAAACTCCAGTGCTTTATTTCATACATCTACTTTTCTTATGATATATCCTTGCTACACCTGAAGTGTATCAGATAATACACCAAACTATTTAAATGTTTGGAAAATATAAGTTTCTCTATTATCCTAAGATATTTGCTTTGGGGATAAAAACCTGGCTCTATTTGAGTTAGTAAGAGTTTTACTTTTGGCTTCTGTCTGCAAAATAGTTTGGCTATTATTCTAAAAATTTTGCTTTCAAGAGGAAAACTTGGCTCCATTTAAATTAGGGAGACTGTAATTATGGACTTCTGTGGCTCTAGTTTTCTGTCTTCTTGCCTTTCTGCAACATTTCTTGCAAGTAAAATGCAAGAAGGTATGAGAAAAAAAGGGAATTCAAAACCAAATAGTGAAGGAAAGTGACACAACAGGGAATAAATACACAAAAAAAGGTATTGCTACCTTTCTTAACATGTATTACTTCTGCAAGTTTAAAATAAATTTTTAAAATAATTTAAAAGTACACTTTTAGAGCTGTGGAGAAGCTGGAGAGAGAAATACCAATCCAAAGTACCAAAAAAGACTTTAACAGGGGTAGGGATAATGAGGGTTATACAGGTCCATCGATCTCTCTTTGATCCATCATTTTAAATTGTACTAGGTGACAGGGCAGACTGGAGGGAGGGCTGGAACTCTGACACATTGGCAGCTAGGAAAGGATTAAAAGACTGTAGTCGAGCCTGGAAGTTACACATGTGGTAAGTCTACTTTCCCGACAAGATGGGGCTATACAACTTGCACCCAAGTAAGCAAAGGATTTGAGACAAAGAAAACCAGAGTTTCTTTTCCTTCATTTCTTGGAACTGAAAGGAGGAATTGCCAGCACCAAGAGTTCTGATATGCAGCTTGGAGGTGATGAGAACCTGTGATGGAACAGGAGAGAGCAAACTGAGATACAGAATATCCTGAGTTGGAAGGGACCCACAAGGATCATTAAGGCCAACTCCTGGCCCTGCACAGTATATCCCAACAATCCCACCATGTGCGTGAAAGCCTTGTCCAAACACTCCTTGAGCTCTGACAGGCTTGGGACTGTGACCACTGCCCGGGGAAGCCTGTTACAGTGCCTCACCATCCTCTAGGAGAAGAACCTTTTCCTAATATCCAACCTAAACCTCCCGTGACACAGCTTCATGTTGTTCCCTCGGGTCACTGGTCCCCAGAGAGAAGAGATCAGGTCCTGCCCCTTCTGTAGCTGTAGCAGCTTGATTTGCACTCCCTGCTCTTCCATTGCAATTTTGCTCCTGGCAGGAAGGGCAGCCTTGTCCCTCCTGTGCCCTTCCCTGGATCTTGGCTCCAATTTTTCTTTCTGTGTTGGCAGGACCTCCACCACTGTCTGTGGGGCAGCCAATCTGTTCCCACTTATGGGAAGTGGTGATTTGGTTCTGATGTCAGCTGGAAAACCCTGCTATGGACCAAAGCAATTAAACTTGCAAATTTGCTGCTACCAAGCCCTGCCACAACCACTATCAAAATGGTTAATATAAGCAAGATTTGGCCTTAAATTTTCACCTTGGAATTGCAGGGTGGGGATGCTGCCTTTGGCTGGCTTGTCCTGCTTTCAGCAGTGCTCCTGCAAGAGCAGAGTGACTGTCCAGGACATGCTGAGCCAGGGAAGATCCAGGATGAAACAGCAGAATGCTGCCTATGGTTTCCCTCTTCAAGATGTGGGATTTATCACTTTACAAGGAATGCAGGCAATTGCCAAAACAGAGGCAATTCTACGTGGCATGGAAACAAGAAAGGCTTCGTGTAAAGTGAGTGGGCAGGCAGCCTACATTTGGTACCTGGACTTGAGAATATGCCATTTATTGAGAAAAGCAGAAAAAGGGCAATAGCCTCTTATAAACATGTTTTATACTCTGAGCTGTCCCAAATCTCACCTTCATGAGAAGGTTGCATTGGCTCAAATAAAAAATCCTTGCTGTACATTTGTTAGATTCATAGTGGTTCAGAAACAGGAATTTAAACAAGGTTTACACTGTTCTAGTTTAAATCATACCCATTAATAATAAATTAGACTAAGTGCGTTCATGCTGGGATTTGCACTGCTATAACTCATTAAAAAAGACTGAAATTGATTGAGTGCAATGTCCTTTTCAAGATCTGGTCCCCATTTCTTTTAACTCACACAGAGACCTTGACAGATGAAGGACAGTGAAAGTGGCCCTGCTGATTCTGTGCTAGTTTAGGTTTGGGGTCTAAAATAACATGAAAGCGATATAATTCATGCATGAGTGCCAAGGCCAGTTAGCTGTAACTAACCACCCTCTGTAGTCAGGAGTGTTACTGTAGCAACGAAGAGCTGATAAACTAAGGACTTCCCACTCCTAGGGGTTGGTTATTCAGATTATGCTGGGCTTCGCACTATCTGTGACAGGCTGTTGTTGGTACCTGAGCTAGTCTAAACTTGGGGTACCAGTCTGCTGCAGGGGCAGGACATTTAGGGTATCTGTGCTTCTCTATGTAGGTTTGCTACCTTTTCTATATATCCTTCCACACCCCCACTCCCATCTCCTTTAAGTTCCTTCAACCTCCTGCTCTGCCTGGTATCTGTGGTCCTTCTTCCTGGGTCTGCTGACAACCAGTGCTTTGGAAGGTGCCCTCGCTGTGGCCCAAGACATGGTAGAACTGGAAAGAATAAATGGTCATCTAGTTTTGTTACAATGAACCAGTGCTGAGCAACGCCTTGAAGGGTATTCAGATGTAATTAGCTTACTAAAATGAATTGTGTCTGTAGAAAGGCTGAGTTTTGCAATTAAGAATCTCGACATTCTGTCTTCAACTTAACTTGGGGATGCTGCATTACTGTTACTGAGTCATTTTATTTGGATTTTGTCAATGGCACTGAACTGTTATAAAATGGTTCAATTAAGGGAAAGAATGGAACTATTGCACCTAAAGAATTTCTGTCTTCTGCTATTATTCTATTATTCTGCAGGAGGACAGGAATACAGCTTAAATATTCTTTTACATTTTGTAGAATCAGGAGACATTTAAATATGGATATGTTTTAGAAGCAGCTAAAGGAAAATAGATATATAACTGACAAATCATCAATAGATCAAGCACCCATAGGAGCCTTTAGAAATCATACTCATAAATCATATCAGAGTATTACAAACCTGATGAATTCTTCCTTAGCATGGTTTTAGTCTTGAAAAGATTGCTATACTTTTGTTCATAGGTTTCTTTATATGTATGGAATTCTTCTTAAAACTGTGCGTAGGAGAAAAAATATCTTTGAAAGATCTGCATCAGGAAACATTGTGAAGAAAAGCTTCTTCTATCTTGAGATGCAGCCTTAAGACAAACCTGACAACTTTGTTTTAAACTTTTGACCAAGAGTTCTTAAAAAAAGCATTGCTCATGACAAGTAAGAGGTGTGTATATAACTGAATACAACTTTCTAGTGAGAGGAAAAGGAGAGGCAAATACTGATCTCTGTGGTGACCAGTGACAGGACCTGAGGGAATGGCCTGAAGATGTGTCAGGGAAGGTTTAGATAGATATTAGAAAGAGGTTCTTCACCCAGAGGGTGGTTGGGTGCTGGAACTACCCAGGGAAGTGGTCACAGCACCAAGCCTGACAGAGTTCAAGAGGCATTAGGATGATACTCTCAGGCACATGGTGTATTCTTGGGGTGGTCCTGTGCAGAGGCAGGAGTTGGACTTGATGATCCTTGTGGGTCCCTTCCAACTTGGCATGTTCTGTGATTCTGTGATAAACAAATTTATTTGAGTGAAAATACAGCCTTTCATTAGGCAAAAGATTCCTCCAGCTTTTCTGTTCTCCTGAAAATTTCAAACTGGGAAATATGAGAATGGCAATTTAAAAATTTCTTGTGCCTCCTACACAAATCGTGTGTATTTACTTTCTGTACAAATGGTTTGTGTAATAACACACTGAACTTGTATTGCGCATTCTTACATTCCTCCATCCCTCTTTGAATTTCTGTACTTTACAGTCATTAAAGATCTCTGCCTCCCTCTAACTTAATTTAAGCAGTATTTTGGAGCTGTTTTGCAGGTGGGGATACTAAGATATGTGGAGGCTGAATAATTTGTCCCAAGAGTAAGAGCAAGCCTTTGGCAACTGTAAGTCTAGTATGTGGACCACTCGAACATATGGCATTAGTGAATTTGTATTAGATTGTATTTCTGATCTAAAAGGCAAACATGTTAGTTTCCAGAGTCTCAAACTTTTTTGAGAGTACTCAGGCTTAGATACAGTTTCACTTCTTTTGCTCCAAGAGGAGTTACATATTCCCAGTGAAAGAATTAAGTCATAGATTCATAGAGTCGTTAAGGTTGGAAAAGGCCTCTAAGATCATTGGGTCCAACCATTAACCGACCACTGCCAAATCCACTGTATGTTCAGTATCCAGTTTTAATATACACATTATTTGAAATCATTGGATACCCAGTAAGGACTTTTTAGAATGGTGAGAAGAAAGAAAAATCATAACAATATTTATTTTGAAACACTGTGAGAAACCTTCCAAAGCAGCACTGCTCTATAACAGCTACTGCCCACAGAAGATGGCAGGTGCTCAGTTTTTATTTATAACAACTGGCATTTACCATATAGGCACATGTGAAAATATTGAGAAGGAAAAGGTACTCTTGAAGGAGTAAGTTCAATACAATAGTGTGCCATGTGACTCCCAGACAACTCCTGGCTGCAGACATTCGGCAATGAACTATCATTATGTCTTCTAGGGGGAAAGGGAACATTATGTAGAATATCATACTGGAGGTAGGTGAAGCAGAAACTAGTGAGTTGTTAATTTATCTGACAGCTGCACTGGCATGAAAAGTGTCTTTCCTCCTCCTCTCTTTCTCGCCCTGAACATTGCCTGATAATTATCAGGTCATTTTACCATCTGTGCTTGGAATGATATTTTGATTGTCCTCCTTCAAATTTGGATGCCTCAATAGGTTGAAACTGTATATAATTAGGTAGTAGGTACTTCAGAGCTTTATGCAACTTGAATGCAGAAAAATGCTGAAAAGACTGGAAAATATGGATGGTGAAAAATACTGGTATTACAGGATTCTGTCATTCTGAAACATTGAAAAGCCAAGGAATAAAATCTAGATCTGGTGAAATATGTCAGAGGAGGAAAACAAGAGGAACTGTAAAATCATATTTAGCGCAAATCTCCTTATGTCTTACATGCAGACAGCACTACAGCAAGATCACACCACCTGTCTGTCAGCAGCTCTTAAAAAATAATGGATGCATGTGAGCTTGGCTATGAGAGGAAATTGTTTCAGCTGGGATATAGAGCACTGCCAGGATCCTGAGGGCACTGCTGTCCCTGCCTGCCCTTGCCCTGCCTGCAGCCCAGGGCCCATGTCAGGCCCAACAAGTGGATACAAAACCAGAGGAGGCAGGGTGGCAGGAGCTTGCGGGTACCAGAAGTTGCATTGTAGCCATAAATATGGAAATACCATGCCAAAAAGTAATCTGAACTCAACACCCCATATTTCTGATTCACACTCTACATGAATTTACAGCCATTGAGTTACTTTGACCAACATTCTACTGACTTAATAGGAGTTGACTTTACAAAATCTTGGTTCAGAAAAGAACTTCATAATGAGAATGGCATCATTTCATCATCTGCTGGAAGTTGTAAGATCCAGATATTTGCACTGAAAAGTCATAGGTTACAATCTTCTGTTGCAGGGCTCTTCCTTTTAAATGTGATCCTTTAAACCTATTCTTTTAATTCAAAAATTTGAAAGACAACCTGTAATACTGTTTTTAACTCTTTACTAAGAGAAAGTGCATAGAAAATAATTTGTTTAAAGAAAGAAAAAATTGCTGAAGATGTTCATTAATGGTTTCGTCCAGGGTAGACCAAGTGTTTTCATCTGGCATCTGTGTTGGTAATGCTGTTTCACACAGTGTTACAATGCCAGAAGTACACGAAATATAGTTAAAGAACACTGTGGATTACAGTATAGCTTTTTGGTTTTGCCATCAACAGCAAAAACAGGGAGTTACCTGAATGTGGCATCTAAGCTGGGCCCTATAGTACATAATCTGAACGCAGTATCTCTTTTCCTTCATTAGA
This sequence comes from Platyrinchus mystaceus, assembly GCA_035041135.1. NCBI lineage: Eukaryota > Metazoa > Chordata > Aves > Passeriformes > Tyrannidae > Platyrinchus > Platyrinchus mystaceus. The sequence goes on from JAWWLV010000088.1 coordinate 118,100,397, forward strand.
AAACGTACCTAGTGGTTGGTAAGTTGGGTAGCACGTAGTCTTCATCAGTCATTCCTCTCTTAAACGTTGTGATTTCAGGCATGACAGTACTGCAATTTTTTTTTCACTTAATTTTTTTTTAGCTGCTGTGTTACTGTCCACAGAAGTAAGCACATGAAAACACAGAACAGGAGCAGTCAAGCAGAGTACAAGATACCTTTACCCCTTAGGAGCCCGTTAAACTATCTTTCACTTCCCTGAGTAGTTATATAGTGGATATCAACTTGTTAGCTGTGTAAGTGATGACTTTCTCTGCTGTTTCTTAACAGTGTTAAAAGTGTTTTACACCTCATCATGCAGATGTGACTGTAGAAGTGAGATAATACCTTATTGATAACATTTAACCCAGACATAAGTGAAGCTTAAATATAGTAGATAAAGTTCTCCAGGTAAAAAAACTCAGTTCGTAGTCACTATCAGTTCCATTACTCAATTATCAATTCATCGATCTTGCTAAACTTCAAGTGTTTGTTTGTTTGTTTATCCAGCCCAGCTAGCGTCCTGCCTTCCTGCCCTCAACGTGCTCCTCACATACCAGACAAGCAATGAATGTTTTCGAACCTGGGCTCCATAGAGTGAAAACTCTTCTTATTCTAAGACACTAAATAAGAGCTGTGGGAACTTTTCCCTGGAAATGAATTACAGTTTGCTGCCCTCTAGTAACATAAGTCTTAGTTGTGAAGATAGATATGAACTGTCAAGGATAGTTTATCTAAGTAATTCTTCATTAATATGGAAGTTTTTTGGTGGAGTACCATTTTGCTTTTTATGACACAGCTATCACTGGGTATAAACAAGTGTCTGAGAATCTGAGAATATTGTTGTTTCCAAGAAAATATAAAATAAGTCTGTATATGCTCTGGTCAAATTTTGTCAAATTGGTTGATATATCTGATAGTCAGAATTAGAGTATCCACACACCATGGAAACAGTTTCCATGACAAAAAAATCTCTTAGCTCAGAGACAGTTCTCCTGGATTAAATCCAAGGATTCAGACTGATAATCTAGAGCTTTCTCTAACAGCTAGGAAGGTCAATACTTACAAGGAAACTGCCACACAGCTATCTGAAGGTTGTAACATCCCACTGATGGAATATATTCTTATCCTCCAGAACAAGAGAAGTGTCATGATGTTTCCTTCCCTTCCACACATCTTTGGTGTTCAAAATACCATTAGGTGGTTTAGTGGCAGTTGCACATTCTGTCAGTATTCTAAGTTATCTGCCAGAAAAACAGATGATCAATGTCATAATAGTCTTCCTCAGAAACACCTCAAAGAGACCAGTTACTATACTGTAGAGAAACTACTTTTAACCCATGTAGTGAGAGTGGAGAGAGCAAAAAGCACGTAACAATAAGGCCTTTCATGATAGACATACCATTACCTGTTTGAAAGCTGATTAACAAAGAATCACAAGGTCTTGAATACTTGTGGATCAACACATTAATAAAGCCCAGGAAGGACATTGATTAGGATTTGTTAAAGGCTAAATGAAAAATACTTGTTATTTCCTAAACACCTCTTAAATAAAAGGAAATAAAAACTGTGTTGAATTGAATGACCTTTGAGAAGAATTTATTTTATGGCCTGAAGACACAGTTCAGCAATTTCTATTTCCCAGGAAATAGGACAGCACTGCCTAAAAGTTCATCCTGGTCCAGTAGTGAAATAGATTCTGCAATTAAAAGGGAAAAAAGCAATATGTAACAAGAAAAAAGGGAGAAATATGTAGCAGTATATACATATATTCTAAACTTCATAAATTCTGAGTTATAAGAGTATCTAAAACCATCAGGAAAAAATTCATGACTGCCAAGGCTAAGAACAAAAGGGTTTAAATACATTGAGTACAGTGTAAATCCTAGCTGTGGCAAAGAGGCACTGCCTGATGGGTAAATTTTTAACAATAATGCAGAATTATCAGAAGCATTCAATAGCAAAATCTGTTCTGTATTTGGAAAGAAGCAAGAATCAACACTATAATCTTATACCACAGGAGAATCAGGAATCATTTCAGCAGTAATCAAGAAGGAACACGAACCATATCTAACAAGGGATAGAGAAAATTATAATCACCATGGCCAGAGAAGCAGTATTGTGAACTTTCATGATTTTAGATAAATCATGGATTTCTAAAAACTTTCTGGAAAAGTGAAATACTGTTCCGTATCATGTGTTACAAAGGTAGAGTGGCTGATGCAGGTAAGGCTGTTGGTCTGACACAAGTCCTAGGGAAGACAGAAGAGTGGTTTATGCAGAGAAAAGTGGTTTATTAGAAAAAAAAAATCTAAGGATTGGAGTAGAAGTAATGCTAGTCAGTATGAATGGTTAAACAAGATACATCAAAAGATTTAAATCAAGTGTACTTGACATTTGTTCACAAAGTATAAGCTACCCCTCTGGGAGCTGGGTTGATTGCCATATAGGTGCAATATGTTCCAACTTTTTAGAAGTAGAATACGTGCCCAACGTTCTGAATAGCATCAAGAATATCTGTGTGCAATATCAATAAAGTACAAACTCACAGCTCAAGAAACTAGCTAATAGGTAAATAAAGGAAGTGGTCATTATTAGTAAATTGTAATTAAAAGGAAACATTTAAGCAAGGCTCCATAGATAAAAGTATTAAGTCTGGTCTAGGACTATTATTTGTGATTTGGAAGTAAATGTAAAGATCACTACTATAAAGCATTTACACAAACTTAATTGAAGCAGTGCAAAAAGCACAGGAGCAATGAATTACAGAGAATCATTTGTGTGGTTTAAATTCAGTATAGTCTGCTTTTCCTATTTGTTCATGGATAATTTATAATATCTCAGACAAGTATCCTCTGTTTGGTATGATCCACAATAAATGTGGAAGGGATGATCTGCTGAAGTGGCTTAGTAGGATATTGGGACTAGCCCAGTTCCCACAAGCAGGCGCTAGTTGAACTCCCAATCAGAGAATCATAGAATGCCAAGGTGTTGGACTGGTCCTTAAATATCATCTATTCCCAACCCCCCTGCCGTGGGAATGGACATCTCCCACTAGACCAGGTTGCTCAAGGTCTTAATCAACCTGGCTTTGCACACCACCAGGGTTGGGGCATCCACAACTTCCCTGGACAACCTGTCCCATTGTCTAACTGCCCTCACAGTAAAAAATTTCTTCCTAATATCCAATCTAAATTTCCCCTCCTTCAATTTGTATCTATTACTCCTTATTCTATCAGTACAGTTTCTGACAAAGAGTCCTTCTCTGGCTTCCTTATAGGCCTACTTCAAATACTGGGAAGTTGCTATGATCACTCATTACATACAAAATACCAATATGAAACAAAAATTATTAGATGACAAAAGATGCTAGAATATTTTTGTGGCTATTTACCATGCTGTTGTGAGATAGTGGCTAGAATATGGAGCCAGGAGTCTGAGAGATTTAACTGTTGGGCTTACCTTGCTGCTATCCTGATGATGATCCTGCACAAATTACATCATCTCCCTCAGCTTAAATTTCCCTGTCTAGAAAAGAGGTATAATGATACTCACCATTTGCAAAGAGCACTTAATGAACAGTGAAAAGTGCCAGCTAGTCTTACTGTCTCTGTATTATATTAACTACAGCCCTGTGTGATGGATGTCACTAGGAACTGCTCTAAAACATACTTCTGATAAAGAAAAAAACTGAAAAATCACTTAATGAATGTAAAAGAGAGACTGTCTTTTGGAGTCTTGTATGCATCCAAGCATTCAATGACATTCAAAATTCAATGAATCATAAGTACAATATGTGACCACAGCTCACTGAGCTGGTTTTTGCAGAGTAGCTCCATGTAGCTGTAGAGACAAACTCTGTCTTTCTAGTTAGCACAGATCACTTGTGACATGAGATAGGTAATTGCAGGCAAAGCTTCAGGATCTTCTTTTGGCATTTGAACTGGAACTACTTAATTTGACCACTGAAACTTCTCAGTAAAAATGCCATATTCCCTTCTTTATAATTTATTTCATAACAAATGTGTAGATGTGCATCTCTTCTGCTTGTCCTGAGTCTTGCTTGTAGGTGACAGCAACATCTCTAGAAAATCATGAAAATTAACAAAATCAATCCTGTAAAAAAAATTCTTTTAAATAAACCCATAAAAAGACACCCTACTCATAAGGCATGGCTGATATTTCTCATTTTCCAGTTTTCCTGCAGCACATCAGACTCATGGACTTGAAGAGCTGGAGGAGGCACTGCCTATTTGCAAGTCCAGCACTAAAAAAGAGCTGCTATAAGGGGCGAGTGGCTCCCCACAGCTCAAATAATCAATCAGCTCTGTAGGAAGGCTATTGTAGTACCTCTATCTCTTTCAGTCAACATGATGCTGTAGGATAAATCATGAGAGATACTTGTAGAAATTGCATTAAGAGGCCCATTTGCACTGATAATACAAAAAATTCCTGTGCAAAACTAAAGGAAGTTTAAGACCTGACAAATAAACTTTTAGAGGGGAGCAAAGGGTGTGTATAAACATATCTGAAGTGACAATCAGAATCTCAGTCCCTCTAGTCCAGTTTATTCCCTTTAGCTGTGCCAAGTAGCACTTTAGTGAAAGATACAAGAAGCCTTTACCTGGTGTGGAATAGTCTCTTTCATTAGGTTTTGTCTCTAACAAACATGGACTCTGAGGTTTGAGGCTTCATGATTTTCTTGCATGTAATTTAGTTTCTAAATACACAACCAGCTTCTAATCACATCTGGAAGAACTTCACTGTGGTTAGAAATTTGTAGAATCAGTTCTACCAATTTTTTAACCCATTGTGAACTCCATCTAATTACTGAGATTACATGTGTATTTGAAGTAACTCTTAGAGAAAAACTTTAGATTTAGAAACATACATTTCTGTTCTGCATTATTTCAGAATCCTTGCTATATCTCTCAATTCGATTTTATCACCAGATTTACAAATTGACAGGCATTTGTTTTTTAAACTCATTTATCGAGAAGGGTATTCTGACCCGCTGAAACAATTTACTTCAATCTCCTGCCATCTAGTGTCAGAAATAACACATTTGCACTTCTTACAGCTGACCTGAGCTCTGGTAAGTTTAACCTGTAGATTGCAAAACCCATAAAATATCCTGGAGTTAATTTTTGTCATGTTTAGCAGATTAGAATGATAAAGATGTGTGTGTGTATATTTATATATCTGTATATATGACAAAAGACCTTTTCTATATTTATTGATTCCAATGTATGCACTAAACCCATGCTTTCAGTTTTTGTGATTTGTTTGGTGTTGAAACAGTGCGCGTTTGTGTTTGAGCAAAGCAAAGTTTAAGAAAACTCTATAGGGTCAATCAAGTAAGCATGCATATTCTTTGTATATTTTTTGGGGTAATATGAAATATATTAACCAGTGTTCAGTAAGACATACTTTGCTAACTTCTTCACTGACTTTGTTGTGTCTTGAGACACTGTTGTTGCAGCAGCCTGGGTGAAGGTTTTAGAAGGCTTACGGATCAGCTCCTAGCAGGCAAGCTCCCTCATTGAAAGGTTGGGCTGCCAAAAAGAAAGGGAGGCAGGTAGGAATTTCCTGAGGCACTTTGGTATGGCCAATGCTCCTTTCCATGTAAAGTGAATACTGTCAGAATTTCCCATCCCTCAGTCTATTCTTTCACTCTACTTGTTGATTAGTTTTCAGGTCTTTTAGTAATCTATGACTACTTCCTCTTTTTTTTCTTCCTCTTTGCAACAAGTGGTTCCTTTGCAGATTCCTTTTAAGTTCCTCTCTCTTTTATCCCAATCGACTCCTGAACTCACCCTCAGGTGATTACATTCCATTCAACATAGCAGTTTCTCCTTTTCTTTCCTCTCCCCTCCCATTTAATTCCCTTATATTCAGAAAATCATAGAATCATTTAGTTTGAAAAAGAACCTTAAGATCAATGAGTCCAAATGTTACACTCTTACTGCCAAGTCCACCACTAAACTATGTCCCTAAGTGCCACATCTACACATCTTTTAAATACCTCCAGGGTTGGTCACTCCACCTGTTCCAGCAACCTGTTCCAGTGCTAGCTCACAGACCGCCCTTTCTGTTAAGAGAGTATTCCTGATATCCTGATATCCAATCCTAAACATCCCCTGGTGCAACTTGAGGCTATTTCCTCATGTTCTATTGCTTGTTACCCGGGAGAAGAGACTGATTCCCACCTCACTACAACCTCATTTCAGGTAGCTGTAGAGAGTGATAAAGTCCCCACCTGAGCTTTTCTCCAAACTAGACAGCCTCAGCTCCCTCAGACGCTCCTTGTAAGACTTGTGCTCCAGACCCTTCACCAGCTCCGTTGCCTTTCTCTGGACACGCTCCAGCACCTCAATGTCTTCCTTGGACTGATAGGCCCAGGACTAAACTCAGGAGTTGAGGTGTGGCCTCATCAGTGTTAAGTACAGGGATCCCTGTACAGGCAGATCCCTGCCCTGGTCCTGCTGGCCACACTATTTCTGATATAGGCCAGGATAATATTGGTCTTCTTGGCCACAGACTACATCTCAGTCCTCTTCCTGTTCTTACCTGTGGCTCAAAAAACCTTTTTGTTCAGCAAATATCTATTGGGAAAAAAAATAGATACAAAATCTGAATTTTCCTCATGTCATTTTGTCACATTCTATATGACGGTCCAAAATTCCTCTGAAGGGCGGATCACTTAGTGCAAGAAATAAGTAAAAAATGGTTTTCAGAGTAGTTTCTGTCAACCTAAGGAGAAATTTAAACACAAAATAAGTAGGGCGGGAGGGTTTTCTGTTTATTCTTACTGAAGGCTAAGGGAAGACTCATCATTAGCAGAGGTGAACACCACCTTTTCTTAAACAATTAGGTGGCTGCATTTTATAAACATTTAATATAATAGTGTAATATACTTTCATTAGTTATTATGAATAAAATTTAATATAATAGAATTTAAACACATTGTTAATTGAAGATTTTTTTTTCAGGTATGCACACACACTTTACTTAGCATTATAAATTAAACCGGTGAGAATATCTGAGATTAAGAAAAAAGATTTGTTGGTGTACCCAAGAACATTGGTATGTACACTGGTATGATTACTCAAAGTACCCTTTGATCTTAGCAAATAAGGGTTAGCACTTGCTGCTTTCAATATGTCATATCTTAGTGTCCAATGTCTCAGTGATTACTGGAAATTTAACTGCCTTACTCCTTTTCCTCCCCCAAACCTCTTTATTTTAACATCTGTTGATATAGTTGTTAGTGTAATGGATATTGATCATGTCTGGGATGTATTGTGCAAATAAAAAAGGAAGTACAGTAAAGCGGGTAAGATGGAGCAATGATACGTTTTATAAGGATTTACAGGTTACATTAAGAAACTTTTTGGGCAAAAGGTTATCCATGAAGGCATCTGAACTATCCCCACTATAACTGTGTGTACAGTTACTGTCTCATTACGATCTTGTTTTAAAACCTTATGTTTTCAAAACTTCTTATTCCCACTGCCAGCTCTGGTAATAACTGACTTGAGCCAGAGCCTGAGTATTACCCGAAACAGTTGATTTAAGTCTGTGCAAGACTAAAATCTCAATAGTACGATCATTGCAGTTGTACCCATGATAACATGTTCTTAACCCTCACTAATGAAACTGATAAATGACATGGCGTTTAGCAGCAAAAAAATTATTGTCCTAAGAGTACACAGAAGGTAATCAACTAGATTAATTACCCTTCTCTTAAGAGTATTGCATGGAATCATTGGAAAATTTAGGTTGAGAGGTATTTCAGGAGATTCCTAACCCAACCTTCTGCGAAAAAGAGGCATATATATGAGGTCAGACCAGGGCTTTATCCAGTCACATCTTGAAAACTGTTAAGAACAGAGACTGTGCTTCCTCTCTGGCCAACCTCTTTCACTGTCACTGCCCCCACAGTGAAAAAGTTTTTCTTCCTATGTTGTTTGAAC
>JAWWLV010000088.1:118108489-118128453 GCA_035041135.1 Platyrinchus mystaceus
TGCTTCCTCTCTGGCCAACCTCTTTCACTGTCACTGCCCCCACAGTGAAAAAGTTTTTCTTCCTATGTTGTTTGAACCTCACTTATGTCAATGTGCCCATTGTTTCTTGTGTTCCCACCATGTAATGCTGTATTAGCCTTCCTCTGTGATGAACTTTTCTCATGTCACATGGCTTTCTGAGACTTTTCAATGATCTACTCATAGGTACTGGCAGGGGGTTATTCAATCTGCTCCAAATCTGCCCTTGTCCAGGCTGAAGGTACAGATTTCTTAGCTTCTTCTCACAGGAGTGTTCCAGCCCCTCAGCATCGTGGTGGCCCTTCACTGGAGATGCACTGGTTTAACTATAATATTTTCTGCATCAGAGCCTGTCTCAGTTTAAATGAGACACAAGTGTTTTGCTGAGGACGAGTTATGAGGAAGACCCAAACTCTTCCCTCTAAGCAATTGCAAATCCGAAATTAAGAGGCTCCAATTGAGAAAAATTGTGGAAAAAGGAAAAATAACAGCCCTTTATAAAAGGGTATATGTGTGTTGGCAGAACAACAAAAGAACACATATAAAATAACCAAACAATAATCCTATACCCAAAAATAATCCCCTTCAAAACAAACAAATAACCAAATAAACAACGAAAGGTAAACAATTCAGTTTGCGCCCTTTGGTGTAATTCTAACCACAGTCAGCAGGGGGTGCTGTTGGATCACTGCAGATTCAGAGCTTGTAGTGTCCTTTTCCAGCCAGCAGGGGGTGCTGTTAGATCACTGGAGATGCAGAGCCTGCGATGTCCAGTGCCGATCGGAAGGGGGCGCTGTTGGGTCACTGGTGATTGCCACGTGGCGGGGTGTGTGTGTGTCTCCCCAGGTGTGCTGAGGAAGCTGAAAATGGAGGTCTTCCTTCCCCCCCTTCCCAGCGGGAAAGGGGAGAGAGAGGAAGGAAAGAAAAAAAAGCAAAACAAAAAAAAAGGTCCTTCCCAGCAGAAAACTCAGTCCTTCTGGTTGAATCGTGCAGAGCAGACCCCCATCTCCTCTGATGTGCACAAGAACTGCTGCCAAGAAAGAAAAAAAAAAAACGGGAACAGAGGAGGGAAGGACAATCCTCCTGAAACAGTTCCTCTCCAAAGAAAACTGCTGCCACCCAGACCCTGTTGCCACTGGCAGCCGCCAAAAAACTTCACCACCCCGGCAGCAGTCAAAAAGCTCCTCCCCCCTGTTTCCCAGGAGATGAGAGGAAGAAAAAAGTAAAAAAAACCCAAAAACCAAAACCAACCAAACAAAAAAACCAAACCAAACCAAACCAAACCAAACCAAAACAAAACAAAAACTTCTTACCCCTTCCCAAAGACAAGACCCCGAAAGCCATTAACGAGGAATGTGGTCTTACTGGCTAGATCTTTTGTGTTATCTAACTGCCCATTCAACATCCCTTTCACACAATGGGCAGGGGGAAGGGAAAAATTCCAGCTTAGTTTTTTTAAGAGCCAGCAAAACCATAAAGCCCTAAAACTGGACACGGTACTCCAGATGTCATATAGCAAGTGCCAAGGGGAATAATCACTACCCTCAATCCACTGGTTACATGGCTATTAACAGTCCAGGATGCTCATTCCTTGTATACTTGCCAGGCTTTGGATTGACAGTCCTTTCAAGTTTGCTGCCACTGTTTCACTCTTATTTGAGGTCAAAGAGTAAAAGGTCAAAACATGATATAACATTGACCTGAATAATATATTTTAATTTTGGTGCAAGGTGACACAGCATAGTGGTGAGACAAACTCACAAAAGGTTTTGACAGACTCCCATAAGCACAGTATTATTACACTGATGAGCTTCTCTAACCCATGATATTTGGCAAATACCATACAATTTACTTCCCTTTAAAATTTATCTTCCTTTGAACTTCACATACATACAAACTGACATATCTATATTAAGACTACATTTTAACAGTTATGTCAGTCATTAAGACTCTTCTGATGAGTCAGATATCAATGTGTTTTGTGTTAATGAAGCTTTGTGGGAAGGAAATTAAAGAATGAGCCATGAATCTTCCCAACACTTGTGGTGTACAGCAAGTATAATAAGCAAAGATTACCTACAAATTATTTCTTTCCCGTTAGCAAGAAGAAACTGGAAGACTAAGCAACAGAGGCTTTTCCAGAATGCAGTTGGACAATGTATTTCATGTTCATTTCATTTCTCAAGACTGACTGAAGACTGACTGGGAGAATCACTGTAGGAAAAACAAGATCACTGCTGAGTGGTATTTCTAGCCTGTGACTCTTTTAATCGTTCTTTATTCTCTTCTGGTCACATAGCTACTCTTTGAACTGAGCTGCAAATGAGTAAACACGTGTGTTCAACTTCAAAATCACAAAGTCCATTGAAAATGGAAGTAGGATAAGCTCACCCTTGGTACATTCCCTCAATCTAGCAGCAGGCAGGCCGATACTTTTGCATATTCTGCCCAACTTGTTTACTTAAACGAAAACTCACAGTGACCTAAACAGGCTATTTGGGTTACTTGAGTAGGGCTTCTACAGGAACTGTGGAGCTTGAAATTCTAATTTAAGAAATGGCAGTGATATTTGAACAGGACCTACCAGTTGTTTTAAACACCACGATGTTTCTCAGCACTACTTTAGTCTGTATAATTGGTATTTGATTTTTTTTTGTGTGTGTTTTTTGTTTGTTTGTTTGTTTGGGTTTTTTGGTGTTTTTTTTTTTTTGTTTTGTTTTGTTTTTCAGAAGAAATGGCACTACCACTGAAGTTAAGGGGTTTGCAGAGGAATGTAATAGCAGAGAAAATGGAAATGTTAGAGATTCTTCAGGGGTCACTAATGTGTTGGCACCTTTGTAATCTTTTCTTTGATGGCAAGTGATGGAGCAGGTTTCAGCTTTGAACATGATGAAAAATCAGTTTGCTAAGCTGCAGTTCAAAGGATCTGACAAGAGAACAAGGTAACAAACAGGCAGATTTATCACATGCTGAAAGATTGTCAGAAAGAAAAAATTAGGCAATGAATGTATAAGAGACCTTAGGAATCCACTTATTGCCTGAATAAGAGAAGCAGGAACCCAAATGAGGAAAAGTTGTCGAAGGTGTGCCATTTGCTTTACATTCTGTTACGTCTGTAGAGAACACTGCAATGGCATTACAAATTTTCATTCCCCTGTAGGTAGCCAGTTGTCTAGGAAGCTTAAATGGAATGCATGGAATATTACCAGATAGGATTATTAATTTGATTTGAAAAAAGGCTTTGAGTGAACCTGTGGTGATTAAAATAACAGAAAAATCTCTTAGGCTGCTTGCAGTGAATTATAACCCAAATTTTATATGAAAGCCAAGATCACCTTTTAAATAAAACCTTAGATTAAAGGAACCAACTAAATTTGTTTCTCACTCTGTAATGTTTCTCACTCTGTCATTCCAGCTGTTCAACAACTGCAGTATATCTTAACTCTGATATATATGGGAAAAAATAAAAACTCTAAGCATGGAAATATTTTGAGACAATCCCCTGAATGTAACTATGCTTGTAAATACCTCTGCCATTATCATTAAATCACTTAGATCACATCTAAAAATTCTTACGTTCCATAGAGAACTAATACATGATGCATGCATACAAACACATATTTTACTGCTTTCTTTGCAGTAAGAACTATTTTGAATCTCCATCACATCAAGTTTCTCCATGGGAAGCATTTAAGGTGCCTTAGGATGAGTGTATGTGGTTTGGAACATCACAGTGTGCTAGCATGCCAGTCAGGCTTGTATATTCAACTCCTGTGGATAATACATGTGGGATCAGGATCTGGTCTACTCTCTTATAATAATGTGCTAAATCATTGATTAAAAGTATTTCCATCCAGCTTTGTCAGTTATCCGTGAGAAGTGCTTGTGTTTCAAAATCAGTATATCCATTTTGTGTTCTATAAGCTGCTTTAATTTTTTTATCTATAAGGACTTCCACTAGAAAAATAAGGTTTCATTATATTAACAAAATATTGTAAAGTTTGATGAATGTATCTCAGGTATTTACCACAATCACAACTCTATGAATAAAGTATGCATCTAGTTATAAAATGGCCACTGAAAGGTTTAAGGAAAATATTTCACTTTAGTAGTGTATAACTTTTTATTAGTAAGCTTTTTATAGACCATAAAGTTTCTTTACATGCATGATCTTAAACTGATAATTTCTAAATTATTTTCCTTCTCAATATATATGGGAGTTTCCATGCTTTAATCATGAATAAGTCTGTTAGTTGTATTTTGTAGCATTTTGTTATACTATTTGAGTCAAAATATTGTAATGTAACAAGCTGTGCAACTTACTAGGAGGTTTATTGTGACTAAGTGACAGAGTGGAATAGCATAAACAAGTAAGCTTCCTTCCTGCTGAGCAAAGGTAGCTGAGTGTGGGTCTGTGCAATAGGGGGATCCCCACAGTGCCCACAGTATGGCTGTGAGATTAGTGAGTGCATACAGGCAATGCTTTTCCTTCCTCCTTTCCTTTGTTCCCCGTCCAAAACTTATATTTATCTAGTTACATACCTCATATGCCCAGAACTAGACATCTGGCCTTTTAATTTTTTTTTAATATGGTAATCATGTAAAAATAGGTGTTGTCTTTTTTGCTTTTTCTTGCTGTGTTCCTTTGCAGATGTGTTGAGCTGTCAGGTTGATAAGGCAGCTGTTGTCAGGTAGGCTTGGGGAAATAAAAAAATCACAGAGGAAGTAACAAGGACATCACACCCTCAGGTACATCCAGTAAAAAGTATCAACTTTCCTTACAAATTTCTCCTATAAGAAAATTGACACTGTTATTCATTGAGAATTAAAACTTTATGGATCTGCAGAAATATTTTTGAGCAGTCAAAAATAATGTAAAAAATAAATAAAAACATCCACAAAGCTCCTGTTGTTCTTCTCACTATAAAGCACTTCACAAAAGGGCCTTTTACATCCTGTAAACTTAAGCCTCACAAAACTAATAACCCTAGGCTTCCACTGGGACTCCTCTAGAAGGAGATACAGGATGACTGAAGTTGGTTGAACAGTGCCCAAGAAAACTTCTCTTTCACTGCTGAAAAATGAGGGAGCTTGGAGACAATAATCTTCACAGGATAATTTTAGGTTTTAGGCAATCCCTTTGGACTTCTTCCTGCAGTTTGCAGAGTTTTAATTACTTTATGGAATAATTTGCCTACTGATATCTTTCTAGGAATAGTTCCCTGAGCTGTTTTTAAAAAGATACTAATATAGATGCAAATAACAGCCACTATGGACATAAAAATCAGTTAAAAACACATTCCAGGCTGGGCAGATAGTGACCAACAATTACCAACAGTTCTCCAACTGTTTGGAGAACTATGTGAAATGTGGTTGAGATATTGGTTCTGTTGGCCACATCAACAGAGCTGCCAGCATTGCAAGCCTTGGCCACTACAGAAGCCTCTGCTTAAACTGTGTTTAAACAAAGCTCACTGCTGGAAGAGGTCACTGGGGGCCAGGGCTGATGGAACTTGATAAGACATTCCTGGGAGGTTGGTGCCAGTTCTGCTCAAGCTGAACCTTTTTGTGATTTTACAAAAGAATACAGTCACCAGGGCTGTCATTCATACACTTTTCTGTAGCTCTAACTTGACTAAAGATGAAGAGAGAGGGAAAAAAATCTAACAGATTTCTGACAGAGTGTCAATGATCTTGTTTCATAACCATCTGGGAACAAGGTGACTTGTCACAAGGAAGGCTTCTGGCAATATAGCCAAATCAGTAAGTGCCTGGAGTATACAATAAATGTCGGGGTATGTATTAAACTGCAGTGACTCTCGTAAGAAATACTTGTTTTGGGCAAAGCCTTCTTTTTCTTCACGCTGTGTGCTGAATCACTGATATCTCTGGTTGTATAGGATCTAAATCCCCATAGAATATGTGTTAAATGTACATTGGACTGGTTTTTAATTTGAATTTCTCCATCTCAGTAGATTTTACTTGTGCACCCTGCTCCAAATGTTAAAAGAACATAAATAGTAGCTATTACACTTTTTCTCTCTCTCAACTGAAGCATAACTACAACATTACAATTTTACATTGTTTCTTTGCTGTTCCCCCCCATAATTTTGCCAAGATTCATAAATAAATTATCAACACTAGGAAGATACCTAAAGTATTAGCTGTCTTGTAGTCTCGTCTCTGTGATTTTGTGATACTCATACATGCTAGCTCTCATTTGCATTAGCCTTTGTGGGTGCAGACCAGCATTACTGAATTAGGTTTGGATGAATAACACATAATGTGGTTGGGAAAAGATGCAGATGAAGGCTGCTTCCCAACAAGACTATAGCAGCAATCAGGGAGACATGGGGCTCTCTTGGGCCAAGGGGTAATGGAGGAGTTGGCCTGCGACGGGTGGGGCCCAGTTCCAGTTCTGGGCTCCAGAGAAATACAGACATGGATGTACAGGAGAGAGTACAGCAAAAGACCTCAAAGATGATGAAGGGAATGCAGCATCTCTCCTTTGAGGAGAGAGCTGAGAACGCTCAGCCTGGAGAAGAGCAGGCTCAGGAGAAAACTCAACAATGTATTAAAATACCTGAAGGGAGAGTGTAATGAGGACAGAACCCAGAGTTCAGTTGGGCTCAGTGACAGGACCAGAAGCAATGGGCACAAACAGAAGCATAGAATGTTCCCTCTGAACCCCAGAAACACTTTTTCATTCTTGGGGAGCCAAATGCTGGCACAAGTTGCCCAGGGAGGTTGTGGGTCCCTATCCTTGGACATATTCTAAAGCTGCCTGGACATGGTCCTGGGCCCTAAGTGACCCTACTTGAGCAGGGGGCATTGGATGTGATGCCCTCCAGAGGTCCTCCCAACCTTGACCATCCTGTGATTCTGTGAACCTGTCAGAAGTTTACTTATATGATTTACCTGACTTTCAAAAACCATCAGTATAATACGGTGATTTAACAATGCTGCTAAAGAACTTTCCAGTTAGCATTGCAGAGCAGAGATGAGTCTGTTAGAGAGTCTGTTACAAGAAACAGAGGATCAGCAATACAGAGAGCCTCACTAAATCTGCAGACCTCATTTCTCTTAGGCATTTTTTTTTGTTTCTCTTCATAGAAAATAGCTTAGTCACTCTTTCCTGCATTTTGGTTGTCACTTTCCAAATTGCTTGGAGCTCTCATCTGTACAAAGCACTCTCAAAATTTTTGTCACAGACTGCTTTTCTCAAAACTCCTGGGAACATCATAAGCTATTCTGATCACTATTCCATCACTTTTGTGAAATATCCGCTCTAAATACTCTTCACTTCTCAGATTATAATTTATAGGTGCTGATTTACCAGCACTTGTGCAGTTATTTTTACTCTGCCATATTTTCATCTCAGTGGGACTTACTGTTTCTTTGTAACTCTGCAGATCTCATTGCTCTGAGCAGTATTGCCAGACAAACAGATAGGGCTTGCTTATGTTTACAACCAAGGATTAAGAGCTCTTTAAAAAGGGGATATCTGTTAATTTTTATATGCCATTAGGACTTAAAACGATATACATTTTTAATGAAATAAAGAATGTGTTAGATTTACATGATTACTGTGACTAATTTAACCTCCCCTGAAGATGTTCCTAATTTTCTTGTCAAAAATTAAGTATTAGTTCACTAGTGCTAGTGACTGTAGTCTTTCAAAAGCAGCTTCCAAGCAGGAGAAATTACTTAAAATTGGTGTGAGCAGCATTGATAAGTAGCGTGTACTTGGAAAGAGGGGCTGAAATTTTTCAGCTGCGTGACTGAAAAGAGTTACTGCTTCCAACCATGGTACCTCCCCTTGGTGCCATGTTAACCTTACCAGAAGGTACTAACTTGTCCTTTGAACTCTCACAATCTCAAATAGTGTGGCAGATCCTGGTTTTCTTCTTAATAGTACTGTCTTCTGATGTTTGTCTACAGGCTTGAGGTGGGTGCACCTTGCTTTCCTTCAGAGGAAAAGTTTCCTGACTGTGAAGGAGGTGTTAGCTAGTCAGTGACAGGATACTACTGCAGAAAGGATGAAGATTACATTGTCCATGTATCAAGACAGGGTTAAAGGGCTATTATTTAATCAATGTTCTACTAAAACAGCAAACAATTTGATGACTAAACAGTATTTTCTATCCCTCTAATGTTGAGTGGCAGCTGTCTGAATTCCCTGAGATTTGGGTATGTACTGCTCTACCTAGCACCTGTGCTTCTTTAAATCCCACTTTCAGACCCCTCTGGGTCTCAGAATTCAAGTTTCTTTTCTTGCCTACAGATATGTCACCCCATAGTCTCATATTCTTTTTTTACTTCCCTTTGCTTCTGGGTTTCCTTCTGCTCTCAGATAGCTCCTTCAAGCCTTCACTGAGAGCATATATGGATTCTATTCCAGCTCTGTGTGTGTTCCTCTCTGCAGAAAATGATTCCAGGATGGGTACTCTAGAAAGCACACAGGCAATAGGCATCTCAATCTCTTTGCATGCACCTGAACTGAGACCAAACACAGCACTTGGCAACCATTCCAAAAATGCTTTTGCCTAAAAGGGGGTTAAAACACGTTTGTGTACATACAGACCGAATGGGAAAATATACTGCTAGGATCTCAACCTCTGCTCAGAATCATCATATTGCAGTTCTTCATGAACTTAGAACCTACAAAAATTTTTGTGGATTTTTCAAAAGGATGAAAAAGCCACACTTTCGATACAGTGGCTGGCACTCCCTCTTTTCTATCCGTGCCCACCTGAAATTCAAATCCCTACTTCAAAGAAAAAAAATCACTAGAACTTTTAACAAACCTAGATTATATTTATTTTTTTTTTAACACAGACTAACCCAGTCTCATCCAATTCTGACTACACAGCTGAATTACTTTTATTGAAATCTATTTCTTTCCCTCTCTTGACCCTCCTCAGATTTCAAGCTGACATGATACTTGGCCTGGAAACAAATCTTAAGGACAAACTACTTGGCAAAGCTATAAACAACTAAACTCAACATTTCAGGTGAAAAGTGGTAAACTTGATAATAGGTGCTGTTAGTGCCATCTACCATAGGAACTAAGCAATGGACTACAAAAGGAAATTGAATAAGGCCGATCTTGTTTTCTGCTACTGCCATGGAAATCACTGGAATCCACAAGTCTCTAAGGCTCTTTAAGGACCCTTTCTTCTGCTGAATCCTGCTTTTGCTCTGATTTCCCTACTGCTAGAGAGATCAAACAAAACCACCAGTATTCTTGAGCCTGGGACCTCTTATGTTAACAGAATAGTAGAGAACAGGCACAAACCAGAACATCACATCAATGCACGAGTAAAAGTCTCAAAGGGAAATAGAAGAACACTTTCCTTTCTAAAGCTGACCTACTCAATTTGATTGGATGACCAGAGAGAGAAAATTTCCCTGTGCTCATTCTGTAGTCTTCCTGGTTGGCTCTGAAAGATGCCCAGATAAAAGAACTGAAAGCTCAAATAGAATTCTATTGAATTTGAAATTCCCTGAAGTGCAGTCCTCTTCTATCCATTCTGAAATCTATAGCTATTTACTTCTAGCTGCTTCTGAAAGTAAGCTCCAATATCTGATGCTGATAAAATGTATAAAATCATTATTGTAAGTTAGAAATACTAAAATCTGACAGCTTGCTTTGGATAGAATTATATTGCACAGACATGCAAAATTTGTCATCCTATCCATCTGTTCCCCAATATGTATTTAAAAATGGGCGATTCCACAAAAGCTAAATCCTGAATGAAGCAATGGAAAAGCACTGCATATTCTGGTTCCTGGGAGTCAGAAGAAATGAGTACAGACTCAGCTGGGTAGCAGAAGGGCTCTGGTGGAGACTTCTCCAGCACTATAAGAAAGATATGTTGTTGGCATGGGGAAATCTATATCCTTGGTCTGCCCCTAGGTGTTGGCAATGAATTCAGATTGTGGGCTGAATCTTTAGCTTCACTACAGCACTGAGCTCCAAACTGTGTTATTTCTCATTATGTCTGGAGGCAGTCATGCACTGTAACTGTTTATCTCCAATACTTTTATTTCCCTTCAAAGTTATTGACCAAGATCCCTTGATTTGAGTGATAACAGAGGTGACTACAGGGATTAAAATCCTAGACTATCTGGATCCTTTCCAATGTCCATCTGCTTTTTGTGAAAGCACTGTGAGATGTACGCTTCTTTGATAGAAAAGAAATAAAGAATAATTTACTCTGTTCTGAAGTCTCATTTTAAAATACAATAGAAACAATCCATGTATTATGTTCCCTGATCAGTGGCAGAGCCTGGTTCACCACACTTTAGTAAACCATGCTGATAGAGAGTTTCTGATCTTTTTTACTTATGACTCTTAAAACTACTTTCAAGTCAATAACTGGGGAAGGAGGTGGAAGGAAATGTGTTTTTTTTGGACTGAGGTCCAAATGAGGTTATTGACGCAGACTTTTAGACATACACTGTACAGACCAAAGCACCCTTCCTGTGGCAGGCCTTTGAGTAAGACTAATTTTGCCTTTTAAATATGCAGCAAGCTATACTATATTCAGAGATAAATTATTTACCCAGCTTTAAAGATTAAAAAAAAAAAATCCAAGAAATTGTGAATTTCAGGAGCAGATGAATTGCAGAGAAACTCATATTTTCACATGGAGCAAACAACAGTGTTGATGCTCAAAGGATTTTTTTGAGAATACTTGGATGTATGTCTTGCTCAATGTGCCAGCTGTAATTGAAGTGTCTCTCTTGTCTGCAGCTTGCATAAAATGTTCCTTCTGGTAGTCAAAATTTTGATGTTTTACCAGTCTTGGCCTAAAAATATGTATATCATAAATTTACATGAGTTCTAAATTATTTACATTACTTGTAAATGCCTATGAAAAATGCTATAGACTATGGTTTCATTTTGAAATACTTGCCTTGATTCTAAAATAGCTTAAGGCTTTCATTAATTAAAATGTTTTTCAATTATAATGGATACAAAGAGAAAGTTTCATAGCTAAAATTGTCAAGTTCAAATCTATGAGATATTCAGATGTAAAAAATGTCAATAGGTATTTCCTGAAGACATGAAGAGCTGTAATTTGAATGCAAAGTGTTGCTAATATATTTATCCCTGATTAATTACAGATCAGATCTGTAAATGCTTATGTATATGCCTGTTTGCGGACCCACTTCTGTGACCAAAGTCAAGCATGTAAAGAAGCTTTACATGGCTTGGGGAAACACTCTCCTGGCGTCTGGACATTCTATTTGATTCCTTTTTGGATTTCTGTTCCGAGGAATCCACGAGAGGGCAGTACACAGCAAGAGTAATGCAGATAAATTTTGCTGCAGCTTTCTGCAAACAACACCCAAACAATCAGAATAAAGAGGTTGGTCCCCAGCATCGATCACTTACAGTATTAAAAAAAATCTGGAGGCAAGTCTGCAAAATTATAATATTTCATTATTTTAGTGAACTTTGTTTTCTGACTTTGGAATATGTTTTTATACTTGGTTTCTGTTTTCACAACTAGAAGTTCTGTATAATTGTTGAAAAGTGGAAGTAAACTGGATTTAGAAAGTAATCCTGATACTAAAGGTGCTGTGGCCATAATGAAATAAACCCCAAACAAATACAGTGAATTAAAAACTGTGAAATTTAGTGATAACAAATCATCACAACAAACCCAACAGCTGCTTCAAGGCTTGAGATAGAATTAGGCAACTGTTAAGTGTCTACTATAGGTACAGTTTTGTACTTGGGCAACAGCTTTTTTGACACAGTCAGATTGTCTTATCCTATTAAAAAAAAACATGAATTCAAAGATTGTTGCAGTAACTGGAACAACTGAACTATGTAAATCTGATTAAAACTTCTCTTCTAGACCCAAAGACTTGCTGTGCTGTTTCTGATTGCAGCATTTACTAATTAGTGATTAAATCACCTGTGCCTGTGACAACAGTACATGGGCTGTGCAATGTGGTGCTGATGAAAAGGATGTACTTGATATACAATAAAAATTCAGCATATCTTTGTGATTGAATTATTTCAATTCTGAGTATTAATGGAATGCAATTTTTCTTTCCTGAGAGAAATTGATGTTATGAATATTACTTATCTAGTGAACTAATGGAACTAAAGATTTAAGCCAAAGTCCTTTAAGCATTCACAGACATACAAGGTATTTTTGTGTGATCCCCTCTCTTTTCTTTCCCGTGGTAGAAGATGCCACACCTCATTTGTCACACATTATGTTGCCTTCAGTGAGAGCAGGTATGGAAACATTTCTTTAGATTCCTACCAGAGGTTCCTGTGCACTGACAAAGATCTGGCTGCTTTGTGCAGTGGTCAGTTTAACTTTTGTGCTGGGCTCCTGCCTGCAAATGCTACAATAGGCACGACTGTATTACCTGTCCAGTAGAACAAGCTGCAGTGTGGCCCCAGTTGTTTATATGTGCTCTGCACAGAGGTGAGCAGTATTTATTCTCTATGTCTATTTCTGGTGCACCACAATTATGAACATTACTAGAGAAAGCAGTGACTTGTACAGGCAAAATATCAAATTCATCCTCTCTGAGGGTCAGGTACAGGGAGTTCCAGGTGCAGGACTTTAACCTTCCTTATTTTCAGAATTTGATTATGCTGTTAGAAGGTATATTTTATTCTTGGATTTGATCTCTGTTCAGCCCTGAGAACAGCATTAATAAAGATCCTACATATTGCAGCTTGCAGATGGATAAACAACTGTTTCTTTCACTTCCTGTAGGGATGTGAGTTTGTGTCCCACTGAGCTCGCTTGCATCCTCTTCTACTCCAGGACCCACCCAAGTGCATGTGTGTATGTGGATAAATACACACCAAAGCACAGACAGACACATATACATACACATATTCATACAATTTCATATTCCCTCTATTTTGTCTTCCATAGAGAAGGGAAGAGGGATGGGTACTCAGATGAGGGGCTGTGAGCATGTGAAGTGTGCATGCATGAAAACCCCTGTTTCTGCATAGCTGGGATGAGCAGAGGTAAATACAAGTAGAACTGACTGATAGAAATAAGGAACACGTTTGTTTGAGAAAGGTTAAAAATTGGTAAAAAGACACAGGAAGTTTAAGCATCGAGTGCAACTGAACAAGTATTCAGGGAAAAAATTAGCTGTGTGCTTGTGCAATTAAATTGACTTAATGCTATTTTCTGCATGATGTGTTTAATGGTACACAGTTACAGAAAAGAAGGGATGGTGGAAGCAGAATTTTTGATAGTTGCATGTGAGCTCCATAAGGAGACCTGTGCCTTCTCTGCAGTAGGACAGCAGCTATGAGAGAGGGAGCTTTCAGGATGGTTATGTTAAACATGTGGGGAGAAATGTAAATGCCTTTCCTTGTCCATCTGTAAAAAACACAGCATCAGCCACACAAATGTTCTAGGGGAAACAGGCTGAAGGATGTGTGTAGTGATCCTGTCCAGAAGACCATATCACATTGAGGGCTCAGTGATCCACAAAATAGTCAACCTGAGTAGGCTCAGGGCTGAGCTGTGCACATGCAGCTTTGCCTTCAGGCTGGTGCTGTGCTGCCTCTGGACAGTCTCAGCCTTGCACCCTGTGCAAGAAGAGCCTGCAGGCAACTCCCACCGAGTACCAGTGATTATCCCACCTGTGTGTCCTTGCCTTTATCTGAAAGCACACCAAGAAGTTCTCATGTGAATATACTCTCTGTTTGATAGTAGGAATGATGAATAGAGTTCTTTTCTTGTATAAAACCCTATAATAGCTCAAATTAGCAAAATGCTGTGGATGTTGTCTGCATGATGTACATCAGAGGCTTATTCAATGCTGCACCATTCAGAGTTCTCATCAGATAACAGGACATAAAAATGCCTTTATTTTTCTCTCATTATGGTGTTATCCCTAATAAGTAGAATTTTAAATGATACCTAAGAGAGTCCAAGTGCTTTCTTACTGGGATCATAACAGATGAGCAACTCTTGCAAAACAAAGTGTCAGGTGACAGACTGGCTGTACATTATCTTGATTTTCTGAATTATATGATATCCTTGGCCTTACAAAATGAATGCCAAAACTTCTTGTGAAAGGCATAACTCAAATCTTTGACAACTCTTTGGAACTCTCATTATAGGTCTATGTTGCTCCACAATCCTAGGTTCATTATTTCCCTTTTTTCCCCCTTGTTGGTGATAGAACTGAAGACATAAATGTTACAGCTTCTAGACATCATGAGCTGAGAAGTGTTTAGCTCCACACTGCCTTTTTAGTCAGGACAGGGCTTGAGATCAGCATAAAACTGTATCAATCCTGTGAACTACTTCTGTAATTCACCCCTTGAAATTATCTCCTTTGCTAAGAATAAGATTCTCTGAAATCTTTGGCAGAATTAATTGAAACTGTGAAGAATGAATGACCATATAAAAAAGAGAAGTTTTCCTTTGATTTTTGAACCAAAAAGATAACAGTAGTCTTGTAGCTGAGAATTGACTTTTATAACTTCTTTGAAAGTTTCTATATTAGTAATTCTTGGTCATTTAATATTTTCCTGATGTTCAAAGACTACAGTTTTAATTCACTTTAATCTATGTATGAATAATTGATCAGTAGCTTTTATATGGTGTTAGTCCAGTAGAACTATCCAAAGTTCCCAAGCTTTTTACATGAAAGATGAACAGTTCTGCCAACAGAAGATGATTAACCAAAAGAAATTGTAAATTATGTATGACACTCACTTCTTTTCCCTTTTTCTTAATAACTGTGGAAGTGACATTAAATAAGTGAGATTAAGGAGAAATAAGTTAATATAAGAAGTCCTTATGAAAATCAAGTAAAATTAGAGGCTATAGGATATTGTATTGTTTTAGACATGTTGTTTAAGCTACAGACTGTTGATAGAAATCATTCTCATAATCACTATTGGCAGTATAAGTAGAACAGATGGAACATGTTCCAGAAAAACTTTTCTTTCTAAGTCATTCCTATTTGAAGAGAGTAAAGAAATTAGTATGTGAGGGTGAATGTGTTGAGCTGACATTTTTGTTTTTATAATGTTTTCTCTATGTAGAATAGATACATTGAGCAAGACAAAAGAAGAAAAATAACCAGGAGAAACCAAGGCAGATCCTATGTTTGTAAGCTGGGAGAAAGGAGAGGAAACAAGGGACACCAAAGACTCATGATGCCATACTCTTAACAACTGTTACATTCATAACTATCAAGGCTATCATTGAAGAGAAAGGTAATATATTTGGTTAGACTAGCTGATATGACTGGAAAAAAAGTAAAAAAATCTCCTTTATTTAGGCACACTGAGATTTTTTCAGCTGCCTTGTTCTGTGCTGAAAGCAACAGCACTTGTAGCTAAAAACATAAAACATTAATTACAGCAATGAACTATTGAGTCCATTCACTTCTAGGTTCAGAATAATGTAGGCGAGGAATTTTACTTGAGGACCTTTGTACTAAACAATACACAAAAGTTGAGTTTAGTTTTCGTCTCTCAAGAAGGAAGACCCTTCCCCTCAGATTTATAAGAGAAATCATCCTACAGCAGTTATGTGTGAAAGGATGATTTTGTTTCCTGAATGGAGCTGTCTTTCTAGCTATACAAATACCTCTGTGTGCCCTTCTGGGCATCGGGAGTTTTTCTGTTGCTGTATCAGGAGGTGAACAGTGTTTTAAAACTGCATGACAAATCAAATCTCCCTGTTATTTTTCTGGTTTTTGATGTAAATTTGAACTGTTTTCCCTTGAGCTAAGAGATGTTGCATTTAAAGAAATACTGAAGTCATTAATCTATACAAGGACCTCAGGTGACACAGTATCATGTGCTAACAGATGCATGTAATGCCTATAAAGTAGCTGAGTCTGTTAGTGCTGGTAGGTGCACAGTCTGGAGTTTTATGACTTATTGGATAAGCTCTGGTTATTTTGTTGATGTAATGGGTGAATGATAGCTACGAGATGAACAAATCCTTGTCTCATAATCATTGAATTATTGAATGGTTTGTGTTGGAAGGGACCTTAAAGATCACCTAGTTCCAACGCTCCTGCCATGGGCAGGGACACCTTCCACTAGACCAGGTTGATGAAAGCCCTACTAGCCTTGAACATTTCCAAAGAAGGGGCACCCACAGCTTCTCTGGGCAACCTGTTCCAGTGTCTCACCACCTCCACAGTGAAGAATTTCTTTCTAATATCTAATCTAAACTTGCCCTCCTTCCGCCTAAGGCTGTTCCCCCTTGTCCTATCACTACATGCCCTTATTAAAAGTCTTTCTCTAGCTTTCTTACAACCTCTGTTTAGGTAAAGATGTGAAGGTAAAAGAGTTCATAATTTGATTAGCAAAGAACGTGGTGAATACATTTTGTTCCCTGTGTTCTCCTTTTACTGTTAGTGGCTGGTAATCCAGCACATGGAAAAATAGCCTACTTGGCCAGATATAAATCTGCATTGTTTCCTAATTTTCCAGGAGTTCATTTCAGAATACTACGGAAAGTAGTTCAAAGGAAACAAAAATGATGAAAAATTGGGATCAAACAGCCAGTAAAATGCTGTCTTTTGCCAAGAAATGTGAATTTTATTATTCTTGTAAACAATCTTAAGAGTGAAGAGACTAAATTAAAAGTCGGCACGGCACTACTCTGCTATGTTCTTTCTATTTCCTTCGTGCCTCTGAAACAGTTAAAAGATACATGTTGAAAGGGATGTTTAAACCAATCAAAGAATGTTTAAAACATTAAAACATTAAATATAGTGAAGACCTATATTTATTAAAACTGAGCTTTTAATACGTTGTTTGGCCTTCCCTGTTTTCATTGTTTTGTTTCTCTTGGAGTTTTCTCTTTCTTTTTCTTGATAAACATCTCTACCAAAAAGATTACTTTTAGAAAGTATACATTTATAAGACTTATATTACTATATTCTCTTTTGAAATTTTAATCAGGAAAACCCAAACCTAAACAATCGAATGCTTATAGGATATAGGGTAATCAAAAGTACTGGAGAATTATATAATTTTCTCCTTTATTACTGATGGAGAACTGAATACTTGCCAGCCCTCCATGCCCAAGTTTTCTAGACTTTTCAGGTGAAAAATACTATCTTGACTTGACCTTGTGCAAGCACTGCTAAGCAATAGCTAAAACATGGTTTTGTTATCAACACTGTTTTGGTCCCCAATCTAAACTACAGCACCATGTAGGCCACTACAATGAAAATTAACTCCATGCCAGCCAGATCCAGTACACCCTGTAAAAGCTGACACTGCAGCTACCATGGATTTCCATGCTTAATAAGGGCTCTATGGCCCACTTATTTAAAGAAGAAAATAAATTAGAGAAAAGGATGTGAGCTCATGCTTTAATTTTGCATTTTTCTTGTAAGGACAAGTGTGGACTTAAAAGCTTAATTCAATATCACAGATAAAAATCCATACTCTTTGGTGAATATGCAAATGACATTTTAGCAGTTTTAATTTCTTATCTGCATATCTGTTCTTCCTTGCTCTTCAGCTGTTGGTGCCATCAATTTGCATCCATCCACACAATTCAGAGTTGTTTTTTTGTGGAAAATGTAAAAAAAATACTTATTGTTATTTAGGTATTTAAAATGGTTTAGTCATCAATTTGGAAATATAACCAAAACAAATATATTTTTAAAATAAATGGTTCATTTCCCAGACTAGACAGCACTGGAAGATCTATAAATACACTGCATGTGTCTGTTCCTCTACTGGGAAATCAAGTGATGTTAAAATACATTTTGAAGAGCTGTGATGATAGATATCTAAAATGTTGTGGGTTAAGTTCCTACACATGTAAATCAGCCTGGAAGCTATGAAAAATTTGATCAAACAGCATCTTATACATAGCTAATGACCTGAGAGGGGCACCATCAACACTTTCCTTGTTTTTAGTACTTAAGATGCTCTTAAATGTTATTCTGTCCTAATTACAGTTGCTACAACAATATTATAATATTGTCAGTAAATTGACTGCATTTAAAACATATTTTCCAGTGGCATATCAACGAGCTCTTGTTCCTTCAGTTGTGTCCTACAAAATTATTCAACTTGTTCTGTGATTTACTCAAATGTTCCTCATGAACATTCTTCATAGTTCTCATATATTTTTAGGTTTGTGAACCATGCTGGTGATCATTACAATTTCTGCTTCAGAGCTACTCTTTTATCATTCTCTGGTGTCACATTAGAAACTGAGCTTCTGCTTTTTTCCAGAGATTTTTTGCATACAAGGGATTCATATTTAAATCTTTCAATAAGCAAATAATTGCATTATCAGAAGTGCTGTTTGCCAGTTAGCTGATAAATGACCAGAGCAAATAAATAAAAGAATAGGTTGTATAGTGGCAAAACAGTACCCAGTTAGAGAGAGAGTATCTATTCTGTTACTCATCATATGAAAATTTTCTTACTGTGAGGCTGACCAAGCACTGGCACAGGTTGTCCAACGCATTTGTGTGGAATCAGCATCCTTGGAGATATTCAAAAGCTACCTGGACATGGTCTTGGGTAACCAGCTTGAGGGGGCCCTGCGTCAGTGGGTATGTTGGACCAGATGAACTCCAGAGATCTCTTCCCACCACAGCCATTCTGTGATTCTGTGGAAGAAAATATATTCACTTCCACACACAATGCAAATCCAAACCAAACAAAAAGCTCCATCAAATTAATAATGAGCATATTCTGCGTAACTGTGATAACATACACCACACTTTGTAACATTACTATATAGACCAATTCGTATAGTTTTAAATTACATAACACAGTTTAATGCTGGAGTTGAATTTTACTTCTTCCCTAGAAATATCCTCAGGATATGTAAATGTGAGTTACACAGGTAAAATTCATGGCAAATCTCTGAACCCCTAAGATGGCTGCAAAAATTTATCTTGCTAATGCCTAAAAACCCCCAATTACTAATTTTAATAAATATTCTGCAGTTATACTCACACAAGGTATATATTGTCATTTTTTTTTTGTTCTGAAGGCAGTGACTTTAAACACTTAGAGAAATGCTTAAAATTTAATTCTGGTGATGCTAACTATGCATTTAATACTTAAAGTATTTTGGAAAGTACTTACACATTTGGTGATGGGTGGATGAATGACATGCATACAAGCACTCTTGTTTACTTCACAGTACATTTGCAACAAAAGGAGGGCTAAGGAGAATCTCCATCCTTTATTGGATGTGGGGGGGAAACAGTGACATAGGATGAGGAAAAGACTGAAGTATTTTACACCTTCTTATCCTCAGTCCTTAGGAGCAAGACCAGTTGTTCGAGGGGTATCCATCTCCCTGAGCTGGAATTCAGAGATGGGGAGTGGAATGACGCCCTTATAATCCAGGAGGAAACGGTCAGTGATCTGCTACACCACTTAGACATGTACAAGTCTATGGGGCTGGATGGAATCCACCCAAGAGTACCAAAGAAGGTGCTCACAGAGCCACTTTCCATCATTTATTAGTAATTCTGGCTAACTGGGGAGATCCCCCGTGATTTAAGGTTAGCAAATGAGATGCTTATCTACAAGAACAGCCAGAAGGATGATCCAGGGAAATACAGGCCTGTCAGCCTGACCTCAGTGCCAGGAAAGGTCAGGGAGCAGATCATCTTGAGTGCCATTGTCATGTGAAAGGTCAGTTTAGATTTTTCTTGTCGGTATGCCTGGGAGAGTTGAGACCCAGGTGTCTGACAGTCCATCAGCATCTCATAAGGAGACACTGCACCACCAGATTCACAAGATCGGAGGGTACCTTGACCTCAGGAGGTCCTGCCAAGGTGTTATCCGCTGCTGGCGACTGCAAACACTCACTTTAGCAGTTTACAGAATAATAATAATATAAATAAGTGGCCAGTCTTCGCGAACGAAGATCTGGGAAAGGTGTTTTTACCTTTCAAGCCTGCACAATGGATTTTTT
>JAWWLV010000088.1:118128553-118149656 GCA_035041135.1 Platyrinchus mystaceus
CTACCTGGGGGATTCGAACCTGCGGCCTTGGCGCTGAGAGACCAGCATCTTAACCGCTAGGCCACCAGGGGTCCCCTTACAGAATAACACTTTTTATTAATACAATTTGAGATAGATTAATAAGGTTCGAAGGTTGTCAGTGATAGTTTCTGCTGCAAAAATATGTTTTAAAGCAATCTACTGATACATATATTAAGCAAGCACAAGCTCTAATACAAAGCAATCTGCTAATATGCTATGGGGTAAGCACAAACAAAAGCTCTAGTTGTAAAAGCAGCATTTAATGCTCATAGAGCATATTTCTCACCCAAGGTGTCCCTCTGGGGCCTGAAGTTGCACTAGGGGATGTTTAGATTGGATATTAGGAAAAAATTCTTCATTGAAAGGGTTGTCAAACACTGGAATCCCCGTTCCTGGAGGCATTTAAAAGATGTGTAAATGTGGCACCTAGGGACATGGTTTAGTGGTGAACTTGGCAGTGCTAAGGCAATGGTTGGACTTGATGATCTTAAAGGTCTTTTCCAACCTAAATGATTCTATGATTCTAAGAGTTGTGTGTCTGGGTCCCTACTGACTTGAAAGAATCACAGTTGGGTAGGTTGTACAAATATTGATTCAGAGGTTGCATGCTTCTTTCTTTAGTATGATTTTAATAATTTTTATTTTTATTAATTATTTCAATTAAAAATTGGCATCTGGAGGATGGACTGTGTTTGTATGAAGTGATACTCTTGTTTTCTCCCATTTTCTGTGCATGAGAACAGCAGTAGTGCACATGATGGCTGTGCAGTGCATAATGGAAAAACCTTGACTTGTCAAGTAACACATTTACCTTTGTTTATAAATACAAGGTCCATTTACATCTTTAGAGTGGGAAACTTGCCACTTTTAGCAAACATATGAGTAGCAGGGGAAGTAACAATTATGAAATTAAAATAAAGTACTTTTTAGAAGATGAAATACAGTTAACAGCATAGTAGAGCCTTCACATAAATTTAGGCTGGGAGATAGGTGATAAAGAAATTCTTACTTTAAAGCAAAAAAGCTTTGGGAGACAAGCAGTCACAGAATGAACCTTTCAGCTCAAGCAGTCTTTCCCATCTTCTTGTTCATTTAAGCTCCACTGATTGCTTTTCAGGAAAATGGGGACCTACACATGAAGAACACATTGCAGTGACAGCATCACTGATGTTTTGATAATGTAGGAACAAAAGTACAGAAGATGATGGAGGGAGAGTCTGCAGCTGGGTCCACTGTCTGACAGGCAGGAAAATGGTGACAGGGCCAAGCCAGGACATTGGTCTGCAGCTGGGAGTCAGAATCAGGCCTGGGGAGGAGACCAAGAGTCAGACAAGGCTGGTTAGTGCCACGGCAATCAGGCCAGGCAGAGGCCAGACTGGATGTCAGTGAATGGCTGGGCCTGGCTCTGCAGAGCCCATGGCCAGGCAGAGCATGGAGAGCTGGAGTCCAGCCCTGCTGTTGCACTGCTGGGGCTGACATGGGGTCTGGGGCTATGGGCAGGGTGGGGGGAGCACCAGGTAGTCAGGGCAGGGCTGTTAAGGCTGGTAAGCACCCTCAGAGCCCTGAGAAAGTACATATGTCTTTGCATTCATACTTGACAGAAAATACATGTTTTAATACTCTTAACCAGAGGTTGCTGTCTATGAATTTTTGAAGATGTAAATGGCAAAGTAGGATTGGTCATCACTGTGAGTTTGTAGAGAAGCAATCCCACAGAATCAGAGAACGGCTGAGGTGGGAAGGGACCTCTGGAGGTCCTGAGGTCCAGACCCTCTGCTTGGACAGGGACACTCAGAGCCAGCTGCTCAGGACCCTGTCCAGACATCTGATGACTGGCAGAAGACTCTTTATGTCTTTTTTTACCTCCAAAAAGAAAGAAAATTGGATGAAGTTCTGTCTTGCCTCAGGTATCCTGAGCTCACTGAAGTAACTAACTGCCCTGTCTTCAAGCAGTGAAGTCAGCATTTTGTGTTTCAGGCCTTTCCTTATTTCAGTCACTTCTGTGTAGTTTCTAATTGATTTAGATCAGATTACTGATTTCCTGCAGTATGCATAATAGATTTTTTGTGTGGAATGGGTTATTTCCTACACATATTTTTGTTCTTTAAATCCTCAACACAGCTGCTCTTATTATGCACATGCAATTTTAGGGGAAAATGCCAGACAGAGTTTATTCTAAAGACTGATGATTGTTTTCACATTAAAGTTGCTTCAGAAAAATTTTTTCTTTGGTTGCTTTTGTTGGGGAATCATCCAGTTAGGTAACACACTGTTAAGTCACACAAAAGATAATTGTCTTGTATTTAGTTTTTGAGATACTGTGACAACACCTGAGCAGAAGCTGTAGTCTTTGGGTTGCAGAAGTGCTACAGTTAACATGGTTAAATTCTAGGTCAAAATGAGAGCAAGTATACTTAGGTTTTGGTGGTTTGCAAGTGTTACCTTATTGATTCTGCTTTCTTTTGTGGGTGATCGAGAAAACAGGGAGGATCAGGACAGTGAAGGAGCTATGATCTGTAGCAATATCCTTGCTCCAGCTCTATAGAGCTAAATGCATGATGGGCCACACAAGCTGCCATGGCAGCACTGGGATGAAACAAGACTGTGATAAGAAAGTAACTTTTAACCACTTGAATAACAGCTTGAATTCCACATGTAATGAATCAACATGTAGAAAATGTTTTCTGACTAGAGAGACTGGTGTACTTAGATAGTGTTTGATATCAGGGACCCTGCTGGCTTGTGGTGGATTTGTTATTGTTGGGATGCTGGTGCAGTTTGGGTGCAAATTAAGGGAAATTTTGAGGGTGTGTAAAAACAGTGTGGTGAGACTCCTAAGTCTCTGAGGGTAGGTGCTGTGCATATGCACATGGGGAGAAGTGCCAAGGGCAGGCTTGCAAGGTGGTAGGTGATGGCTGTGCAGGAGTCAAAGTGCAGGACAGACTCCAGTGGGAGAATTAATTGCCAATTGACATAAATATTTAGTTACTGATTTGGGTATTTAGAAAGAAGACAAACACTGGGGACAAACTTGGAGAAAACACCTTCTTTCCCTTTTCTGAGACTCAATTTCAACTGCCTTGTCTTCATTCCTCTTGTTATGGCTGAGGGTTACTTCCAGTCCCTTTTGTGAGTTGATGGGTGTCACTGGCACTTTGGATCAGTGTGTAGCAGTTTCCTTCTGCTGTTCCTTACTTCTTTTATTTTGCTGCTTCCTTCTTCTTAAATTTTTCTACTGCTCTGTGCTGGTCTTACCAATGGGACTGTAGCACATTGTTGGCTAATATTAATGTTGTCCCTCAGAACCCCCGGGTCCTTCCCTACAAAACTGCTTTTTTTTGATCATTGGTTGCCAGTGATTGCTGATGCATGGAGTTATGCTTCCATGGCGCAGGACTTCACATTCCCTCTTCTTTAACTTCATGGGTTCTTCTTTGCTTCTCCAGCCTGTTGAGGTGCCTCTGAAAGGCAGCACAATGATCTTGATCTTGTGTATCCACCAATCCCCCTGGTTTTATATCATATGAACACCTGCTGAAGATACACTCCGTCCCATAATCCAGATTATTAATGAAGTGGCTGAACAGTATTGGATCCAGTATCAGCCCCTGGGTATAACCCTAGTAACTCGCCTCCATCCAGACTTTGTGCCACTGATCAAACCCCTCTGAGTCTGGCAGTTCAAAGAATCACAAAACAGCTGATGTGGGAAGGGACCTCTGGAGGTCATCTGGTCCAAGCTCCCTGCTCTAGCAGGGCCACCTAGAGCCAGGTGCCCAAGACTCATGAATATCTCCAAGGATGGAGACTCCACAACATCTCTGAACAAGGTGTGCCAGTGCTAGGTCAATCTCACAGTGGAAAAACGTTTCCTGATGTCCAGAGCAAGCCTCCTATGTTTCAGTTTGTTCCCATTGCCTCTGGTCGTGGTACCAGGCACAGCTGAAAAGAGCCCAGTTCCCTTTGCTTTAGAATAGAATCATCAGGGTTGGAAGAGACCTTTGAGATCACCAAGTCCAATCATCAACCCAGCATTACCACTGTAACCCCTAAACCATTAAACAATATCACCCAGCACCAGATCCAGATATCTCCAGGGAGGATATCTCAACCACCTCCCTGAACAACCTGTCTACCCTAATAATGAATTTTTTTTTCTAATATCTATTCTGAATCTCCCCTGTCTCAGCTTAAGACCATTTCCTCTGATCCTCTCACTGCAGGCACAGCAGAAGAGATCGACTCCTCAGGTAGCTGTAGAGAGTGATGACATCCCCCCTAAGCCTCCTCTTCTTGAACTAAACAAACTCAGCTCCCTCAGATGTTCCTCATAAGACATGTTTTCTACTACTTTCATGAGCCTTATTGCCCTTCTCTGGACATGCTCCAGCACCTTCATAGCCTCCCTTCTAGTGTAGGAATACATGGATGAGATACAACCCTCCCCCTAACCCAAGCCTTCTCTTCCCCAGTCCCAGTCTAGGCTAATTAGACCCAGATATATATATACTAGTGACACCAGATCTAGTTTCTGTATTATGAAATGTTTCATGGTTTATGAAAGAATGACACAATAAAAAGGATATTTTCTAGCAAAAGGAGTGCAGGCCTTGGGGTTTGGAGCTGTACATCAGAAGTGGCTCAACTTCTTTATCCAAGTAACATGGTCATCCTAGGCTCATTACTCTGAATCTTACTGCAATAATTCCTTTCATTTGCCTGATAAACCTCAGTTCACCAGTCCTTGTTGGAAGTCCAAATCCTGCATCTGGCATTCTTGAGCATTTATGGAATCAAGTACCAGGACTATAACAGCACTATCACACAGAGAAGCCAAATGGCACTAGCAAGTGGTGTGCAAATCTGTGATAACTCACTGGGACAGCAGATCTTAGAGCTGTGTTATATATGACCTCGTTTGTAAAGTAAAAACAAAATCTTATTTATTGAAATAATTTGAAAAACAATGGAAAAGACAAATGTTGAGGCAATATTATTACTGCAACAGAATAAGATCTACTGTCTGAGAAGGAAAAACCCATCGGATAAGACAATTTACACTGATTTGCATAGGTGTTACTATGTAGTCTCCTGCGGTGAAATTCATGCCAGTGTACAACCGCTGCCCTTCACTCATACTTCCAGTTTTTTACTGGGAGGTACTTTGTGGAAACAACTCAAGGTATTTTTGACATTATGTGAGAAAGGAAGTGCAAGTTATGAGGGCCTATGAAAACACAAAAGCTGCCAAAAAAACCCCCCAAACCCTATACTGATTTGTGGGTTAGTGGTAGTCAAGTGTGTAAATGGAGCTAATAGCTGGTAAGAACCCAGAGGTGCACTTAGTGAAATGACTTAATGGTGCTTGCACAACGAATTAGTGGTAAACTCCAGATTCAGTTCTTAGGTTACTGTTTCATGGCCAGTGAGCCATGTGTCTTCATCAGTATAGTGGAACATTGTTTTAATTATGATTTCGTGTTATTGACAGAATGTGCTTGTGCGCTTTTTAGCCGCACAAACATTTCTGCAGTTCCTTCCACTGGTCATGGGGCACCTGTGCAGGAAACTATCTAGATTCCAAACAATGTCATAGTGGCTGAGTGGGAATTCTTACTGTGGAAAATAAAAATGCTACTTCCACAGGAAATTCCTAATCATCCATTCCCATAGCTGCCTTAATGCACTTACTGCTGCACAGCCTTTATAGGTGGCCATAAATAGTTGCTGTTCCAAACCTAAATTTTATTCAAATTACTGATTTTTCAACACTTATAAATCAGTGTTCTGTCACTGGCAGGCACATTTATATCCTGTATCTAATAAGCTTTTGTCTCAGAGCAGCATTATACCACTGCGGACCTTAAACACTTCTGTTAGGCATAGGATGATGCTAAACTTATGCTAACAACAAAGAAGAGATTGAGACACCACTTGGCTCTGTTTCAGGTTGCATGGCTTCTTGGCAGAACGAAAGTGTTTTAAAATCACCATAGTCGGCAAGTCCTGCATTCCATTCACAAGGAGAAGTTACTCAGTGATGGACATCATACCAGGCTGGGTGTAACAGCAAGGGTGTAGCCAGCAGATTGAGGGACGTGATTCTTCCCCTGTGTCTAGCACTTCAGAGACTGCTGATGGAGTGCCGTACCCAGTTTTGGGCTCTCCAGTACCAGACAGACATTGACATGTTGGAATGAGTCCATCAGGAAGCCAGCAGGAAGCTTATAGGGTACAAGAAGGTGCTCAGAGATCCGCCTGTGTTTGTTCAACCCGTAAAAGAGCAGGCTAAGGAGGAACCAGCTGGGTTTGTTCAATCTGTAGGAGAGCAGACGGGGTGGTGATGCTCTCTGTAACTCTCTAAACACCAAGGTATAGAGAGATTAAGTCAGAATCTTCTCGGAGTTGTACTGTAGAAGGGTGAGGGGCAACAGACACAAATTAGAATATGGAAAATATTGACTCTACAAGGGCAAAAAACCATAGGAGTGGTAAAACACTGGAGTGGTTACCCAGAGTAGTAGATACTACAAACTCAGCTGCATAACTTGCTCTAACTGTATTTGCTTTGAGCAGGACATTTGTGTTTATGATTATTGATAGGTTGAGATCCTTCTGCCTGCAATGTAACCTAATTCTGTAATGTCACAGATAAACGAGCTGGTAAAAAAATCTGAAGTCTGGAGTTTAGTCGGTACAATTTGACTGCAAGATCTAGGTGTTTAGGTTCAGCTGAGGTAGAAGTAAGCACATTACTGAATCTTTTCACTTTCTACTGCATAAAACTGGATTTGTATTTCCAGATTAAATCTTCAGTTAAATTGTCAGTTTTTAAAGTGATATATCAAAGTTGTTACCTTATGGAAACAAAATCCAAGAAGATAGAGGATCTGACTGAAGAAGTTGACCTTTTTTTTTAAAAAAAAAAAAAAGTTATATTTCCTTGTTCAATTCTTTTTCCTGAAAGAAATTTGTACTGCTATAGTTGACATTTCATAGTTCACTGGGGACAAATTATGTGAATATATTAATAAAGTCATATATGTTGTTATGATAGGTAGAAGTGAAAGGGAAGGTTAACAAGATAGTGACAGAGCAAATGATCATGTTTTATTTGAAGTATTCTACAAACATTTAATATTAATGTCTAATCCTTTTACAGTTGACACACTAAGTATATTTATGAACAAATCTCTGTGTTGTTTAGTTCACAGATTTTTTGGCAGTGATTTTCTGTTTTGTTTTTAATGTTTTCTTTCGTTTGTCTACCTTCCTAGAGAAGAAAGGTACATTACAAACGTGCTGTAAAATGTGCTTTTTCTCATACATAGCTAAAATAAATGGGTGATAGTTCAAGTAGGGTTAGCCTGCTAGTCCATATTTTATCTGAGTCTTTAATGGTCAGTGAAATCAGTGGAATTATGGTGATTTATGTCAGCTGATGACCTAACCTTATGTCATGTTGTTTTGTGGTTAAAGCATATGGCTTGGCCTGCAGAGCTTTGTCTTGTTCCCTGTATGAACAAAGAATATCCAAACATACAAATCACAGTTTGTCTGTGAAATACCTTGCTATAAAATAGTAAGTTGCCACTATGGTGAACTTACTATTCAGATTATTTTTTTAAATCCTGCTTTTAAAAACAGAATGTTTTTTTGTTCTTCATGTAAAACCCTTCTACTTGGCCTTGCTTTCTGGGCATGTCCAGTCTTATTCTGCTTTTCTGGTAATAACCTCTAACAGAAAAGGCTTTTTAAAGGATTCATTTTGGCAGAAGCTTCATCTTTCAACAGAAACAATCCTACATAGGGAAGAACATATTTAGATTCCTCTGTAGTAGTTATCATTCTTTCAGCTCATTAATAAAGAAAATGTATCAACCATAACAAAATCCAAATTAATTTTTCAGTTTAGTTTAAAATTTATCTTTTCTTGATTGACAGGTATTGCTAGAACCCTTAATTTAGAATGGTTTCAAAATATTACTTTCTCCACTCCTGTACTCTCTGAAGGGTTGGAAATACAAAATATCTGCCTTGGGTATCATCAGCATTAAATCTCTGGAGTATAATAGCATTTTGTTCTGTACTTTCAATTTTAACCAGTGAACTCAGCATCTCAGCTGGTTTTTATTATCTATGTAAGTTGATGCATGGCAAAAGAAACTAGGAGAAAAGGAAAGCTTAGCTCCACGTACCTTATAGCACATCATAACTTGGTCTGTATTTACTCTTGCTTTGCCAGAGACAAATACAGTGCAAGTATCAGTTACTGAAAACAAAATGGAAAACTTGAGACCAGTCAAATGCTGTTTGTTTTGTGCTGGTATTGCCAGTGTGACTTGTGCTCTGCTTACATGCACGTCTAGCTTGCTTCTGGACATCTGCTTTATGTTACCTCCAGTTGCCTGCTCCTGTCCCTCTCTCTCAAACACACATTTGGGAGCACAAAAAATAATTTCTGAAGCAGTAAGAACTGAGGTGGACTTTTTTTTTTTTGTCTTAGGTTTTCAGTTGATTGATATTTGAGGATCCCGTATGACTTAATCCAGCAATTAAAGCAAGACAGAAATTTTTTTAACTTAATTAGTATTCTTGCTTAATTTAAGGTTAATTTAAGATTTTTAGCAAACGTTGACAGTACCTTAAACTACATATGTAATGACTACAGAGATTACTGATCAATTTTACACTTCAAAAAAAGATGAAAAAAACTCTGTCATTGCACAAAAGTAAGAATATTAAAATCCTTGAGAAAAAGAAAAGCTTTTTGAACAGCAAAACAAAGACTTTTGTTACAATAAATATTTAATGTATTAGCCTCTGAATAAAAGTAGTGAGTCTTTCTACTTTGAGGGACAAAAGTTCCTTACTTAGATACGATAAAAATACCTCTCGCATCGGGGTATTTTAAGCTGAGTGAAGGAGTGCCTTCAAGTGGGTGTACATGTAATATACTTGCAAAGGTATAAAGGATGCCTGTTAAAATCAGATATGTATCTGTCTGTCTTATAGCTTGTACCAGCTGATGAATCTCACTCTTTTCACCTTCTAAGTCCTGCAGAATAGTTGCGTTTGTTTATATAATAGTTCAACCACTAGTGCTGAAAACTTATTGACGAGTTACTGCCCTCTGATAAACTACAAACAAACGTGCTATTGTCTTTGGAGAACTCACTGTACATCAGCTAACATTCTCCCTGAAAACTCTTAATTAGATTCCTATTATTATAATTTTTTTTTATTTTTACCGTACAGTAGACTAAATGGAAATTCATTACACTTTCTTTCGTATCATGTTTCGTTTCTTTTTGTTACCCAAAAGTCAAAGAGGTGGTGAGTTATTTTTCTGTCACTGTTTACACATAAAGTGTGCTTCTCAATCTCTGTCTGGCTGCTCTGCAGAGCTCCCATGAGCAGATCAAAAAGGGTGTTTTTATTTATCAGTTATGCCTTCTTTCCCATGGAGAATCCATAGTGATATAAATATGGCTAGCAACGTAAAAGACCTTGCATTTCTTACCAAGATATGGGAGGTTTTTTGAGATTACTTGTGTACATTGTATTCTTATTTCAGCTTGCATTTATAATTAAATGGGTTTGTAATTAATTTTATTTCAATTTCCTACCAGCTTTTAAAAAGGTTGCTGAATAGCTAGAGTGAAGAAGCTGTAATCAGATGCCCTCCAATTGAGGTGGAGTAATTTCTTCTGTTCTGCTTAGATACTACATAAGGTGAGGTTTTAGTTTAAATAGCTTTCATCAGGGTACACTAAGCTGGTATGGAACCTTCTGGAGACCATTTTTACTTTGTAATGCTGGCTTCATGGTACCATCAGTTTCTTGCTGAACTAGTTAGAGTTTCCTGAGGAGATTTCACCATGCACTTGTGGTAGTACATGTTGTTTTAATACTAATTTGAAGTCAATAGATACTTGAACTAATTGCACTCCTGTCTTGAGATTCTGGAGGCGTGCTGGCTCATGCTAGATAGCCTTCTGAAGAAAAACCATCTGTAGTGAGCATTTGTCATTGTAAGACTTAGGTGTCTTTTGCTGCAGGATTTCTTAAAGGTAAAATCGACCCCTATAGGGAAAGTCAAATACATTTCTTTAAGTGAATTGTAAATAATCCCTTTTCTAAGGTGTTATAATCTCTCTATACCCTTTTAGATTTTTTTTTTTTTAATAAATCAGATTTGAATCATGCAGTAGTTCTTTTCATCTAAGTAAAGCTGAATGTTAAGATTTTGTTTGCTACAGATGTTTGCTGTGTCCCTTGTGCTGGTGGGAATAAAATTAAGAGCCTTGTGGATAGATACACACCATCATAAGAGGCCTGTGGAAGAACTGTGTGGTGAAGTCCTACGCATTTATACTCAGAGAGCAATGCTGTAGCAGTTTGGGGTTAAAAAAGTCTGGTATTGGGGGAGACCAGCTTATATTCAAAATATGTGTAGAAGTCTTTTGATTATATGAACTTACCCATTATGTTGATGATTATATTATGGTAATGATTATAACTTACAGTGCTTGGGGCCATTTAAATGTCTTTGTGGTTGAAGTACTGCCATCGTTCTTCCAAAATGCCAAAAAGGAAGATTACAGAACTGATTAATTTTGTTCATTCCATACAAATACTGACTTCTATTTAAAACCTGTGGCTGCAAAGTTGGTTTGGTGTGTAAACTCTGTGGTGAACGAACAAACAGTAATGTGTCAAAAGTGAACTTAGCAATTTACTTACCCTCCAACACTTGCTTCATTTACACCTAGTCCCATGCACATTAAACTTCTCATTGCTCAATATGGTATTAGAGCCATCTCTAAAGAAACTGTTTTTATTCTGGTGAACTTTTTTAATGTTTGTTAATCCAATTTCTTTGATGGGTCTCTTAATAATTCCTATGGAGTTTTTGTCTTTTTTTTTTTTTTTTCAATATCAGAAATTTATTTCAGCTCTGTCTGAAAAGAAGACAATATTAAATTCCCAGCTGGACTGAGGAGTCCTTTACAGTGCTGTGATACAAGATAATGTGCCCTGCAGAACCCTTGATTTCATTCTTGTGTGATACTGGAGCTTTCTTGCACTGATAGCCATTATTCAGTAGCAATTCAGAAACAAATTCATGTGGTTTTCCCATAAAGTACATAAGTGTCATGGCAGATCACTGAACTTTAATTGCTATCATCTGTCATGCGTAAGGTATTTAATTCCCAGAAACTTGTTGCAGGTTATCAGATAGGACCACAAAGATGATTAAGGGAATGGATGATTTTACATATGTGTAGAGACTGAGGGAGATCATAGAATCGTAGAATCAACTGGGTTGGAAAAGACCTCTGAGATCATCAAGTCCAACCCTTGAACCAACACCGCCGTTGTTACTAGACCATGGCACTAAGATCCACATCTAGTCTCATCTTAAAAACTGTTCAGCCTGCAAGGGGGAGAGTTCATCGGCAATCTCATCCAAGTTTCTAAAGGCTTGATGGGAGAAAATGACAAAGAGGGAACTCATTGATTGAACACAAGAGTTTATTGATTTATTTATTTTCACTGCAGAACACTGGCCAGACACTGGCACAGGTTTCCCAGAGAGGCTGTAGAGTTTTATCTGTGGAGTTACTCAAAACCTGGCTAGACAACCTGTCCTATGTGGTTTTGCAAATAGATCAAAAGTTGTGTGCTGCCATATTTTTTTCAACAGGACTCTAAATAGAAATTCAGCTTGGGCCTCAAGTACCCCTGGATCAAAATAGTTCTTGTTGCATTCCGAAGTTATAACGTCCCATGGGAACAATCTGATTTCTCCAGTTTCTCCAAACGTGTCTTTCCACATAGGGAGTAAGAATTGCTGTTTCCCACATGCTAGCATAATCAATATACTGTTTTATACAACTTGTTTCTGTATTTAAGACAGGTAGTGCTACCTACTACTCAAGATCAGTGTTTAATCACACTGTAAAATCTGCTCTTTAGTTGCTTAAGACATTTTGTTCAAGCTAAATTTTTTCATCCCATCTGTATATTCTACCTTTCTTCCACTTTATTCTTTTTTACCCAATTTTGGTGTAGTGAAAACTACAATTGGAGCAATTCAGCTTTTTCCTGAAACCAGGGGAAAAGAGTAATTTGCCCATGTCTTTATTACTTCAAGCAGGTTGTCAGGAAAATTGGCTGAGCCTATAGGCACGTATGTTTTCCATATTGGTGTCTAGTATTTAGAATGACTTTTCCTATTATTGCACATCTGCTGTGGGCTTTGCTGGGTTCAGAGGCCTTAGGTGAGTCATAAAAATCTCTTCTGTGTTGTCACTAATGCTTTTGCTGGC
Source organism: Platyrinchus mystaceus (assembly GCA_035041135.1). Lineage (NCBI taxonomy): Eukaryota > Metazoa > Chordata > Aves > Passeriformes > Tyrannidae > Platyrinchus > Platyrinchus mystaceus. Next base: position 118,140,910 of record JAWWLV010000088.1, read on the forward strand.
CTGTATTTTGCTGCCTGCCTGGAGGAAGGAGCATTGTGTGAGGGCAGCAGGAGTGTAAATTGGGACAAGGATCACTTTGGCTTTAAGGTCTCCTGGCAATAAGACACAAACATGTGAAGGAAAGGGATACTTCTACAGATGATGGAAAGAAAGACAGTAAGCTGTGGCTCCTGCCTCTTTTAGCTGTCACATCAATGAGCGCGCATGCGGGTTGTGACAACTAATGGCACATGTCAGAAGCCAAAAGCACAGAGGAATCTCTGAAGTGAAAAAACGTAGCAGACCCTTATTTCTGCTTTCCTAAAAGAAAGACGGGGTGCTTCTTGACAGGAAATTTACCAAGTTTGAGGCATCTGGCTACAACTATCTGAAGAAGGTCACCCACATGTGTTTAGGAGCAGGAAAGTGTGGTGTTCTATTCCAGTGGTTTTGGATCCTTTTCCTGGTTATCACTTGAGAAAACTTCATCATGGTTTCAGTGGGTCACTCTTCTTTTGTGTTTCCAACATAGCATCAGCCTTCTTGGTGCTAATGCAAGCAATTGTGAAGCACCTAATCTCCTCCGTAGGATTAGGGCAGATGTCACAGAGCCTTGGGACTTTGGGACAGAGCTTCACTGACAAAGCCCACCGAGAGGGTAAAAAAGTTGTGAGCTTATCACCAGACATGTCTATTTTAGACAGGTTTTCTAAAGAAAGAGGCTTCAATGATTGAGCTGTGTTGGCTTTTTCAACCCATTAGTTCATTTGAACTGCATTTAGCAGGGCAGTGAGGTCCTCAAAAACATGAAGTTCTGATTTTCATGAAAATCGGTGCCTGTTTTTGAAATGTACTAGTGCCATATTGACGAAGGAGCTATGCTGAGGTCAGCAGGCAAGTTTGAAGGGTAATCTGCACATGCATAAATTGCTGAGAAGGATACATAGCAGAATTGGTTCCATCAACTGCTGCTTCTTGCCTAGGATTTTATGGAAGCGAGCTGACTGTGTTTGGGAAGGGGAGGATGCAGATAAGTAGGTCACAATCAAAGAATTTTTTTTTTTTATTTTTTTTTTTTTCTGCTCTTTGGGAAACATCTTGTGGGAAGCATATCTTCTGTTTCCCAAAAGATGTCTGCGGCAGACAGCTAGATGATGTCTAGTTATCAGAACACAAATGTCATTGCTTATCCTCTCCCTCTAAAGGACTCATATTGCAGCTGTGGAAGAGTTTTACACTCAGGTTTTAATTTTATTCTGTCCTTTTAGGATGTTGCAGGTTTAGAAAGATAGTTGATACAGAACCTAGAAGTTGAAGACCCGGATTTTCTTTCCAGTCAGAGTGAAGAGCTAGCCAAAGAAAACTTCAGTTTTCATCAGTGGGCTTAAAATTCACATGGTAGTGTCCTGACACATTTCAGTCTTCAGGAAATCAGTTCCCGTTGTCTAAAGTAGCTCTATACCTTTTGCTAACTGTTTGAAAATAGCTACTGAATTATTTTTTATTTTTTTTTAATGTATCACGCGAATCTGAACTTTGAAAGCAGACAGGAAAACTGTATAACCCGAGGATTTTACAGCACTTCGTTTTAATAGACAAACAAACCAGACAATCTACCACCCCCCATACCTCTCTCCCCCCAACCTTGAAATAACTTTTCTGTACCTGCTCAGCACATCCTTAGCTCCGCGTATTTTTTTCAGAATATAAAAGCTCGTTTTTATAATATGCATCAGTTGCAATATACGTTGTAATACACATCTCGTGGGAAGGTGTGGAAAGGGAAGTTGAAATGGCTCTTCGCTGATGATTAAAACAAAACAAAAACAACTGCTGATTCCCTGGCCAGCCAGCTTGCTTGGGACATTTTTATAATTCTTTTACTGTTGTTGGAGAACTCCAATTAGTCTCAAACTAGAGCTCGCAGCTTGTGTGTGAAACAGGCAGCTGCTGGCACGCAATGCTCCCTGAAGTTGTTTCCTTTCCTTTTTCCTGAGATTTAGTGAAGGGGGGGAAGGGGTTGGAGTCACATGGATACAAAGCTTTTGATTAATGTCCAAGTCTGCTGCTGCGGAGGCTTTCCAACCTCTCAGCTAGCAGGGCGAGCTGGGAACCAGTGACCGCTCGTTTCCTTCAGGCTGTGTTCCCTTCCTGACGGGAAAGGAGCGCGCACTGGGGTGGCTGCTCGCCTGCGGACCTGGGGCCGCCGGGGAGCGGGGTGAGCTGGGGCTGCGGCTGCAGCGCGGCGGGGACCGGCCGAGCGCGGCCCCGCTGTGTTCCTTGGCGGGGTCTTTTGTTGTCCTTGTCCGCAGCGCAGTGCCGGGGCGCTCCGGGAACGGCGCCGGGCTGGGAACACCGATCCTCCTCGCTGCACCATGACAGAGGAAAGCAAAGGCGAAGGCAAGGGGGAAAGCGGGAAGGACTTGGACAAGCAGCTTCGCTTACGCGTGTGCGTCCTCAACGAGCTGCTCAAGACCGAGCGGGACTACGTGGGCACGCTGGAGTTCCTGGTGTCGGTGAGCGGAGGGGATGGGGGGGCCTCTCCTCGTCCGCCCCGCGCCCGCTCCCGCAGCTGCCCGGGAAGCCGGGAAGGCGGTGCCCAGCGCGGCGGGCGGCGGGACGGCGGCACTCGCAGCCGGGAGAGGGGCTTACCCTGCCTGAGCTTTTTCTTAAAAGGGAAGGAGAGTAACAGGTTTTGAAATGGCCGAGGAGGGGGTCGTGCGTTGCCCACTCCCCACCTCTCCAGCCGCACTTTGGCACCGATGATCTCGCATCTCCGGGCATGGAAGGGGAGGGGGTGTGATGTGTTTGGGTTTAGCTCTGCGATGGGTGTGGAGGCTTGTGGTTCATTTTAGGGCGCCGCGATTCCTTTACTTGCGATAGTCCTAGAAACCCAGCGGTGCAGGGGGGAAGGAGGAGGACAGAGGGAGTGCTGGTGTGCAGCAGCTGCTTGGCATTAAAGCCACATGTGGCGTTCACTCCTGTCTTGTGATACAGGGTCAGCTGCGAAGGTAGCACGTTCTGGTGAGCTGCGTTGTGGCAGTTTTAGCTTCCTTCTACATTTGACTGTCACTGTTGATAGGATTGTAGGTGCCCTAGTCGTAAAGGCAGGAGTTCCCACACTCTCAAAAAGCTGAAGTGACAAATTATTGCAAAATGGATGCGGGCAGTGTTTAATTTGTGCCTGGTCTCTGTAGCATCACTTTAGGACTCTGTTGTGATAAGTATGTCCAAATCAGCTGTTTCAGCTGGCGAAAGATTTCACAGTAGCCCCATCATACTTTTCTCTCCTCCCCTGTTCCACTGAAGAGGGGAAATCCTTCCAACTGCAAACTTCCTGCTTTGCTGCCTTGAGAACTACTGTGAACTTTCTGCGTATTATCATGAAAGAGGAAATTCTAAAGTTGGCTGTGACAGGGAGAGTAAAAGCAAAGAGATTGGGTGACATAAGATCTACAGAGTAGCTTATTTTCTCCATATGTTTATCCTTAGCAGAACCATGAAAAATGGTAAGTGGTCCAACATTTTTTTTTTTTTTTTTTTTTTTTTTTTTTTTAAGTTTAGGATGTATATTTGAGGAAGAGGCTGTGTGATTGTCTTCCTTGTTTCCATTAAATGATCAGGTTTTACCTATTGTAAGAAAATATCTATACTAAGGCTGAAGTCTTCAGTATTTTACCTTAAGCCCCAAATTAGGTGTATTTGGAGTCTTAGATCATCTCAGTAAATTTGAAGAATTTGATATATTTTTTATTTTGAATTCTAAAGTTTTAGACATAAGATATTGGTGTTCAAGCAGAAAGTGCTCAGATTCTTCCAAAGATCAGACTGAGTACATATTTCAAATTGTTTCCAAACACTGATATCAGTAATAAGTCTTTTTCCAGTTTGGAAAGATGATCAAGGTGATCTAAATGAATCATATGGAGAAAGGGAGGAGGGCTAGTGTTAAATATCTGGTTCTATGTCATGTTTTTTATATTCATTAATGGTTGTGGACAGGGTTCAAGTGACAATTCAGATATGCAAGTCCTTCATAGGGAAATGTCATGTGTTTTAACTGTATCTCAGCCTTGTTTAAGGAAACAACTTCTGAGCTTTCCTTTGGCCTATCTCCTAGGACTGCTGTTGAGAGCAGCTGTGGTGGTGGATTTATGAGGGCCACTGGACTAGGGCCAATGTGGAGACCATCACATTGATTTCACATAAGCCATCAAAACCATCATTGTACTTGTTATTATGGTTACTACTTGATGTAGAGGCTAGATCCTCTCATTTAGGTGTCCTAGGCTTATGGTTTTCTTTATTTTGTTAAAAACATTATCAGTCCTAGGACTAACTCTTCTAAGATACAAACACTATTCCAGCTTGCTTTGTTTCACCTCCTGAGGTGGTCTTGGGACATGCATGCAGGGTTGCTTCTTGTTGGAAGGGAACTAGAAGCTCTTCTGTAGGAGCATATCTGGCTGTTAATGAATGTGCAGTTCCTGGGGTTAGACTAGAGCTAGTCTGAAGAGACCCCCATTACCAGTGTGAGGTCCCAGCACTGAGTATTCCTCTGTCCAAACATTATCCTATTTTCCGTGATGTCTTGTTAAAGTAGACAACACCATGAGGGGTTGACATTCCAGTCAAAGCTGAGTTAGGCTTCCAGGTCACCTCAGCATCCTCAGTGGAGCTTGTAGAATCCATGTTTCCTTTATGATTGAGAAGCTGAAGACAGTTACAGTCCCCCTAATAGTTTGCACAAAATACCTGCAGTTTACACTGTAGTTAATAGGAAATAGGATATTCACTTCGATAAATGAAAGAAACCCTGTGGATGGCTGGAGAATGAAGAGGTTATAAGGAGGAAGTGACTTTACCCATCTGTGTCAACATGGGAAATGCTTTGCTGGTTTCCATACACTGGAAACATATCTATTATATGTTACATTTATTTAGGTTCTTCAGTTTATATTGGAATTAAAGAAAGTCTCACTGAGAACAAATTTCTGGTTGGTTATTTAAAGTATTTTTTTCCCACACTCCTCTGATTTTTCATCCTCCACTTATCATCAGTGTAGTGAGAAGCAGCTTGGTTTGTATATTGTCAAAAGTCTACAACACTAGGTACAAAGCAGAAGATTTGATATATTATTTTATTAGATAGAAGTAGCAGAGTAGTCCTTTCCGTGTGAGTTCATTCACCTCTTCTTTTTGGCTTTATGCTGTGTAAATACAGTATATTGTTTTCCATCTGCAGCCATCACAAACCAAATCTAAGTGGAAAGGTCTGGTTGTATTAATATTATTCTTTCGTATCTCCTGAATCTTCCAGTAATAAACTTTAGTAGCATAGTCTGTTGAGACATCAGTGATACTGAGCAATAACAATTTTGGGCCCATTTAAGTGAGGTATGTAAACATATGTGAGGTAGATAAACTTAAGTCACCAAGTAGTTGCAGCAATGTTGGAAGGAGGAGGCATGCACAGGAAATTATGAAGAAAAGGCTTATGTTTTTCCTTCAGACATTTCATTATAACATTTGGAGTGTCATTGCAATACCAGAGATTTTGTTCTTGTTAGCATTTAGCATTTCTTAAAAGAAGCAAATCTGATGATGGAAGAATTTCCATAAGACACTAAAGCATCTTTGAAAACTGTATCTATAGATGGATGGGTTTTTTTATGAGCTACAATATGAGGTTTCTGTTACGAACAATTGATACTTTACTGGCTAAATTACCAATTGGGATTTTTTCTGCTGGTGATCATACCATCTTCCTCTGGCAAAATCTTTGTTTTCCAATGAAAGAGAAGTTGTACTTGCAAGGTTAGAAGAGAATCCTTTTTTTTTTAGCAAAATCCTCTTTCTGGAAGGGACTAAAAATGGCAATTGGTGAATATTTATCTAAAATAATTCTATTTTATCCAACTGTGTAACTCAATAATTAATATTACCTTGAGTGCTCATGGGAAAGAAACTTTTAAAAAAAATTCTGACTTTATTAAGATGTACCTTGTCTATTTCATTCTTTACAGCAAATGACAGAGTGTGTATACTTACTGTGATCTGTGTAAACATAATGAAAATTTCCTATTTTGTTCTATAAGCATAATTAGCCTGGACAAAAGGAGACTGAGGGGAAACTTTATCGCTCTCTACAACTACCTGAAAGGAAGTTGTAGCAAGGTGGGGATTAATCTCTTTTCCCAGGTGACAATTGACAAGAGAAAATGAAATGGCCTCAAGTTGCACTAGGGGAGGTATAGATTGGACATTAGGAAAAATTTATTCACTAAAATGGTGATCAGCCATTGGAACAGGCTGCCTATGGATGTGATGGAATTGCCATTGCTGGAAGTGTTCAAAAAACGTGTAGATGTGGCACCTGGGAACATTGTTTATTGGTGAATGTAGCAGTGGTGGGCTACCAGTTGGACTTGATGATCTTGGAGGTCTTTTCCAACCTTAATGATTCTATTCTATGACTAGCTAACTAGAGCAAAACTACATAAACTTTTCCAAGAGTCTCATTGGTCCACGATTTTATGCTGGGGAATTTATGTGACTTTTAATGAAAGTCTTAAAAAATAGGTTTGTCTTTTTGATTTTTTTTTTAATTTAATTTGTGTAATGTTTTCATGTGAGGTTTCATTTACTTTGTAAATTACACTTGAAATCTCAACTCAGCAGTAGTAAAGAGACCAGTAAAACTGTAGGTAGAAGTTGCTGAGAAATTAAAAAGTATTTAATAGTGAAGAGTTGCCAAAAAGTGGCTAGTTTAATTTGTCACTTTGTTACTTGATCTAAAGCTTAATTTTTATGGTTGTGATTTACACTGACTGACTGGCCAGTAAAGGCAAACCAGGCCATGAAGAATTTTAGGATGCATGTACACAACACTGTCTAAATATATATATATATATATAGTTTAAATGTACATATATTTTTTTTGAAAGAAACTTTATTTTGGAATCAAAATTGGAAATGTAATAGATCTGCTACACTTGGTACTTCAGGGGATATCCATGGAAGTAGAGTTTATTTTTCTATGACAGGGATTGTTTTTCTGGTGCAGTTTCATGTTCTGACAAATGTGACATTGATGGGAATAGAAGCAGATGTTGGCACTCCTGTAAGCCTTCCCCATGGCCTCAGCTGGGGTGACTACTTAGATCTTGAAGCAGCTGGGAGAAAAAACAAATTCAGTTTATTATGTAGACTACAGTATGGTTTCCAGAGTCTATCAGTGAATATAGATATACATTTCTGCCAGTTAACTCTCAATTCTCAGTTTAATTTCATTAGATCCTGCTGTACTTTCTTCTGCCCTCTCTTCTGCTAGCACTGAAGTGCAAGCATTTTCCTTACATTTGTGCCATGTTAAGGGAAGCTGAATGTCCTTTTCAATGGGCATAAAGAAGTTTTTTTTATAAGGTTTATTGTCCACCCTTCTCAGTGGCTGTGTGACTCTTCAGGATCTGTATTCCCCTGCCATACTGACCCCTCAATGTTTCTTGGCTCAATACATATTTTTTCTTATTATTGAGCAGACTAATTATTTGGATAAGTGGTTATAGTAATTGGGACTTCAGGTAAACTTTATAGTCAAATTCACTGCTACTAATTCTGACCAGCAACAGAGGATTTGCATCCTGAATGGAAACTCCTTGAATGGTTATGCTAGATAATAAAGTTAGGTGTTGATCTTTTCCCAAAAAAGAACAATTTATAAATGATCTTTTATAGCTGTAGTTTGATACAGAAACAATGTATGTGTATGTTGTTTTTGTGTGCATGTGTATATATCGTAGAATACCTTAAATTGGAAGGGACCCATAAGGATCATCTAGTCCAAATATGTTACTTGATTCCAGTAATGATTAGTGACTTCAGAGTGGTTTGGATAGTTGCATTTATATTTTCTAAAAGGGATTTAAATGAATGGAAGGGAAGGGTTTTAGCTGGCTGCATTTTTTGATAAGGTAATGTGATTTCCTTTCTCTTCAGGAAAAGAAAAACAACATTCTATGGCTACTTCATCATGAAAAGTCAAAAGGAAGTGCAAACACAATTACCATAGAAAGTCAATATCTTTTCCATTCACTTCCAATTTCTGCTGTTTTTGACTTGCTTAAGTGTTAACAAAAATGTGAATGTGGTATTCCATTTTTATTTGACTTTGCTTGGCTATATCAATAGCACCACCTGTGGTCTCTATCAGAGTTAGGGTAACTGCTTAAAAGCTGTTTACTTCTTTGTAACCCCAGCCCCCAAGGTGGAATGCTTGCTTTATGGAGTGGATTAGTAAGAAAGATTATTTGCATCTCCACAAGCTGTTCACAGAGTTCATGCAACGTATGACAGTGGCAAAAAGCAGAGATTTTTTTATGAAGAATTTTCAAGAACATATCTTATCTTGTTTGGAACTGGAGGGATTTATGCTGCCCTATATACTCTTGACAGATGTTTCATGCTTTTCAATGGATTTCCTCTTACTGCTCTCAGATGCGCTTAGATTATATTGTGAAAAGCTGCTCTTTAAGAAGAAAGGTGGTTTGTTTAGCCATTCAGTGAAAAGTCTAGGATACTGAAAGGAGAAATCTTTGTTTCATAGCATTTAAGAAACTTTTGTGTTCTTAAGACTTATTGTAGACTAAGACTTCATCTGCTGAAGACCGTAATACACTTAGAGCTGTTACATAACTTCATGATTTATCTGAATATAAATATCATCATATTTGCAGTGTTCTAGTTGTTCCTTTGCTCTGCCTTATAGC
>JAWWLV010000088.1:118149756-118181333 GCA_035041135.1 Platyrinchus mystaceus
AAAAAGCAGAGATTTTTTTATGAAGAATTTTCAAGAACATATCTTATCTTGTTTGGAACTGGAGGGATTTATGCTGCACTATATACTCTAGACAGATGTTTCATGCTTTTCAATGGATTTCCTCTTACTGCTCTCAGATGCACTTAGATTATATTGTGAAAAGCTGCTCTTTAAGAAGAAAGGTGGTTTGTTCAGCCATTCAGTGAAAAGTCTAGGATACTGAAAGGAGAAATCTTTGTTTCATAGCATTTAAGAAAGTTTTCTATTCTTAAGACTTATTGTAGACTAAGACTTCATCTGCTGAAGACTGTAATAAACTTAGAGCTGTTACACAACTTCATGATTTATCTGAATATAAATATCATCATATTTGCAGTGTTCTAGTTGTTCCTTTGCTCTGCCTTATAGCTCGCTCGTAACTCTCTTGCTGCATATATTCCATAAATTTGTAATGTGAGCTGCTAATTTAGAAGAGACTAATGCTTGGAGGGGACCATCAATCAATATGTCCAGGCTAAAGTTATTCCACGCAGCCTAAAGCTGTTGAATAGTGTGCTATTTGCAGTGATTTCAAGTATTTATGGAGACATATTTTTCAACCCTCTTCTGTAGTAATTTTTGTCACCATTTTATAAACACCAAGCTTTGAAACTATGCATTCCAAGGTCGGTTTGTATTTATTTGGTAAGATTAGCACGAAGAACAATTCTTCGAAGAAAACGAAGTCAAAGTTAATAACAGCATTACACTATAGGATGAATTGAAAATTTCTTCAGATTGGAAACTAAGAGGAACTGTATTTTGGCCAAAATAAACAAATCCAAACTGGTTATAAGATACTGGTGGGGGTGATTTGCCAGTCTGTAGAAGGCAATAACCATGTATTTGTATATTAAGTGTATGTCCCTGTTTGGAAAGCAATTGGATTATCCATGAATGAAATATAGGCTTGGGTAAGATAATTTAATTTAGACTCTACCTTTTTATACAAGTATCTCGAATAACTTTTTATACATATGGACTCATGTATATTCAGAATTTTTGTTTAGCTGTTTTTGCTTTAAGTCTAAGCTATTGCATATTGATTCAATTTTCTGTTTTGGATTGAGCAGGATTATCACTGTCTCTGGTGAAGGTGTGCATTGGTGTGGGACTTGATGGAGCTTAGGGATTGCCTACTCAGAAGGAATGCAAGAATGAAGATAACGAAGTGTAGTCACTGTCCTTGGAGTTGTTTAAGAGGCATCTGGATCTGGCACTGGGTGATATGGTTTGGTGGTTTGGGGGTTACAGTGGTAGTGCTGGGTTGACAGTGGTATTTGATGGTCTTGAAGGTCTCTTCCAACCTTGATGGTTCTATAATTCTAAAGTCAAAGCTTTGAAATTAGGGATGGCACTGAATTTAGGGATGTTAAGGGCAACAGAAAGAACAACTTTAATACCTTGATAGCAAAAGAAAGGCTAAGGAAAATGCGTGTCTACTGCTCAGTGGGGCAGGGAGCCTTGTGAGAAGTGAACAAACATAGGAAGAGCTGAGAGACTCCATGCTTTTACTTCTGAAGTTTTCCCTGATAAGGGTTTCTCTTAGTCCTCATGACGCTTGTGGATTTTGAAAGAATGTGTTATTGCCTACAGTAGAAGGTGGCACAGTGACTAAGTATTTCAGGCAATAGGATACACACAGATCCAAGATCAGACAGAATGCAGCTGAGAAAGCTGTCTGGTGTCAGTGTAAGACCTGTCTGGCATGTTTGAATGGTCATGGTGATTGTGGAAAGTTCATAATGACTGAGAAAACACTAATGTCAAACGTAGCTTCGAGAAGACCAAGGAAGAGGATCTGGGAAGGGCAAGCTTGTCAACCTCACCTCAGTCCTTGGGGAGGTGAAGCAGTGAATCATGTTCAGAACCATTTCCATTCAGCTGATGGAAAAGAAAGTGATTGGAAGCAGCCTCTGGGGATTTATCAAAAGAGAATCATGCTAATAAACCTGATTGCCTTCTATGAGGAGATGACTGCTTCTGTGAACTTGATGAGAGCCATGGATCTTGTTTACTTTGACTCAACCAAAGTCTTTGTCATGGTCTTACACAGTATTCTCTAAATCAGTTCTCATCTGTTTGGATGGGATAAATAGACAGTAAGGTGGGTGGGGAACTGATAAATCTGTTAGACTCAAGGGACAGTTGTCAACAGGAAAAAGTGCAAGTGGTGGCCAGTTACAAGTTGTTTCCCGATACTGTATCACGTCCTCAGTAAGGCAATGGGTGTTGGGATAGGAAGGTGCATTTTGAGCAGAGGGATCTGGAGCACTGACACTACTGATGGAATCCTCAAGAAGTTCATTGATGGCAAATGCAGAGTCCTGTCCCTGCAATGGAATGATCCTGTTCACCAGTACAGGCTGGGGACTAGAAAACAGCTTTACAGAGATGGCTCTGGGAGTGTTTGTGGACAAGAACTGGAACATGAGTCAGCATTGCACCCTTGTAGTGCAGAAAAGAATCAGCATCCTGGACTCTTCTGACCAGGGTGTTGCCAGTAGGTCAAGGGATGTGATTCTTTACCATTTACTCTATATCTATGAGCCTTTTGTGAGTCAAATTTTTGGCTTCCTAGTTCAAGAAATAAATTTATCTACTGATGCAAGTCTAGTGGAGGGACCAGCAAGGTGAGGAGGGACCTGGAGCATATTGCTGCAAAGAGGGTGAGAGAGCAAGGTTTCCTTGATCTTAAGAAGAAAAGGCTCAGTGAAATTTTTATTATTGCCTACAATTCCATGATGGGTCAATATGGACAAGATGCAGCCACACTCCTCTCAGAGGTGCGTAATGGAAGAAGGACAGGCCATGGAAAATGGGAAATTCCAGCTCAATGTGAGGGTAAAAAGTAGTTCACAATGAAGCTGGTAAAAAACTGGAATAAGTTGCCCAGAGGCTGTTTTTTTTGTTTTGTTCAAAGGTCAGCTGGGCAAGAGTGGACAACCCATTCTAGCTGACACTGCTTTGCTCAAGCAATTGGGCTAGATGATGTCTGGAGGTCCCTCCCAAACTACATGACTCATCAATTTGCAATTTTTTGGTATAATGGGGAAAGAAGACAGATTGTTTCAGCCATTTTCAGGAGAACAGATTTTTCAGGGTTGCATCTCTGCTTTGTTTCCCTTATACTCTGAAATTCCAGTGCAAAAGGCCAGGCTATACTGTTCAGCAATATTGTTCAGCAAACAAATATTCAAAATTCAAGAGGAAACTCAGGTGCGCAATTTTATTTTTTTCTTTCAATTGTATTATATTTGCTCAGGAAATGGATAATCTGGCACTTTTGAACTATTTTCTATCCAGAGATCTCTCAGTGCATTGCTGTCATTAATAAATCAAACCTACATAATTCTACAAATGGGAAGTTAGAGAGATCTTGTTTTTTTAGGTCCCAGTGGAAGTTTGTGCCAGAACCAGAAATAAGACCTGATGTCTTGATTCCCAGTTCAGTACTCTGACAGCAAAGCCGCTCTTTCCATTCATATATAATTGATGCTTAAATAATGGTTATCTACTTAAAATGTCTGAGAAGCTGCAAGGATAACTCTTCAAAGCCAGTTCCATTTTGTGCAAGGTTGATTGCTCCTGTGGTTATCTCATAGACTGTTCACAGTTGAATTCATCCTGTTGTAGGGACAGAACTGAGATGTGAGGGGTTGACACTTATTTCAGGTCCTATGAGACCTCCTGATTGTCCTTTGTATTTTTGGCAGCCTGGCTGCCAAGTAATCTGGCATACCTGATGAGCTTTCAAGTTCCAGGCTGAAGAGCATGAAGGGAACACGTAGCAGAAACAGCTAGAACTGAAGAGCAGTGGAAAGAACAGCAGTATGTTGGAGTAAGTTGGCTTTCTTTATTTCAGTGTAATTTGTGTGATGCAGGCTCCCTGACAACTGATAATATCTTGCTGAATGGAGCAGAAAAAACATTCTACTCCTTGACCTTCCTAGGGAAGTTTTATATGAATTTGCACTTCAAAATGAAATTTGGCTGTAGCTGCTGATACCTGTGCCTGAAGTTTAAATACATTATATGTATTAATATGTTTGCTTTCTAAATCCATTTTTTCCTATTATAATAAATAGAGCAAGTGACTAGTATCAATTGAATTGATGGTGAATTTACATTAAAGTGTTTTATAATTTGCCCTGTGAAATTTGTTAATTCCTCAGACTGTTTAAAGAGAGTCATTCCTTGAGTGAGGAATGAATGTGTTCCTACAAGTTGATTTAGCAATCCCAGACTTCTTATGCCTGAATCAAACATGTTGTGACAGAGGAGCATCAGTGGAGACAGAATTCTCTTCAACAAGTCTTGGAAAATAACTCATTTGTACCCTACCATGTGTCCCTGTTAGTAACATCACACAGGCAATCTCAGCAAGACTGGTAAGATGTTTTGCAGAGCTGAGTTGCCTGAGGTATGTACATGGCATCTTCTGTGATACTTAAAGGTGAGGTGTTAAGAGTTCCATCAGGGATATAAATCAATTTAAATAGTGTGGATTAGGCAAAAGCAATCATCTGGCAAGCTGAATAGAAAAGGAGGAATTCATTGCAAGTGTGGGGAATATCTAGGTCTGGAAGAGTTATCCATGAGATTTATGCAGGTAATCTTAATTGTAGCTGGTTAGGTATGGGCTGGGCTATGGGAAATTTGCTTTTCTTGGGAATTCAGCCTCTTCATAGATAGTGAGTAATGGTTCCCTGGCCCTAATACACTTCCAGGTTCTTCTGCAAGCCTAATTTGCCACGTTTTTACTTCTTAGTCCCCACAGTGACATTTTGTAAAAGAAGTTGGGCACTAAAAGCATGAAGCCATGAAGTTGGAATGATGTACCGTGCAACAAAGTGATTGATATCTGGGACGCATTGAATTTGTTTAACAAGACTGGAAAATCACTTCATTTTATTGCTTATTATGTGTTAAGTTACGTCACCCAAGGAATTTAAGTATATGGTGTATTCAGATTCCTTGAAGAAATAGCATGAGACAGAGTGCTTTGAGATAGCATCCTCCAATTCTGTAGTGTAAGTGTGGTCTTTGCTCTAAAAGTCATGGAGGCATTTGAGACTTAACAGACATGGCAGCAACTGAAGCTCTGCAGTGTATAAGCACTGTTTTCATTAAAAAGATACCAAAGCCTTACAACGTAGAGGGAAGGAAAAGTGGCACACACCTGCAGAGTTAGTGTTGTGTCACTTGTAAAATGTTTATTGCTGAATAGTTCATATATATCCTTTTATTGTCTGGGAGGGAAAGTTATTTTGCAGAAACCATAGAAAGCAGGAAGACAGTAAAGAAGTCCTGTTTCATGGAATGCCTTTGAAAAATGGCCACCCTACATTTATAACGATAGCTACTTCCTTCCTTCCAGTGCCTGCTGTTTTTTGTTCATGAAAGCTTATAAAATACCACTTAAAAATGAAGTTGCAGTATATGATAAAGACCTAAAACCAGAGAAGGAACCTGTGAATTGCTGTGACAGATTTAAGAGAATGTCTATCACAGTGTCCTGATTCTGGCCAAGACATGGCTAGTTTTTGCAGTACCCGTGAGGGGTTATGGCTAGGACCCAGAGGTTATTCTGTGCTACCTTATGTTGTTGCTGGTGCAGGGGGGAAGGGAATCTCTTCCAGGGAGAAGAGGTCCCTTCTGGTTGGGGTAGCATGGCAGAGGGAGTGGTTGGGTGGTGTTTGTTTCTGTATGAATTGCTCGCCTCTTTCTTGTGCCCTCTGTCAGTAGTGATGTTGCTGTTAACTGTTCATTTTCTTATCTAATTGCTGTTTCCAGTAAATTGTTCTTATCTCAACCTGTGATTTGTTCCTCAAATTTTCCTCTCCGGCCTGCCACAGGGGAGTGGTGGGAGGAAGAGCGAGTGAGTGAGCAGGTTTCAGTGGGAGCACTAAAGTGGAGATACCTTCCTAAACTATGAAATAGTAATTTTTTTGTAATGGTAATTAGTGGCATTACTTAGGTTGGGTGTGCTTCAGACAGCTGTACTTAAGGTTTGGGGCTGTCTCTGCTGGAGATTGTGGATGTAGGACCTGGTTGCAAACTAAGTTACCTCTGAGTTTGCTTACATTATATTTGTACAGTTTGTGGGGGTTTTTTTGTGTTTTGTTTTTTTTTGGTTTTTTTTTTTTTTTGGTGTTTGTAACTTCTAAATGTGGATCCCACAAAATAATTCCTTTTGCTTATTTTAAATGTCCTGTCTGAAATATTTGCTAAGTACTTGCGTCACTATTTTTCTTGTTGGAAGTCCAAGTCTAATTATTCCTTTTATGAAACCCCTTTCATATTTTTGATCATCTTTCATCAAACTCCTTTGGGATGAATTCTTCTGGTGTCAGTACCATTGATTTCATTCTTAATCTTCTGCATACAGTTTTCAGAAGGTAAAAGTTAAAATCCCCAAATACATGTAATAGATGTTTGAGGTTCTGAATGATTATTTTTCTTGTACTGAAAGATGTTAAAATTCTGTTTATCCTTCTTTTGCAAGGTGCAGTTAGCATTGTACTTAGTTTTTTTTTCCCTCTTTTTGTTTACCTTTGAATATCAAAAGTGGTGTTTTCAAAGGTTGGGCAAGATGCTTGAAGTATGAGTTGTAGCTGCTGTTTGCTCCTTCTCACCATTCTGTTTTGCTGTGTGAATTGGGAAAAGATTGTAGAAAGAGCTCTCAGTGGAGGATAAAGTAGCCAACACCAGGAATAAATACAAACAATGAGAGCTGTGAGATGAAAGGAGAAACTCTGTGCTTTGGAAATAGAAAGGAGAAAATCTTGGAAATAGAGGAAAAATGCACTAGCAAGGTAGAAAAGGAAGAGAGAAGGGTTATTGATTCTTCTAAAAATGAAAATGCACACAAAAATCCCCTTTGAAACATGTCAAGTAGGTGATGAGATTTCCTTGTACTGTAGTATTTGTGTTAATAGGACAGGTATCACTGGCTTTTGCAGTGTTAAATTCAATACTGCTTGTGGTCCTGGAAGTTAACAATATTTTTGGATGATTGCTGTGAGTGTGACTGTCAGTAAGGTAGAAATGCAGTTTCTTAGATGTCTTCAAAGACAGTCAGATTGAGATGTGAAAATACCATTATGTTTGCATTTGGTTATTGTGTGCTAACTTGTGTTTATTTTATGATAAAATATGAAATTTCAATAGTTATGAAGAGATATTTGAGAATTTTTTGATTAAAGATAGCAACATGTGAGCTTTCTTTAAAGCTTACTGGTAAAAAAGGTCTCCAGGTTTTCAGGATGATGTGATAAATGGAACATTTTGGAAGTGATGAGTTGTAGGATGCTCCATAACGTTGGAAAAATTTTTGGCAGAGTTGAGATCTTTCTGTGGGTTAGAATTACAATCCTTCTACCTGTCTTCACTGTATCTGTTGTTTTCTCTAAATGGAAAGGTTTGTTTTCTGATAAGATATTGGTTCTGTAGTTCAGTTACACAAAACAACACATAAATACCGTTGGAATTAATGAATGGAAATTACAAAATTAATTGGATGTAGTTACCACATTTAAATATGTTGTAATATACCTGGAGCATTCTTTGTGTGTGCAGAAGAGTGAAGACCTGATAGCAATGACTTTTGTTTTCATTTACTTTAAGGTTATTCCTCATTTATTTATCTCTTTGACACTGTGTGAGATCCTGTTTATTAAGAATAATGCCTGGAAGTTGGCAGTTATATTCTGCATGAGTGTGTTAATTTCTTCCCATATGCTACAAGATTGTCCTCACAGGAAATAAAGGGATCTTTTCCCATGTTTAGTTATACTGAACTGTTACAATAGTCAGACCGGACAGAAACAATGGGAAGGAAAGTTTCCTGTTTTCTGCAGATACTGAAGAGGTCTTCGGCCCTTACCAGCAAAGGTAAAGCTTTCTTCAGCCCAAATGTGAGTGCACAGAGAACTGGATTTCATTACTGTATGGAGATGCTGTGATCTCTATTGAAAAGCAGTGCTTCACTCTCTTAAATGTGTTACAGATCATTTGCTGTCCATTCTACCTATCCTGATTACATCTCACTATTTGCATTTAGAAATAGTAAATTACAGCAGGGAAAGCTTAAAGTTGCCCCTTTAAAAGCACTCAGATATATTGTGCTGTGTTTAGAATGCTTTTGGACGGGTGATGAAATAAAGTTTGGGCCTCAAATGGACAGCAGAGGAGAAGAGAACATCTTCAAAAGGAAAGCAGAGGAGAATACAAATATAGTAGATCACAAAACTTTTCCTAATAGTAAGGGTATTTGAACTGCAAAAAAGAATCGTGCTTTTTTTTTAGTCCATGGGGCCAGGACAAAATTGGGGAAGGCTGGTAGGTCATTGTCTCAGCAAGTACAGTGGTGAAATTTTCATATGAAGCTGAGGATAAATTGCACTGATCCTGCTACGATATAAGCTGTGGTTTTCCATAGGTAGGGAAAGACAAAGAATCTGATTGCCCCCCTGCAGAAAACCCACTGCGAAAACCCTTAAAGTCATGATTCACCCTGTAAGTTCAAAAGAGATTGCTTGTCTTTAAATGTCATATACATATATTAAAGAACATTCCCATCAGTTGTTGGAGATGACCTTCAGCCACGGTTAATGATTATTTTAATTGGAATACATGAAGATAAAAGTTTAAAAGGAGCTGTACTTCTGCTACAATTAATTCATAATTTCATTCAGTAGATCAAGTGAAGAAACTTTTGCCATGTTAAAAAATTTTTTTTAAAAAAGTAGATTTGTATTTTATAATACAATAATTTATCATCTGCTATACTATCAATTTTTAAGTAATTAAGTTCACTACTTACTACTTAATCTCATTAAGTTCAGTACTTACTGCTTAATCTCATTAAGTTCTTAACTTGGATTTTGTAATGCAGTTCTCAACAATGTACAATCCAGTAAAACATAGGTCTTCCAAATTCATTTGCAGGACACTTCTTCACTGAGAAATTCTTTTGATAATGGGATCCTTTCACACACATTTTGTTGAGTCTGAGTCAAAGTTTTCAGGTGAATTGGTAAAAAGGCATTGCCTTTTATCTTCCAAAGCTTCTCTTGTTTTTCTGTCAAAGAAAACCTCTGTATACTTTGTATACAAATAGCACTTTAAAATGGTTATCGATGCAGTGCTGCATAAAACAATCAGTTGTCCTGACATTTAAACTGATTTTATGTAGATTACTATATGGGATGTGTAAGCAAGTATTGTTTTCTGCTGGGGAATTGCTGTATCATGAAAAATGAAGTTAATTTGGGCATCCTGTGAAAAATGTGTTTGCTGGGAGTACACTGGATTAATTATTTTTCATCTGCATTACAGCGGAGTCCAGCAGAGAAAGTAACAATTTTTGCACTTGTAGCTTTTGTTAATAAAAAAATCAATAGCGAGATTTGGACCAAATGGTATTACAGTATAAAAAAAAAGCCCTAAATATGACCCCCATGACTACTATTATGCATTTGCATATTATGCATCTTTGTACTGAAAAATTCTCCATCCTTACTTGCCAAGTGCAATTTGGCTTTTGAGGGCAAGAACTGTTAGATATAAAACAGGACTTTGGCGAGATGTTATTTTGTGTCTAAACTGTTTTGTTCTTTGTATGCTGTTGTCTGCCGTAACGTACCATGGCAATAAAGGCTGTAATGGCTATTCCATTCCTTTTCCTGTTGTTTTGCAGCCACCAAACAGTTCTGGGATAATGCAGTGCTCTGAGTTTCCTATTTATTTCTAAACCCTTTAATTTCACAGAGTAAATGTGTTTCATATTCTGGCTAGTGGTAATGAATAAATCATTCACCATAGTTATCCCACAGACTTCCAAAAGGAATTTACCACTGTATCACAACAAATCTGGTTATTGACCCTTTACTCTTCCATTTATGCAAATTTATTTATGTGGTTTTGTCTTGCAGGAGATGGTGTTGTTATTGTTGGATAACTGGACTTGGGACAGGTGCAACATTGAGTGTTAATAGGGCAGCTATAGCTTTACTGTGCACTACAAGTGGTAAACAAATATTTGCATATCAGTGCTCCTATTGTGGTATGAAGTTTTGTACAGTGAAAGCTTTGAGGGCTTTTTCTAGTTAATGAAAAATGTATGTGAACTGCAGACTTGCTGCATGCAACCAAATTTGACTTCTACGGTTTTGAGAGAAAATCAAGCATCTTAGAATAATATTTTTGGCCTTCAAAAAGCCTCTAGTACTGCAATGAACCCCAAGATTTTAGGGGACTACTGTTTTCATGAATTCTCACAGTTAGGAAAAGTGGCTGCTATGGGTGCTATCAAATCTTGACTTTCTATGTAAAGACTTGTCATATCACTTTATAAATTAGTTTCTACTTCAGTAGATTGTCATATACAGATTTATATAGCCTTCTGTTCCTCGTATGTCTTTAATTCTAATTCACACACATCCCAAAATATTATGTGGATTTTAAAGCCATGATGAGTCATGACCAGACCTCACATATGAATATAGTTGTTTACCTCATTTTAATTCTTATAGAAACATATTGCTAAACAATTTTTAAACCTTTCATTTTCCCCCTTTATTTTATGTCTGTTGTATATTATATGCATTTTTCTTGTCTGGAAGCTTGTCTCTTGCTTTTTCATTGTTGTCGTTTAAAAAGCTTGGTCTGTGGAGTTTAGTAATATCTCATTGATATTTGAATTCAGGTCCCATATTTTGCATCCACTGGAAAAGTGTGTTATAATTTTTTGCTTTTAGATTAGAAGTGTACCATAAAAGTCAAACCTCTTTATAGATCAACGATAACTAATCTATTCAAGCTTGAGAGGTAAAGGTAGTGCTTCAAAATATTTAGGGGCTACAGCTAATCTTGGAAGAATATTCTCTGATAGACAGTGTTAAGGCATTTCAAAATGCTTGTGAATTCTCTGAGTGATAGGTCTGGGTAAATGGGCACATCCACAGCAGGCATCAACCTGTCACTGCTGGTCCTTACGCCTGTTACTTTCTGTAGCTGCATGTGCACAGCCTGCGTCCAGGGTACAGAGAAGGAAAAGTCAGCTGTCCATATGAATCTGTTATTTCTAGGGAATGCTTAATACCCTGGTAATGATGGATAATTAACATAAATAATGAGATAGCCTGATTCTATGCCCAGCCTAAGACAAAGACCTGAGGAACCAGACTACTAGTTAAACTTTAAATTCTTCACAGATCTCCAGTGCTGCTGGTGTAGAGTGAAAGCAGTTCATCTGTCAGCACTCATGCTACTCCCACTTATTCATGTGGGGACAGGACTTAGGCAAGGCACTTCATCTCAACCTCTGTGTGTACTTTGACTTGATAATCTTCTCCTTTTTTAAATGCTCTTTTAATGACTACTCTTCAGGACTTTGCCACTTGGCCTTGGGGAATTAGATACTGCTGCTCCTGCGCCACAGAGGCTCTGATTTTTTAATTCAAAAGTCTATGTCCAGTTTTTCCTCTAATGAGAAATAATGGCTTCAGTGATAAGTATTTTTATAATTGAAGAATGAAAATATGTTTAGATGCCCCCAATTTTCTGTAAGTAAACTTTTACAGAACAGACTTCAAAATTGTACGCTCATACTTATACATGGCCAATTAACTGGAAACTCTGAGAAGACAAGCTTACCTTAGATTCTATGCTGATCCCAATCTAATACTAGTTTTATTTTCAGGCTCTGCCTCTAACAGACAAAGATGTGCTAAATATGAATAATAAAATAATTATTGTGTAATATATGTGTGTGCATATGTGGATGGGGATCTGTCCTAACCTGAGGCATGCATTTGAGTTTCCTATTTTAGGAGTTGTTTATCTAGGTACTTAATGGGAGAAGAGAAATTGCTTCAAGAACAAATTGAAAGCACCTTGTTTAGGAGGCTTCTGTCTCTCATTTTCATTCAGTTACTGAGTTAAGTTAAATACCGTTCCTAAAAGCTGACCAATAGATTTTTCCTTTGTTGGTCCATTTTTCTTTGTTGATGTTATCATAGAATCATACAATGATTTGGGTTGGAAGGGACCTTAAAGATCACCTAGCTCCAACCCCCCTGCCATGGGCCTGGTACCTTTCATTATATGAGGTTGATCAAAGTTGCATCCAGCCTTCAACATTTCCTGGCATGTGGAGTCCACAACCTGTCTGGGCAAGAAGTTCCAGTTCCAGTGCCTCACCACCCTCACAGTAAAGACTTTCTTCCTAATCTAAACCTATCCTCTTTCAGTTTGAGACCATTACCTCTTGTTCTGTCACTCCATGCCCTTGTGAAAAGTCGCTCTCCAGCCTTCTCATAGGCTTTCTTTAGGTACTGGAAGGCTGCAGTTAGGTTTCCCTGGACCCTTTTGTACAGCTCCATGCTGTACAACCCCGGCTGTCTCAGCCTGTCTTTATAGGAGAGATGCTCCAGCCCTTTCATCAACTTATTAGCCTCCTCTGGACTTGCTCCAACAGGTCCATGTCTTTCTTGTGTTGGGGGTCCCAGATCTGGACACAGCACTTGGAATCTCACAAGAGCAGAGTAGAGGGGCAGAGTCACCTCCCTTGACCTGCTGGTCACACTGCTTTTGATGCAGCCCAGGACGTGGGTGGCCTTCTGGGCTGCAAGCGCACATTGCCAAGTCATAATGGTCTTTGCATCCAGAAACACCAAGAAGTCTTTCTCCACAGGACCAGTCTTGATCCATTCTTTGGATTAGTCCTATCCAGGTGCAGCACCTTGCACTTGGCCTTGTTGAACTTTGCGAAGTTCACACAGGCCCAACTCTCAAGCCTATCAAGGTCCCTCTGGATGGCATCCCTTCCCTCCAGCATGTCAACACCACCATGTCTTGGTGTCGTTGACTGACTTGCTGAGGTGACTGAGGGTACACCCCATCCCACTGTCCATGCCACTGACAGAGATGCTAAATGTGCCAGTCCCAATTCTGTCCCCTGAGGAACACCACTTATCACTACTTTCCCCTTGGATTTTGAGCTGTTGACTGCAACACTTTGAGTGGGACCATCCAGACAATTTTTTATTCCACAGAGTGATTCATTCATCAAATCCATGTCTCTCCAGTTTAGAGACAAGGATATTGTGCAGGACAGTGTCAAATGCTTTGCACAAGTCCAGGTTGATGACATCTCTTGCCCTTCACTTGTTCACCGCTGCTGTAACCCCATCATAGAAGGCCATCAGTTTTGTCAGGCATTATTTGCCCTTAGAGAAGCCATGTTGATTGTCCACAATCACCTCATTATTTTCCATGTGCCTTAGCACAGTTTCCAGAAGGATCTGCTCCATGATCTTGCCAGGCACTGAGGTGATACTGACCAGTGTGTACTTCCCTGGGTCTTCCTTATTTCTCTTTTTGAAAATGGGGGTTATGTTCCCCTTTTCCAGTCAGTGAGAACTTCACTGGACTGCCATGACCCCTAAAATATGATGGATAGTGGCTTAGTGACTTCACTGGCCAGATCCCTTAGGACTCCTGGATGTAGCTCATCAGGTTGCATGGATTTTTGCACCCTCAGATTCCCTAGATGTTCTCGAACCCTGTCTTCTCCTACAGCAGGTGGTTCTTCATTCTCCCAGTTCCTGTTTTCACCATCTGCAGCTTGGGCACTGTGGCTTGCACACTTGCTGGTGAAGATTGAGGTAAAAAATGCCATTAAGCACCTCAGCCTTCTCCAAGTCCTGGGAAACCAGGTAGCCTGTATTCTTCCTAAATGGGCCCACGTTTTCCTTAGTCTTCTATTGCTGATGTTCTTGTGGAAGCTTCTTTTGTTACCCTTGATGTCCTTGGCAAGATTTACTTCTGCCAGTGCTTTAACTTTCCTAACCATTTCCCTGTCTGTTTGGACAATTTCTCTGTATTCCTATTAGGCTATCTTTCACTGCTTCCACCCTCTGTAAGGTACCTGTTTAAGTTTGTCCAGGAGCTCCTTGTTCATCCATGCAGGCCTTCTGGCATTCTTCCCTGATTTCCTGATACTACAGAAGCCAAGATTTCCATCAGATTTATCTATAATTTTTTAGCTTGAAAATATTGATAACTGTTCCTTATGTTGTGAAGAATTTATTACTTTTTTTTTTTTTTTAATTTTCAGTCTTTTCTTCCTGGCCCTAGTATGGATAAAAAATGACAGCTTTTGTCTTCTCTCTTTGGTCACCACAAAAATGAATTCATTGAGTGACCATGAATAAAATACTTGAGTTTCCAGAACCATACTTAGTGTCTGTGTTTCTAAAGGCTTTTTCTGGAGCTACTGTACGTACTTGTAGCTTAAAAAAGCAAAAAGAGGTTAACGTTATCCTGGAACTCTAGTGTCATAATGGAAGTGCTTTGTTTTAGTTTAAGTAAATATTTACTTTAAACATCCAAATTTACATTAGCTAAAAAGTCTCTTAATGTGTATTGTAGATTGTGTATTCTGATAATAGTGCTGAATAACGCATGCTGGAAAAGCGTTCTCAACATGCCAGAGTTCTTCTGAGATTTGCATATTATTTATGATATGATACATTCAGGCTTCCATTATTTGGAGCAACTGGAAGTCAAGCCATGCTGTTCCTGTCGGAGGTGCCACTTGCTGTGGGTGGCTATTCTGACAACTGGCATCTGGAGTTGTTGAATGAAATACGTGAAGGAGCAGAGACAGAGACTGATGAATGCTACAGCAACTGCTAGCCCTGCCAATAACAAATTGCAAAATAAGAGACTTGAGTGTCTGGAATTTTAATAATTTGGGGTAATGAAGTTTGAGTGCTGGTACCTACGGATGCTGGAAACTTTCTGTAGGTCTCCTGGATTTGGTTAGGGAAATAGCATGAAGGGTAAATTTAGTTGTCTCCTAGTGATGTGTCTGAAACACTGAACCTTTAGCTGATACTTTCTAAGATAGGTTGGCCTGCTATAGTGCAAGAAAATATGATGGAAAAAGCTGCTCCACCATCCTGTTGAACAGGATCACTGGTATAAGAGAGTAGCCATCAGTGTAGTGGTGGGGAGAAAGAGGAGCAGGCCTTGGGAACTTAGAGGAGATTACTGGTTTTGAAACAGATTAAGGGCTGGTTAATTTTAAGGTACTGCAGGGGCAACATAGCAATGTGATAACAGAAAACACAGTACTTCAGGTGTTAATAATAATTTAAACTGGTGCCTTTCATTGATATGCATGTGTTAGCAAAAGGTAGCTAGATCCTTTTTAATTGAAAAAAATCCCACTCATTTGATCTCGTGATGTAGTATTTAATGCTTATAAGGTGAAAGGAGATATTTAAAGATTTATATTTTAATAATTTTATAATAAGATAATGCTGACTTAGTGCAGCACACTGAGTGGTAACATCTTTTTGCATGTATTTAAGCACTCAGCAAAAATTAAAATCTTACCTTTAGTGTTTTATGGCCAAGTCAGTAAAGCACAGTACCTTTGCTTTTAATAAACAGATAAGATGCAAATACAGAGTTTTCTGTGTTTTTGGTCAGGAAACTGACACCTTCATATTTTGCAGAACTTTATTAAACATGAGGGAGAGGCAAAGTGGAGGATCTGTTGGGGTTATTTTCCTGATGTTGGAGAATAGGCTTTTACTCTTGTGTGCGAATCCAGTCAGTTCAAACCAAGTGAAAAGCTCGGAAGCGCTTGGTGGAGGCTAATTAGAAGCCTCCACCATCACTGCCGACAGAATCTGTTTGCACTCAGTGTTCTTGGCACCCTGCACACCGCTGCACTGATTTCACTCTTCATCTGCCACCTCTCTACAGCCGCTGAGCCTGTTCCAGTCCAGAGCCACTGGCCTGAGCAGGATTTTCCAAGCGGTTGCATCTCTAATAGCCTGCACCCTTTCAGTACCAAACCTTAAAGCTGGACTGGGAAAGACTTTATGCCTCTTTTCCCACTTGATGAATGTGTTAACAAATGCAGGATCAGGGAAAAGGAGCGTAATAGGAGAAATTAACAGAATTAGGAGCTGAGAACAAATGATAGCAGTGGAAATGGTGAGCAAGCGAGGACAGGCAACAAAAGCCAATAAATTGAAAGCAGAAATCGATACATAAGAACCATTGAGTGCACTCTGCATGAAAAGCTTGGACTGAAATTCTGTATTCCTAGGTCTTCCTGTTTGTTCCTTGGTAATTTAGAAATAGTTGTGAAACACTGGGAAAGTGCAATTCCTTGCTCTGGTAAACTCAGAGGATTACTTAATCTATTATTATTACCAGCTAGTCTACTGAAGCAGTACAGACTTCTGCTCTAATGTAAAGAATGACTTATGCAGAGATGAGTATCTATTTACATGTCAGAATGTATGTTTTTCAGCTTAAACACAGTTATTGGAGTGGTCCTTTGCTGCTCACGTTAAGTGAGTTGGATGGAGAGGGGCAGGGAAAGATAAGCCTTCATTGCAGTGCCAGGAACTCGTGTCTGTTGAAGTTCTGCTCATTCTGTTACTCCTCTTCTTGTGTGATTTCACTGTCATCATATGTACAACTTTTTTTACCGTAAAGTATGTACTCGGTGTAGAGAAGGACATAATTTCTGAAACAGTGTGATGAGACTGGGGACAACGTGGCCAGTCCCTGTTCTTTCAGTTAGCCAAAATATTAATCCTGGCTCTGCTTCCTGCCATGATCTCTTTGCTTGACCAACCCCATTTTTTTGCAACAGCCAGGGAATATGTTTTATTGAGTATCTGTCATATGACATGGGACAGGAGTGATCACAGTAGATGTCCATTGCTTTTCTCAACTCTCAGCTTTTGACAAAGCACCTCATATTTCATCTGCAGTTTTGCTGCCTGATACATCTTTGACTATGGGACAAAGAGATGGCATGTGTGTTGGATGGAGAGAAGTGATGAGGGAAGCTGCCTCTGGATTCCTACTGATCCTGTGCTTGGGAAAGCTTTCTTGCATGTGGTAGAGATCAGTGACCTTCCTCCTGCTGGAAGTTGGAAGCTTCCTTGGCAGTTTGAAATTGATCTGTTGAGGTCTTCACGTAACTGTAAGTTACTTGAGATGCACTACAGTATACTTTTTAAGTAAAACGGGGTGCTTTTTAAAGTAATTTAGCAAAGCAGAAATGTTCATTAATGAAAAATGCAAAAGCCCAGAGTTTTAGTAATATTTACAATTTGAATGGAAATATGTCTGGATAAATTCATTGTGTAGATATATAAAAAATCTCTTCTTCTGGAATAGGAAAACTTGGAGATTATATCGAGAAGTTTCTGAAAACTGAAGTGATAAGGTTTATTTACATGCTAGGAAGCTTAGTAAATCCATGTTTTAAATGAGAGAAAACCGTTAATATAGTATTCTGTGGAAAAGATGTTATTTTGCAGTTCTACTGTTTTAAATATATATTTAAAATTGTTTTGAGGTGCATTATTGAAGTTATTCTAAGCAGTATTTGAACATAGTTAAAGTCCACAGAAGAGAACTAAATAAATGTCTGAAACAGACACTGTGATTGTTCGTTGAAATTTTTAGTAGCCTGTATTCCAAGTCTGACTCAGCTCTGAAGTTGATTAAATGAATTACTTAATAGTAGCTGGTTTTTTATCCAGATTCAGCAATATTTAATATTTAAAATTTAGCACGTTAGGAACTTTTTTGTTTAAGTAGGACATCTATCACTAATTTTGAAGAAAATGTGAAATTTTATTAGCCTAAATAGATATTGTATTGTTTTGTATCTCCTGAAAACTCACTGAATGTAGCACTTTAATGAAAAGCATATGGTAGTTCTTGTGAGTGAATAGAGGAATAGGGATTTTGCTGCTAGAGTAATTGTATGGGATTTTGCTGTTACAGTAATTATATGGTAATAAAGTTTGGGGGTTTTTTGTGATTTTGTGGTTGTTGGAGTTTTTTGTTTGTTTGGGTTTTTTTTTCTTGATCAGTATGACCTGATACAAAACCAAAGTCAAACCTGTGAGGACAATAGGGTGCAGAGTCTCTGGGGCCGGCAGTAACTTAGCAAAAGTATGCAGGGAGGTCAGAGATCAGTTTAGGGGCCCATTTATCAAGGGAATGAGTGAGGAGAGCCCCCTCATCGTTGGTTCACAAGTTGATTTAGAAACCAGGAGTGAAAGCAGCAGGATGGAAAGCGCAGCTGAGATCTCTCAAGCAAGCACACTGATGGCACTGAATGCCTTTCTGGGTCATGGTCGTTTCACCAGCAAAGGGTTGATTCCCCAGTCCCCCCAGCAAAGGGAAGGGCAAAGGCCCCAGCTGGGGGGGAGGAGGAGGAGGGCATGTGGCTCACGCCCTTTCATTCACAAGCACAAGGATGGCAGAGGGCCCAGACTCTTCATAGAAGTCCTGCACAGCAGCTTTCAGTCTAAATTCATGCCACTGATTAGATGCAAAGTTTCTTTTCATTCATAGTAGCCAATTCATTCCAGCGAGCAGAGAAACATAACATAAAGTATAGAAAACACAGCCAGCAGTTGCCAATTTCTAGGCAGATTAAAACCTTTCTTCTGTAGCTGAAGTATGCTTATCATGTAGATTTCCCTCATCATGACTGGTTTTCAAAGTTAAACACAATAGCAGAGTGGGCTCTAGTAAGCATTTGGTATGCTTTGAAACTTTGCTGCCTAGCTAATTAATGTGATTTCAGTTTGGAGTATGGGCTGTGATGCTGGTTTTTTTGTAAAGAAAAAGCTCTATGAAGAGTTTAGAATAAAGCTGTAATGATTGGTGTGACTGTAATCAGCTTTTTGTCAAGGTTTTTTTAACCTTGAAAACTATCCATACCTGTTTTCACATGTAACATTTTTGTGTCCATGTCTAATTAGCACTGTGTGGGCTGGCTGTCCCCCCGCCAACCTCCCCCCCAACCGCCAGGTTATGTTAGTAACTTAAAACTTAATTGGAAGACAACTATTTCCAGTAAGGTAGAAGAGTTCTGTGGGTAGCTGAAAATATTGCAGAAAAGCATTCACACTTACTAGATATTCATGCTCTAAAGGTGAAAGTGGCCTGTATGACTTAGAAAATGAATTCACTTACTAGATCTTCAAATATTGGAGCACATGTACTGTACTGTCATAGCTTTGCTAGGTTTGAATAGGTTTGCAGAACTAGGAAAGAAATTTTTTTATATTGTTACGTAGGTACCAGAGTAACAGTCGCTTTCAAAATGCTTTCTCTGATTTTGTGTCTTGTTTTGCATGATAGGTGTGATGTATACGGTCAGATTTCGGGTTTGTTTATGTCTCAGTTGTTTTGTAAAATGAAATTAAAGCCACAGTAGATTAATTTTTGTCTTCTGAGCCTGAACTATCCTACTGGCTGGGAAGTAAAGGGTCCTAAAACTTCTTCCGAACTGCATTCAGAAACATTCAAGAAGTGATAGAGCTATGGGTTCAGTGCATGAGAAAAAAATTAAGTATTTCAAGGAATTAAAGATGATGATGAATTAGAATAAAAGATCTTAGTGATCTAAATTCATAGGATGAGCTAAGTACTGTCATGCCCAATCGTTACTAGGTCTGACCAGAATAAAAGGGTGTTTGTTTATTATTGCTGTCTGACGACATTCTTCTTCCCCTCTGCTGCACTAAACTGTCTGCAGTTTCTTATGATGCTTAAAAATGGAAATAAGTCTTTGTAATTAAAATATTTCTGTAGCTGTTTTGTTTAGTCCTTGAACATACTCAGCTGTACTAAAGCACAATTGAGAGGTGGTATTTACATTATTTTCAACCACTTGAAAAGATATTTTGGAAAAAGGACCCCAAAAAGCGTATGAAAACAAAACAGTGCTTATGACACTGCCCTGGATGCTCATGATTAGTGTGTTATTTCTGCCTTATTTTTCAAGTGGTAAGAAGTGTTCTCATTGTTAGTGGGACCCAATTAAAAATAATTATGCCCTGGCATTTTCCTTTCTGATACAATTTGGGCTGCATTGATTCTCCATTCTGTCCCTAAAGTTTAGGATATGAATTGAGTAAGAGGTTTCGATTATGTTCGTTTTGGTTATGGAGGTGTGTGTGTTTTGTTTAGTTTGTTGTTGTTGTTGTTTTCCAGATGTGATGCATAAAAAAAAATCTCAATGTTAATACAATAGAAGTGCTAAAACATTTGAAATGCAATGTGTTGTATCTCACATGCCATGAATCTTAAATTGAAGGTCAGAGATTTCAGGAGCCATATATATGGACTTATGAAGCTCAGGATGCTACTAAAATTACTTGAATTCTTCATCCCCACAAAATCCAATGGGTGGTTACAGAATTTCAATATTTTTTACCTTTTCAAAAAATTAGGATTTGTTTCTATTGCTTCATTACATTTGGAGAATTATTTATTTTCTTGTTTCATTTTTGTATAGTTTGACAGTTATAATTGAAAGTAAAAGACATTCTGATGCAACTTTTTTTTCCTAATGATGCTTCAAAAAGTTGTAACTCGTTCTTGCAGTGTTACACAGATTAATTGGCTTTGTACCTGTAGATTGGGGAACAAAATTGTCTAGTTTCATATTTATGAAAGTTTTCAACTCCTAAAATATTTTCCAGCAAACCATCCAAGAATTTGAGAGAAAATATTGATGACACTGTATTTCTTATTTCATAAAAGGAATACTTTAATTCCCTAAACTTAGTTTCATTGCTTTTGAATGAAGCCTTTGGTTTTTTGAAGATGGTCAAGAAAGTATGAAGACTGTGCCTTTGAAAGTGAGTGTGAATTAAAGGTAAGACCCATATGAGTCTGACATTTCTAACAGGTAGACTTTCAGATATATGTATCTTACCTAAACAAAGCTGTTAGCAAATGTGTCCAGCACAGAGGTCCAATGCTCTTATAGCTATTTAGGAGTGCCGTCTGTTCCTGATCATCACACGCTTTTCAAGTACCAAACCTCAGTGGTCTGGGATACCTTTTATGCTACAGTTCATGTCAACAGTTTCATTTGCTATTGCAATAAATGGTATTTTGTCTCCAAAAAGGTGTATTTCATTGCCTTATTAATCCTTGAGATTATAAATGGATGGAGAAAAGTGAAAGGAAATAAATGCATCTTGTTACATCAAATATGCTTCTTCAGGAAGAACTTCTTCACTGAAAGGGTAGTTAAGCATTGAAATGGTCTGTCCAGGGAAGTGGTGGAGTCACCATCCCTGGAAGTGTTCAAGGAACAACTGGATGTGGCAGGTAGTGCTGTGGTTTAGTTGACATAGTGGCGTTCGTTCAGCGGTTGGACTTGGTGATCTTGGAGGTCTTTTCCAACCTTAACGATTCTATGATTTCATGTTATAACTAGGAAAAAATTACTACCATAGCTATTTAAATGTTTTATTTACAGAACATCTCTCACTGCTATATCCAAATGTTAAATGTAACCCACAGAGGTCCGGTATCTCTAGGATTGTGATCTGTAAATTCAGGAATGGCCCACCATTGTAGCTAGTGTTTCCACAGTTCTGTGGAAGCAGTTAACTGGTACTATAGTAAATGTTCATGCCTCTGTGACCTTTTTTTTGTAACAATGGCTTTTTACTGCAGCTTCTTAGTACTTACAAAAAAAAAAAAAAAGGAAAATCATGATATTTCCAAGCTAATGCCATCAGAATATCTCAGAACCTTGCTTAACAGTCTCCTAATTTCTAAAACAAAAAACTTCATAAAAGAATTCACTTTAAAACCTCACAGAATTATCTGTTAGAAATTTGTGATACTTTTCTGTGTATTTTATGCAGCGTAAAGGAAGAAAAATTAGCAATTGGTAAGAAGTGGACTGGCAAAGTCTGCAGTTCAGCCTTGCTGCAAATTTTGTAAAAGAAAACACATACATAGAAAACAGATACAAGCAACTTAATTCTCATTCAAGAATTAAAGGATTTCCAAAATGGGCTTCTTCCTGCACTTAATGCAGACACACTGAAGCACAAGTTTGAAAAGAAGATTTCAAAGTTGTATGCTTTTGAAAAACTTGGACATCAATGGAAATTCAATGTGTGCATCAGTCCTAAAATCGTTTGCTAAAAAATATTCATCTAGGATATTAAAAGCACTGTCAACTTTCTAGCCCTAAGTAAATTCTTGCCTTGTGGACATTATGATGAGCATCTTCCACTTATATACTAAGCAGTGTGACTAACAGTTGTCATATGGTTTTTGCTTTTTCATCTTTTCTGCGGGAGGGGAAAAACATGTGCAGTTGACTGTTTTGTTTCAGGAGGGCTATGGGCTTTTTTTTTTTCCTTTTTTTGTTTAAATACTCTTGTTGCTATGTTTTCGTTAAGGGATGACAAACCCAAAGGAATGCGTTCTGCACTTGAGGCGGAAGGTAGCCGAGACACCGATGCGCCTTGCTTCCTGTAAGAACATCAGGAAATGTTTCTTGTGTAACCATTGGCTATGCTCTAAGGTTTTGTTTTGTTTCCTAAATATGAATTAATGAGACCATTACTTGCAGAGAGCTGTGTAAAGCCTAGGGAGCAGAAATGTCCGTCATAACCATTATGCTGAATTTTGACAATCTGCTACATTATCAAGGCCCTGCCATATTAAAATTCTATGGAGAAGGTGAATAGGTGTGATGTTTCTGGTTTATTTTGCTGCAGAGCTGTGTCTGTGTTCTGCATTAGTTGGAATTATTAGGCACTGACGGCTTCAAGTTGGAGTATATGTACAGTTACGTGGATCTGTTATGGGAATATGGGCCTTAATTAGTATTCCAGCTGAACATAAATCCATGTAAGTGGATTTAATGATTACATGGCTTTACTCTTCTCAGGTTTGATTGTCCTTCATAGAAATGAAAGCCTTTTAATTGCATCTTTGCAGAACTCACTTTTCTTTGCAAAGAAAGCCAGATGATTTTATATGTATAGTTGTGCCTCATTGCAAATGCGTAGTAGCACCCGTTTTCACTTCTACCTTCTATGGCTACAGTGTGTAGAAAAAATTATTTAGTGTTGAGATGTGTTGTTGAGAGTGTGTTGCTTTATTTAGTGTTGAGAGTGTGTTGCTTGTAATGGGCTTCCATGCCCCTGGATACTGAGGGCACCCCAGTACAGGCATACTTGCTGTTCTCCAGATATCCAGAGGCTGTTGTTTTTTGCACTTGTATTACCAATCATTTTAAAAGAAAAGAAAACACACCCTAAAACTAACAAACAAAAAACTGAAAAAGCCACCCACAACCCAAACAAAAACAACAACAACAACAAAACCAAAATGCGCAAAAAAGGGAGAGGGAGCAGAACCCAGGAAAAGCAGCATTTGAAGTTTAGCCCTATGGTGCTGTGAGCATACTTCTAAAAGCACGGCTTGTAAGTCTTAAATGATTTAAGGATCCTTTTTTTTTTTTTCATTGGAATCAGTATTTTCCTTTAAAGATGTAACCTGAATACTCATTAAAACTTAATCCAGAACTCTACATTTCCAAACTGCAAACATAATTGACTAATACACGAAGGGAGATAGAAATAATATTTCTCTGACATTACATCACAAGTATTGGGTGTGCTCTACTGTGTCCTTGACATTGTTTCAGCCCAGAGTTAGCTACCACTCTCTTGCTTTTGAGGTCTCTGACCTAATGCCTCTTTGAGAGAAGTGTTCTTGTTCTTCTAACATGAAAAAAAAGGGTTGAGTTCCTGCTTGCATCAGCACATCCTTATTGTTCTGGCTGCTTTCTCCAGATTTTTTTTTCTCCTGCGAGTGAAGTTGAGTGAAACGGTTGTCAGAGTTTTGTTTTCATAGAGCTTAGAAGAAAGTGTTGGTCCTTGAAAATTCATATAGTCTGACTCTGCTGTGGTGGCAGGAAAAAAGGGTATGAACACGCTAGTGGTTGCTAGTTAAATTAATATACTCTATTGAGGATTACTCTATTTCCAGAATACTACATTAAATTATGTGCAATTAATGTATAGTTCTTTGTGCATTCCAAATATCTAATTAAGCAGAACTTTTATGAGCTTCTGAGACTCAAGTAAGATATGTTTAGCATACAGTCCTGTGGATAAGCAAAAATATAGAGAAAAATGTTGATGCTGGGTTTTGCCTTGCAAACTTGCTGAAAGTTGATGTTTGAAGGATATATTTCAGTAAGAGTCTCTGTCTTTTCTAAAAATGAATGTGAAGTATACAAAATGAGCAAAGTGGCTTGATCATGAAGTTCTAACGCAGTATGAACCCAGCCAGAATCATGTAAGGGAACTTTAAAACATGTTATAAAATTATTGTAGCCATCTAAACCAAATTCTAAAAAAGCATTACTGTTCAGTCCATGTGTGAGGGAGTGCTGCAAGTGTCAATATCCTGACAAGAATCCAGCACTGACATTTTACTTTACTTTTTGCTTAGAATAGCCTAATGTTACATCATACAGACAGCATATTTTGAATGGGTAACGTGACATTTATTGAAAATGTCTGGTTTTATTTGTCAGTGCAGATTAAACATTGAAAATTGATAAAAATATTTTCAAA
Source organism: Platyrinchus mystaceus (assembly GCA_035041135.1). Classification (NCBI taxonomy): domain Eukaryota; kingdom Metazoa; phylum Chordata; class Aves; order Passeriformes; family Tyrannidae; genus Platyrinchus; species Platyrinchus mystaceus. Next base: position 118,174,272 of record JAWWLV010000088.1, read on the forward strand.
GTCAATTTTTCACCAAAATCAATGACTAGGCATGTTATACTTTTCTGAGAGCAAGACATGGTTCATGGTAGTAAGGTAAAATCAGACGTGTAGTTCCTTCTACCCAAGTTGCTGCAGTTTTGCTCTTGCTTCAACCAGAGACAAACAGTAAAGCTGGGGATGTTTTCCTGTGGTCAAAAATTAATCCATTGGCATTCATGAGGATTGCAAAGCGCATATGTAGTCTAAACATAGGAGCTGGGAGGACTATGTCTACTTGGCTTGTCTCTAGTGCTCAGGAATCTCAAAAACTAGACATGTCAGACCTTTGTGCAGATTTTACAGCACTGGAAATTGTGAGACTGAATAGCCTGAAGGAACTGCTGATAAGTTTTCTTCTGGAGATCACAGGAGATTTCACATGAACATTGAACTCACTGGTCCAGTACTGTGGATCAAATTAATTCGAACTCCATTACTTTATCTGAATTGCACAAATTCTGTTGCGTAATCTAAAAAAAAATTTAAATATCCCATAGCTCAGCAACCTTGTTATCTGTGAATTACCAGGAGCATCCCTCTCAAAAAGAGCAGTATGCATGCACTTCTCCCTGGGTACAGAAGAGGTTTTGGACTTTAGGAAGCCAAATCTGCTTGTCCTGTACTATATTATGTGATCCCATGGAAAACCAGTGGTCCAGTTAGTTTCTAAAAAGGAGGCTGTAGGGGCACAAGATATGAACTTTATGAGTTAGATCTAGATCATGTAATTCTTGCAGAAAACTGGAAAAAGTGCTCTTTAGAAGTAAGAGCAAAACTTTGCCTCAGTTCCTCCATTATTGAGAACATGAGTAGAGCAGGGCACATACAATAAGCAGTCGGGTCTTTTTTTTTTTCTCCTTTGTTATGAGGGGAAGGGAAGCATGCATTCAGTTCCAATAAATGCTGAACACTTCAGGAAGAAGAGAGATTTGTTTTATTGTTTGTTCTCAGATGATTCCCTGATAGTCTGGAAGGACTGTAAGGATCTGATTATGTAGGAGCAGGACAAATTTGCTGCTTAAATGAAGAATGTCAAGTAGCTATTGGGATGGACGCCAGGCTGACAACACTGCACAGAGACTTGTGCAAGGTACATTCAGAAACCCTTCTGGTTTCATGGTGTGCTGTAATCCAGAACGTTGCTGCTGGAACTTTTCATGTGCAGAAGGGATTTGAAAAAAAGGAATCTGTCTGTGCAAATATAATATGCTTGACCATTTGCAAATGGGAGCATGTTATGAAATATTTTCAAATCCACATCTGGGTTGGGTAGAGAAAACAAGAATCCAAATTATTGTTGAGTTATTACAGAATGACTTAGTCCTGCTTTCTTGAACATAATTTGTTGCATAGATAAATATTGGTATAAAGCCATTACACTCACTGTTACCTGTTTGCATATGGGCTGTGTGACAGACAGGGTATGTGCTTGTAGTTGACTTCTCAGTCTGATCTTGCTGCTAATCTAATCCTTTTCATGCTTTAGCCTCTGAAAAAAGGCCCATGTCCAAGGCCCTTTTCTATCTGAAAATGCACAGTCCAATGCTTGATAATACCACATGACCAGGAAGACTCCTTTGGCTGTTAAATCCTTCGAATACTCCTTGTGTTTGCCTTGCAAAATTTGTTGTGTGTTGACTACCACAGCATAGCTCAGCCAAGAGCAGCTCTGTCTTCACTGGGGATTTGGCTTCAGTTTGGCCCACCTTTTCTGCACATGGAGACCTTATTTTATTTATTTATTTATTTATTTATTTATCTCAGGCTTATTTATTTGAGCACATTCTGGTTGCTCTAAATCTTGCCTATTTCTGAGCACTTACTCTGGTCCAGAAGGACTTAGCGGTACTGGGGCCTCCACCCTCCTTTGTTTCTTAGGTGAACTCTGATTTTTCAAAATAGGCAGGAAATTGTACTCTTTTCCTTTGGTCCATTTCTTTGAATGAAAGTGAAAAAGAAGTGTCCTTGATGTCTAAAAGGATAACTTAAAAAACAATATCTGGATGTCACCCATCCCTTTGGAAAATGAGACAAGCTTTTTGGTGCTTCCAGAAGGGATCATATGTCTGTGAGCTCCTTGGAGCTCTTTGCGTCTGTGTTGCTCTTTCCTTCAGATTAGAGGGAAGATAGGAAGGTGTTTCTTCCCTATAATACAGAGTATAGGAGTTAGGTAGGTGTTTGGAGTACAGGCAGTGAGGTTTCAGTACTTTTTCCTGGTTTGGAGGACATGAGTGGAAGGAACAGGAACATGGTATCAAAACAAAACAACCCAAATTACAGTCAGCAAACAGGATGATAGACTTCCTGGAAGCATTTAGTTTACTGCTCAATTTGATTTAATGATAAGTCAGTTTGTGCATTTTTTTTGAGCTCTTCTTTTTAAGAAGAACAACAAATTCAGCAGTACATACTACTGCATCACCATTTAGTTGCTGGAATTTTTTTTTATGACAAACATAGCTGCTTGTTTTAGTTGTGTATTTTATTCTTTCAGTTAGTTGCAGTCCATAGCAAACTTGAGAAGTGAAGACTAGCACTTAGTTCCATAATTCAGTCAAAGATATTTTAAGGATATGGGCTGCTGCTGCTGCTGCTATGTAATTGGCCATACTGTTTTAGGATGGAAGGTTAGGGTCAGATCTCTTGGGAATGATGGTTTTGTTTATCCATAGAGATAGCATCCATTCTGTAAATCATTGCACTGCAGTCTTCACAGTAGAAGAGGCTAGAAAAATATTTTGAAATGAAACTCCGTCTCTTCTAAAAAAAAAAAAAAGCCTGTGGAAAGTTTATAACTGTGGATTTGGCAACTTTGCTCTGTACTTATCCCAGTTTCTTTCACATGCTGCTGTTAAAAATCAAAGTTTAGCAATTAGTGATTTTTAACAGGGAGTTTTGGGGAATTAAGATTAAGCCTGAAAGACCAAGCAATCTGCTTTTCTCTTTTCTTCCTTCTGACAGAATTTCAGCCTATTAGTGTAGTGTCTGCTTCATTTTTGTGTGTGAAGTATTAATTCTTCTTCTGGGGTTGTGCTTCATAATTTAAAGCGAACCATTCTTCCCACAAGTTTTCCTTCTTTTTCCCCTTAATTTTTGGTATAAAAGTGAATACTGAAGATCTGGAATAGTGTTAGTAGAGAGCATCTTGCCCTGACCTTGGATCAAGGCATCTTGCCCCACTTGCCTCCCTGCTGCTGGTCCTTCCTACAGTCAGGATCTAAGGGTAGAAGGAAGATGAAGAGGTTTCTATCAGGATCATGAATAGACAGAAGACTTTCACACTTGATCTTGGCACCAGCTGTCTTCCTAAAGCTGCTCTGTAGCCACGGTTCTGCTTCTGAAGCTATTTTGCCTGCATTTTCAAGCTATCTCTACCAGTACATTCATGTATTGCCATGGCTCAGATGGGTTGGTCATTTCTGTGCCAGCCATACCCTGTTCCTTAAAAGGGGAAATAAGGCTTTGTAGTGGAGGAGCAGCATCTTGTAGTCAGAAAATGAATCTGTGGTCACAATAGCTTTTATTACTGCCCAACAGATGAGCCTTTCCATGGCTCACTGTCTGCAAATGCAATGCCTTTGGTTTGCCCAGGTATGACAAATTATAATGATCTATTATGGGCACAAGGAAAACCTGCAGAGGCGTCATTTCCTCCTCCAGAGGAAGGACTGCAGGATCCAAAACTATTGAAGATGCTGGGAAACAATACTTGATATTTATTTATGGTTTTCTTGATTTCCTGGTCCCACTAACACCATTGTTCCCTTGTGTTGTTCTTAGAAATCTGATATCTGGAGTTTTGAATGGTTTAGACAATTCTTTTTTTTACTTTGGAGAATAGGAACTGAGAGTTCATTACAGCAAATTCATGAATGAAGTAAAAAATAAAATAATAAAATGATGTTCCATATCCTTGTGTAACCTCATGTGGAAAGACTCAGTGAGACATCAGTCTGTGGAATCAATGTGGGTGTCTTGGTAAGCAGCAGTATGTCCTGGTGCGAGCTGCACTCAGTGCTGTCAAACTCCAGTTGAGTATTAACAGATGGCAGTTGCCACCAACGTGCTCTGCTTGTGCTTGGTTACTGGTGGTTTGGTGAGGAGGATGATTTGCGTGATGCTTTGACAGCTGAATATTCTCCTTTCCTAATTTAAGTAGTGGTTCTACAGACTGTCCCTGTGGACTGATGGGGAGTGAGAGTTTCTGGTACTTTTTTTTACGTACTAATATCTAAAAAAATCCACAATGCTTTCTGCTTCAGCCAGAGGATGGTTTAAAGCTTTTGATTATAGCCTAAAAGAATGAGGCTCTCATTTCAGAAGGTAATAATAAGCTCTCTTGTCTTAGGGTCCCAGCATTCAAGCAAAAAATTTCATTAAGAATGCAATGAAAATGGTATTGTTAATAAGGTTTTGCATTGTTTCCGTGTAAAAATGAGTGAAAGGAACAAGAACAGCCATGCAGTCTTTGTGTTCCTGAAGAATACATGCTTCACAAGATGGTGTGGTGAAGTTGAGCAATTATGCTGGGAACTCATCAAAGCCAAAGACAGGCCATAAACCTATGTAAGACAAAAAATAAAGAGTCTGTGCTTGAATAGGAAAAGCAGAAAAGAAGGGATGAGTGAGAGGAAGATAGCCTGTGAATGTGTGAGGGATTATTTCTCCCCATCATGCATGTAGAATCCAGTTCCATATTTTTTTTTGAAAGTAAGGCAATCTAGCTAATGTGGATAAACTCAGTTGGTGTGGCTTTATTCCTGCAGCCTTATTCTGAATGTCAGGATGCTCTAAAATCATCTACTCGGTGATCATTGTATTCTTCAAGAAATGAAACCTCTTTGATGGACGTAAATGGAGATTAGCATGTAAGTATCCTGTGATATAATTAATGTTCAGCAGATACATAGATATTAGCATAAAGGAAAAATTCAGAGAGCTAGTTTTTTATCATATACTCTTTTTGATAGTTATCAAGCCATTAAAGAAATAAAAGATGCACTATTCTTTGCATTTGCACAGTTGATGCATCTCATGAATCAAATATAAGCTAAAAAAATATTATTAATGATTGCATTTCCATGGAAATTGGCTCAAACTCATATAGGCAGATGGATATTTACGAGACCAATTCAGGGCAAGCAATAGGGACATATAACAATCATACGGTTTTTGTATGAAACTGTGTGTGAAGTAAAATAACTTAAATTTTGATACAATTGTATTCTTTTTGGAGTTAAGACAACTAACACTGGCATCTAATCTTCAGAAACTGGTCCTTTTCTCCTTTATTGATTTTATTATTTGTATAATGAATTAGAGGTCTGCTTCAATATACTTATACAAGCTGTAGTGGTTACAAAATAATTTTTAAAATAAAAAATAGTTAAGATACTTTTAGTTTTTCAAGGTGAATTTTAAACCCATTTCTTGTCATCAGAATATCTTCTGTGGAGAATCAGTCCTGGTTGTAGTTTAATCTTTTAAAACTCCAGTAAGATACAGTTGAATGAGGTCCTCTTCTTTCATTGAGTGTCACTGATTCCTATGGGATCCTGAATCAGAATATGGGGGTCTGGCTCTGCAAATCTGAAAGCTGAGCCTGTGGCAGTGTGCAGAAATTGTAAACCTCAGTTTACTGCTGCAGCCAGTTTAGTACTTCAGAGTACGCTCATTGTTTAGTTTGTTCAACCTATTTTTCAGGGAAATGTTAATTCTTTTTTCCTCCCCAGACCTTCAGACCTTAAGTAATTACCATGACTTTGGTCAGCCTTGCTTACCAAATTCAGTATTCTGTTCTGTTTCCTGGGAAGAGTCCATTGACTAGTTGACAAGAAGATTGCTTTACAATTAAGAAATCCTTTAATTTGGTTTCATTTCTGCCATTGGACAAATACGGTCCGAGGTACAGGTGTTATATAAGCTACTGTTGGTAGCAATTAATGCATCTTGGGTTTTGTGGACTGGTTGTTTACTGGTTAGGGATGGCAGAGGGCATTCATATCACAGTGTTACATTTCTTTTAGAATTCTAAAGTGTGAAAACTAGGAGTGATAGTAGGAGCTTTGAGTTTGAACAAATACTGAAGATTAAAAGTTGTTTGGTATGAGTGCAATGGGACTGTGTGTTGACAGTGACATTTGGTGCTACATAGTGGTACAACCAGAATAGTATAATTCCCAGTAAATTATTCTTTTAAATATAGGTAAGTATGTGTGTTTCTGTGTGTTCTTGAATACCCACCACAATCACTATCTTCCAAAGTAGTCTGTCACTAAATTTACTGCTGCTTTCTGACCTCTTTACAAAGAGATCCTGCTCTCTGTCTTTGAATTCCTTTGTGAAGAAGATCCAGTTTTCCAATGACATTTTGAGAGCTTGGGGGGGAGGAGGAAGAAGAAATTTAAAACTGCAAACCCATGTCACTTTACCAGGGCAGGCATATAGGACTTCTGCTTGGTTTAACTATCTGAATTAAAATACTCCCTTGAAAGTTTGCGCCAAAAATTGACTGCTCTACATATGTGTATAGAAGGAGAATTGCTGTTAAGACTATTTTGTTGCTATTAAGGGAATTACTATTAAGATAGATTACTATTCTGCTGCCAGAATGGTTCTCCTGATCCCAAGTGCGGGGTATATATAGTCTTGGACTTCAAATTCAGGATTGAATTCATGGAGATGCTTCAGCCACTTTGTTCATGGTGGCTATCGTTAAAGCTCATTTTAATAACCATCCTGGCTGCTTTTGCTGTTCTCGTACATTGTTCCTTGAAAGTTGTGATTTAATTGATTTGTAGTTAATGCTACACGTCCAAGGCCAGTGGATAGGTTGCAGGTTAGTATTATCTTGGATTTTGAATAAAGTCTGGTTTATTGTACACAGAATTGCAAACTTTTATTTCCCCCATGATTTGCAGAACATGAAAGCACATGAGTGCATCAAGGTCATGGCTGGGCTTCACGAACGAAGATTTGGGAAGGGTTCTACCCACGCTTGCTACAGGCACGCTGATGGCTGAAAAGGCCAATGCGAGATAA
>JAWWLV010000088.1:118181433-118245261 GCA_035041135.1 Platyrinchus mystaceus
AGGCCTCCCGGTTGGAGGCCAGAGTAGACCAGTGGTGGAGATCAATATGGCCAAGGCTGAGAGATTGTTTCAGGGAGGCATCAAGGTACTTGAACATCATATGAAAACTGCTCTAGTGGTATTATTTCAAATGCATCTGGAAATACAAATCTTAGTATTCTTAAATAGTGACAATGTTGTATGCATATTTTGTCATTACTAGTCAGAGGTAGGCATGCTTGGGATAACTGTAGAAGTGTGGATTCACTTTAATTTTTGTTGTATTTCTTAGGAGCACATTCTCCATGATGCTTTTTCTTTTTTGTTGTTTACCGTAACTTTTGTTGACAGTAGTAAAGCCTTGCTTTGGGTCTCGGATTGTTTTCAAGGCCTTTTTATGACTTAGAGTTTGTATTTATTTAATAATTCTTCAGTACCGTCTGTGTTGCTAAGCTAGTGGCTGAAATGAGTTCAGAAGCCAAGAACATCTTAATTCTTGGTGAAATAAGTGATCTAAAATAACATAGTTTTCTCAAGACCTTATTTTTGCCTTGCAGATAAAAGTTGTTTCACAGTGCATTTAAATAACAACACTGTTGTAGTATAGACCTGGATTTTTTTGATTATGGAGATTCTCAGCTAGGTATATTTGTAGGAGAAGCCAGAATATATATCACTGTCTGGGAGTTTTTGCAAAATAAGACAGTTGTCTTATTACGACTCAGAAATGAGGCAGATGATTGTTGCATGAACTGAGGCATCATTGCGTATAAGTCTGTCTAAATACAGACCTGTCTAAATGGTGAGTAATAGGAATTACCCAAGATGTGAGAGAGATTTCCTTATGTAGGGGAGCGTTCTGCTTAGCACTGATTAATGGGATGCACTTAAATGGGATGTTTCAGCTTTTTTCTGTGATCAGGAGAGCACTTTTTAGAAGTACTATACTCACTGCAGCTTCCTTCTCAGCTTTGCAAAGAATTGAAATTGTGGTAGAAAACTTCTCTTTCGTATTCCTCTTTGCTTTGTGTTTTTCTTGGCATAAGTGGGAAAATACAAAAGACAGCCAGAACTGGCACAGAATAGTGTTTGAGAAGTACACTTTGTTTACACAGCTCTGGCAATAAATATTGTAGAACTCTCAAACATTCTAATTTCTAATTAGCATGTATCCATACTAAACTTTAAATAAACTCATAATTATGGACTGTACATTCCAATATTAGAAAAAAAAAGTGTCATGTTTTGAAAACTGAGCATGTAAAAAGGGATTGGTGGGCTTCCATTATGATCACCTGCCAGTAGCTGCAAGTTTTCTCAGTTTATAGGTAAGACGGTTGGTTGTTGGTTTTTTTTTTTCAATTGGCTGCCTTAGTCATGAAGGACTTAATAATTTGTTTTCACTGATACTGAATGAACCTTCTTCCTTTATTCAGATGCAATAGGAATTAAGATTTGGATTTGAATTCTGAAAGTGGAGATGTGATGTGTTATTTCAGGTTTCCTTCTCATAATTGGTGATGAAGATTATGGCTCTCATAATTCTGCTGGATATTTTTCAGTTAGGAAAGACTCAGACTTGTTTTCAAACGTGTTAATAAACTTTAAGAAAGATATAGGAGATGAGCAAATAATTAATTTCTTGTAATGTTTTTGAGAATTTTACTGTTTTTTCAAATTGAATCAGAAAATCTAAAAAATCCTTTCAAAGGGGTCATTTGAGACAAATGTGTTTCTCATCTTGATGTATCATGTGTTTCTCATCTTCTACACTTTCTGAATTCCCTGATTTGCTACAAAAAATTTGATGTGTAGAATTAAAGAGTTGTCTCAAAAATATTTTGGAAATGTTGAATTCTTCCAAATTGATATTCTTCTACTAAAAAAAAAAATTAGAAAAATCATCATTTTGGAAGAAAAAACTGATTGAAAAGTCAAGAGTTTTAAAAAATTGAATAGAATAAGCAGACATGTTTCCATAAAAAAAGCAGAAACTACAGTATGAAGTATAAAGGTGTCAAACATATGAATTCTTTTCTAATTATGATTGCAATATAATAAGAATGTACTGTTGCTTCCAGATGCACACTTGTTCTGAGGTTTCCTAGATTCTTGTTTTGATTTGCTGTTAGTGGACACAGCTGAAATTCACTGAGATTCCCTAATAAGAACCTAGTGTTCTGTAAATTCAGGAAACTGCTGACTTTTGTGAAAGGTAAACTGTGTTAGAAGATGTCATTTCTTTTCCATTCCCACTTGAGTAATACAAGGTCAGTTATGTGATTAGCAGTATATTATTCACTTCATAACATGCACCAACAGGACCATATGATGTATTGCCACAGGGAATTCCTCATACATGTGAACATTTTTCAATACAGAGTATCTTTTTCTTCAAAAAAATCTTAAAATCTTCAGAATACAATGAAGATGGAAATATTTGGCATGCTGGAAACATTTCATTTTTTGGTATGGATGCCTCTTGTTTGGTTGGTTTATCTGTTGCAATCCCAGCAAACTGCTCAGAAATTCACATGGGTCAGGCAAATCCCCCTTTTTGCCTTCCACAGCCATTCTGTTGGTGATGCTTAGACTGTAATATAACCTGTTTGCAGGTTAGTTTAAAATCTAACCTGTTTTAATGGGATAAAGTCTTGGTTAGCAGCAACCCACGTTGCATAAAATATTTACCAAAAATATTAGACAGACTGTGCCTTCTGTTCAGCCTGCAGATGAATGCCCGTCCCTTACGCCAGTGTATGGCCTTTTGCCTAAGCTCTAATTAAGCTATATTTTAATCAAGCGTAAATTTAGAGGATCGTCTGACAGTTTTCCATATGTGACAATGGATCACAGGAGCATGTGTGAGCCAGCCTGACATCCAGCCTCTGATTTGGTAAGTCATTTTGGCACGATCTCAACTGCGAGCATGTGAGCAACTCCATTGTTACTCATCTACTCAAACTTCTATGGACCAGCAAGACCATAGCTAGTCTTCAGAAAAACAGGTTCCTGAAATGAAGATAGTAGATATGAGTGACAGTGTTCTTGACATCTGTGAAGAAAAGGAAGAGGTATCTTCTGAACTGTGCCAGGAAAAGGTTGTACTAAATCTTTTTGAGAATGGTTTCAGTACCAGGAAGAGGGTGGAGATATCTGACTTCCCTCCTGGCTGTAGGGAGCTGGACTTTGACTATAAATCTCTTGCTTTCATCTGCTATGGAGCTGAAAGGAAGGAAGGGATCAAAAGTGAAAGCACAGTCATAGTTCAGGTGATTTTAAAGGTGGGTAAGATCAGTGTAGGGGGCACTTCCTTGACAAAGGAGGGAACTGACTTAGGAGTCTCAGCATGCATGAAGGGAGGAACAAGATGTGCAGTGAGAATTCCAAAAATATTCTCAGTGACTGCAGAAAAGGCGATCAAAATACAGGACAGAGTGAGGAAAGGTTTTCTTGGTCTTTCCTTGGAAGAAGTTTTTTTATATGTTAGAGAAAGAAAATAAAAAAATATACATAATAAAGAAAGGGTTAAGATTATCCTGAAATGTGTCAGCAAATTAATCATGTATGAGAAGGTTCTGAAGTTCTATATGCAGTGATTTGTGTGTGTTTACCTCTGAATTCATGTTTACTTAAGAAGCCAGGAATGGTCTTTCAGGTAGACTGATGCCCCTTGGGGTCACATGAATGGAGAAGGGAAAAGTTTGGTTAGTTGTGAAAGGAAATTAGCATTAGAATGGAAAGTATTGCAGATGTGATCCATCTATTCTGTACTTATAGGTGTCAGAATATGAAGCCATCTTTGAAAGTGGCTCTAGGTACAATAGGGAGAAAGAATGTATCTGACCTTGGCTGATGCTCTTGCTGCTGGTTGTGATTCATCCAGTCCTGCAGGCAAGATGGGAGAAACAGGTGGTGCCTCAGCTGGTGAATCACTGGAGAGAGAAGAAGAGTCTTTTGTTCAGTAGCAGAAGCCAGCCTGAGCAGCTACTGCCACTGCTTCTGGCATAGGTTAATGGGAGAGGAGAGTAAGTACACAGTGTTTGCCACAGCTGCTATTGCTGCTGGAGTCTTCTGTACTGATTTTTTTTTTATTATTTTTTAATTTTTTTTTTTGGTGGCAAAATCAAACAAAAGTGCTTCACCAAACTGCTGTAGTGTTCTTCTGGGACTACTGTGAAAAAAACCAAAATATTTTCCACCATCCAGATGCCTATAGATACATGAAGAATATAAAGAGAAAACACAGAAACCACAGGTATTTCAGCTTTATGTTCTAAATTTGTGAAGATGAGCCTCTTACCATAGACTCAGAATTTTTGTATAAAGATATGAACATTTTCCTTGTTGTGAGTTTCTTTTAGGATTTTGTCTTTTGACACTGTGCAAAATCAAATTGTATTCAGTTTTTATGTACATAAAATCTTGCTAGCTTTATTCAGCAGACTTCAATATGATAGGTTGGGCACTTTAGTTTCCTAAAATGAAAATGTACAGGAAATTAACTTATTAATAATATGTATGCTTTTTACAATCCACCTTGGTTTTGCTTATGACAGTATAGATTTAAGGGTAGAAACACTGTTAAAAGTCTGAGGGGGAAAAATAAGTAACTTTAAAAAAATTCTTTTCTCAAATAAAACCCAATATTTATTTCTAGGCTCAAAAAAGTAGGATTACTTTCAGAAAGCTAGTTACATTTATTTTGTGATCCAGGTGCCCTGATGTAATTTCAGGACTTAACTTTTTATCTGTCAAGAAGGCAAAAACTCTTTTGTGCCCTGGGAGTCTTCTGCAGGCAGACTTCTTTGTTTTCCCTGATTTCATTCCAGATGTCAGAGAAGTCATTTGTGCTGTTGGCAGCTCCATGTGCTATCTGCAGCAGTGGTAGGTTTTTTCTCTTTTTTTTTCCTTTTTTTTTTTTACCCAACACACAGAGCAACTATGGAGAAAAAAACCCCACCAAACAACCAACAATGCTACTCTTATTTTGATAAGGCCAGAAGTCAAAATCCCCGTAACAGGAACCCAGTGTGTGTTCTCTGTGAAAAATGCAGCCTTGCAAAATGGCAGTAGACGGCAGACAGGCAAACACATTAGTGCTTATTTTGCATAAAACCCAGATTCTTTTGTAATTCTTTGAATTTGGATTTTCAGTGTTTTATGTTTTAATTTTCACTCCCAGTGTTTCCTGTACTGTGTTACTGCAATGTCAGGTAAAGGGTAAAAAGAACAGGGAGTAGTACAGGAAGTATGTAACAATAGTTTGAGGGTAATAAATACACAGTCATGAAAAAAGGATGTAATTATCTTCATTGATATTATTAGCATAGAATCTTCTCCAAATGATCTGTGTAATTTTTTGCCACATTTTTCAAAGGTAGAGGTGAATTACTCTCCTCCTTAGCAGTGTGGTGCAGGGACTCTTGAGTCATAGCCAGAAATAGAGGCATCTGTGTCCCCCTTAGGATCTGAGTGGAGTTAGGAAACTTTAGTACTAAACTGTTACATATTTTATGTGTAGGTGCTCCCCTACTCCAAAGGGCTCAGCTGGTACCCCATGTTTTGGTCTGCAGGTTTATCAAACTTCTAAAGATGGTCAAATTTCTTAAGATGTGACTCTTCCTGTTTAGAATTTTCTCAGCATTTTGAGGCATTTCTTCTCCAAAGCAGGTATACGCTGATCATACAGATGCTATTTTGTGTTAATGAAGTTTCCAGAAGGATGCTCTAGAAAATTTAGGTTTGTAATTTGAATGTCAAACTTGGTGGAGGTGAGGATTGTGGCACTCTGAGTGACTCAAGGATATTCCTAGAATGACAGAGTTTTCCATAAACAGTTCTAAAAATTGGCAAACAAAACTGGGTGGGTTTTTTTGTTTAATGTAAATAGCAAACATCCTCTTTTATATTTGCTCTTCACCTGAACTTTAAGATTTATGGCACCTAGTCAATGTGCTGCTCTGAAATGTTGCATGGAGATCTCTTAAAAGAGAAATCATCTATGGTCTGGCTGGCAGAGAGTGCCAGGAGCAGGGAATTTCCATTTGCAGTGCTGTAAGATGGAATCCCTGTACTATAGCAGTGTAGCTAGAATGCTGGTAGCACAAGATGAAAATTTGGAAAATTGTGTTCTGTTTTGACCACGTGTCTTTGCTGTTACTTGAGAAAACTAAGAATTGAAAGGAAGTTAAGGGAAACTCTGGAATTCACTTGAAAAGCTTTGAGAAAGTTGAGGGACTAGGTGACCATGGTCTGGGATCCCGGGGTGCACAGAGATATATGTTATTTTCTGTGTTTGATGTTGTGTTATGAAACATCTACATTAATGTAGATGAATCTTTTTTTTGGTCTAAGAATGGAAATCATGTATGACAGTTGATTCCTAGAGCTGTTTGCTGAGCTGAGGAGCAGGATCTATTCCATGTGTGTCCGTTGTAATTGCTTTGCTCCTTCAGATAATGCGTGCTCAGTAATGAGTCTGAGCATACTTTAAATAATGGTAGAATTTTTAGAAGCTACTCAGTGCTGTTTCAGAGCAGTTTCTGACTTCTTGCTGGTTTGTTTTGGTTTGGGTTTTTTTTTGTGTCCAGTTCTTTAATGAATCATAAATTGGCTGAGATGTCCATTTTACTTTTTTTTTTTTTCCCAGGTGTGTATTTTTCTATGATTATTAATACTTTAGGTACTATATCTTCAAAAACTACTGTAATTTTTTTCCATTAACTGAGGAGCTGACAGCTCCTGGGTAGGTTTCTGCTCATCCTTATATATTTTCCTTTTAAAGTCTGTAATTTCTGTGATGGGGTCGTCCTTACAGTTGTGTCTACAAATTACCTGCTTTTTCTTTGTTTACTAATTTTTGAAGAACTGTTCATGGTTTTCCTCAGTTGATGCTCAGATAATTCCAGAGATTTTTTGAATAGTCAACTCTCTCTCAGACCTGCCATGTGTTCATACAAGTTCAGAGACATTTGTCTTTTTGCAGTGCTGGATTAAGATTATCTTACACTATAAAAAAGCAATTACTTCTCCATCCTCCTGCCCAATGAAGGCTGTCTGTTCTCCCTAGAAAAGTCCTAGTGGAGAAGAGTTATGTGCATGGAGTCAGTGGTGTCTCCATGTTCCAGGAAGGGAGTTGGTAAGGTGATTTGCTTTTCATTACTCCACAGCAGTTGAAGTCCACCAAGGATTGGTCTTGGTGGCACATGAATGGAGGTAGACACCTCCATCCCTACATGCATTCCCCTGAATTCTCCTATAGCACTTTTCCTAGAAAATGGGAGATTATTCCAAATATTTTGCAATATATGTAGCTTTGTAGTGCTGTCATGCAGTGCCTGAAAGATTCAAATTGTCACATTGATTTTTGGGACATAGTGTTACGATTTTTTTTCAGGAAGCAAATCTGCATTGATAGGGACAACAGTGGAGCTCTAAAGCAATCTGGTCTAGTGGAAGGTGTCCCTGCCCATGTCAGGGGGTTGAAATGAGATGATCTTTAAGGTCCCTTCCAGTCCAGGCTATTCTATGGTTCTGTAATGATTCTGTGATTCAGGTGGCTAATCTTGGGGAAAAACTGGCATCATGACTACACAAGCCCTACAGTACAAGTACAGGAAAATATTACATGGCTTGCAAGAAGTTTCTGTAAGGGACTGAAGTTATCCCAGGCCTCCCTACCTTAATTAGTGGTTTGTTTCTAGGTTCTGCAAGAGTTTGGATTTTCCTGGATTTAGTTACTGATAACCTCTGCAGATGTGATGTCTGGGACAGTGCTGCTTGGACAACTGTTTATTGCAGCTGATTTATACTCTTCATGACCTCATGACTCTCGGCTAGTGTCTTGAATCACTTGAGAATAACTAATGCCTCAGCTCTCAGTTCCTTCTCAGTTTTACCTTCAGCCAACTTAATGTTCACCTTCCTTCACAGCTACAGGACATGAAGATCTTCTGACATGACATGAGTGCAGATGAGCAGTATGTTTGGTCTGTGGGGAAATAATGTGAACAGAGAGAAATTACAGATAGTAAAAATAGACATGAGTTTCAGGGGTAGTTCTTGTAATTCTTTTTTCCTCTTCCGTTTTAAAGCATATTTAATAGTGTTGCATGGTTTAGTGAAAACTTCCAGAAATTAACTTGGAGTCATGCAGGCTTTCACTTTCTGTGGGATTGGTGGTACAGTGTGCAGGTGATGCACAGAGCACATTTGCCATAACCCATGAGGGTATTCATAGCAAGGAACAATATAAAGGGCTGTTGTCCACAAACAGTTAACTGCTGCAAATGAGTTAATGGCATTTTTTTAGCACCAATAAAACATTAGAAAGAAAGAGGGGTTTAACGAACTAGAAAATCTACATCATTGTAGAGGGTGATAGGAAACATACAGTATGCTGGCAGTATTCCAAACTTAATTCAGTTTATGTCCTGGATAACTAGATTTGACTCTTCAGTAATAAAAATGTATAATGCCAGCTACATAGTCCTCTTCAGCAGAGAAGGATCTGCTGCTTGGGAATAAAAATGTTTAAGTGCCAGCAGTGAGAAAAAAGGGTTGCTGTGATTGCTATCTTTCCACACAGGGGTTATTTATTGTCTCTTTTATGGAATTTGCACCATGCCAGAATTTAGATGAGCTCATGTACAGTGTACAACGCACAGTGACTGAAATGGTTATGAAAGACATGACATTGGTGCACTTGTGGTGCCAGGTTTTAATGACTAAAGAATATGTGTGTCTGTGTGAAGAATTATCAGTGTAAGATTTTAGATATCTACAGTGTGTAGATATTTTTCAGAATATACCCATATCTTTGTAATTAATTGAATTTATAAAAATTAATTCTATTCTTTGTACCTGAGATATTTATTTCTTTTGGAATGACTTACTGTACATATCTTCTTTTTTTTTGTGTCCAGTTCTTGAATGTAAAACAAAAGAAAACTTAATATTTTGGTATTTTGTTGGTGGTATTACTGTTTTCTCATTTGATCCCCAGGGACTAGGTTCTTGGGGAGGGAAGAGGGAAGAGTTTTTGTTAAGCAAAACCAGGTGCAGTTGGCTGTTGGTTAAGCCAATTTACTTTACAATAGGTTTGACTATTAATACATCTGAAATTTGACTTGAGTTTGCTATGGTAAAAGTTACATTTCATAATAGTATCTCCTGATTAGTTTAACTTGGAAATTAGCAGCTTATTTTGGCTTGTCTTGTACTCAATTTGTGAAGTGCTAGACTACGATTTTGAAAATTAATACATTTTGCTCTTCCTTGATTGTAATATGAGTGCAGGGTGGAATGGTACTTCAGAGAGTGCTCTGTTTCTCAGCTTCATTAATATTTCACTGTTGAACTCTTTTTAACACTATGTTAGAATAACAGGACTACACAATGCTTTATAAATAAAATACTTGGTTTAGATTTTAGATAATATTCTGATGTGACTCTATGTCAAATTTGGGAAACAAATTAAAGCATAGCATGCCAGAAGTTGTTCAAGTTTTCCTGAAATAACTTTTTCCTTATTTGTCTTGTTTCATGCAGGCTTTTCTTCACCGAATGATCCAACGTGCTACTGCCAAAGAGGATAAAAATGTCACAGAAGAGACAGTTAAGGTTAGTATCCTAATTGCATATTTCTTCTGTTTTGTATCTGATATTTTATTTACATATGTTTTATTCTTTTGCAGATGTTGTTTTCAAATATTGAAGATATTCTTGCAGTTCACAAAAACTTCCTGTCCCTGGTGGAGGAGTGTTTACAGCCAGAACCTAATGCACAGCATGAAGTTGGAACCTGCTTTCTGAATTATGTATGCTATCTTTTATTACAGTCTTGTATAATGTTTTTCCTTTAGGTTTTGTATTTATTAATTGCTGTCATGATGATAAGTGTACATAGTCATGAGGATTAAATATGATTTGATTGTGTAATGTAGAGTACTTTGAATTTATCCCTTAGTTACTGTCATTTCCAATTAAAAAAAATACAAGGGAGGAGAATGAAGAAGGAACATATCAAATGGGCTAACTTTTGTTGTTTCATCATTTTTATATTCACCAACTTAGCCCAGGCTGCCAAACCGAGCCCTGCAGCTTGGCCAAAGCTTCTGCCTATACGTGAGATGGAGGTACAAGGCTCAGGGTTGCATGAATCAGTAAAAGTAGCACTGTGCTATCTTTTTATTCCCCTTTGATGCTATGCAAAAATGTGAATATGTAACAAAGGATTACATATGCTGGGTAAAATGCCTCCTTGGTTCTGGATTATGAAGTTCTTCTGACATCTGCAGTACCTCCACAACTATGTATGTCCTGTAGTAATTGGTTTCTAGGAGTATGATTTTTCCTGTTTGAGCAAAACAAGGATGTTAGTGTTACAGACCTTTGCAAAATCAGAACAAATTAGTTTTCTTTCAGTTGTAGTCCTAGCAAAAAGTCTAGGTTTCATTGTTATCTCTGGTTATAGTCCCATTTGTTTGTTAAGTTTTTGATTATTCATTGTGGGAGGAGAAAACTATTAATGTTTTGTGGAAATACTTTACAGAAGTTGAGTAACATTGGTTTTTAACTCTGCAGAAGAATGGATTGTATTTGAAAACAAGCATTTGCAGAAAAATTGGGTAACAATGTCAGCAAATTACCCACTCACTGCATTTTCTTCATATGTGTTTTATCCTGTGTGTTTGTGGTAGTCTAGCCTCTGAAATTTTTCAGCGAAACTATATGAAGTTCAACAAAGTCTTGCACTTAG
The DNA here is from genome assembly GCA_035041135.1 of Platyrinchus mystaceus. Classification (NCBI taxonomy): domain Eukaryota; kingdom Metazoa; phylum Chordata; class Aves; order Passeriformes; family Tyrannidae; genus Platyrinchus; species Platyrinchus mystaceus. Next base: position 118,192,175 of record JAWWLV010000088.1, read on the forward strand.
GAAAACATAATCCAGGAGTGCAGCACAGGCTGGGATATACAGCAGTGCTGTGGAAAGGGAACTCTGTGTCTAGGGGGACAACAAGCTCAGTAAGAGTGAGCAGTGTGCTGCTGTGACAAAAAAAAAAATAAAGCCGACAGGATGCTGGGTTGCATCAGCAAGGGCATCACCAGCAGAGATAAAGAAGTCATTATCATACTCTCCTCAGCGCTTGTCAGGCCACACCTAGAATATTGTGTTCAGTTTTGGTCCCTGCTATACAAAAGAGATGTTGACAGTCTGGAGAAGGTCAAGAGAAGGGCCACAAAGATGATCAAAGGACTGGGAAGCCTGCCATATGTCTGCCTGAGAGAACTGGGTTTGTTAAGACTTGAGAAAATAAGGCTTTGGGGAGACTTTATCACTATATTCCAATATTTAAAAAGTGGCTATGAAAATGGAGACTTCCTTTTTGCACAGTCACAGGGATAATAGGGGGAATAATGGGTACAAGTTACTCCTGGGAAAATTCCAGTTGGACACAAGAGGAAAACTTTTCACAATGAGAAGAATTTGCCATCGGAATAATCTTCCCAGGGAAGTGGTGGATTTCTCAAATTGGACACTTTTAAGATTCAGCTGGACCGGGTGCTGGGACATCTTGTCTAGACTGTGATTTTGCCAAGAAAGGTTGGACCAGATGATCCTTGAGGTCAGTTTCAACCTGGTATTCTATGAATCTGTGATTGAAATTCCCAAACAGTGCTTCCAGACTGTTCATAATTCTAATTTGAGGCTAGACCTCAAATAATAAATGTAGGAAGAAGAGCCGACCTTCTAGAGTGAAGAAAGACTATATTAGCTATTCAACATTGAAAAGTGTTCATGCCATGTTTTATTGGTTTAAAAAAAAATCAAAATGACAAGTGAAAAACAATGCCTTTTTTTGTTTCTACAGAAAGAGAAGTTCCGTATCTATGATGAATACTGTAGTAACCACGAGAAGGCACAGAAAGTTCTGCTTGACCTGAACAAAATAAGAACAGTGCGGACTTTTCTTTTGGTAAATAAACTTAGAATTGGTATTCTAGCCTCATATTTTTTGACTGGGCAGTGAATCGTTAGCACTGTCACCTCCACCATGTTACAAGTACAGGCACACCTGCAAGTGGTTAGCAGACAGTTTTAGTTGTGGATAATGTTTCCAGAAGAAGGGCGTGTGTACACCATATTTTCACTACTGCACTTGGATCTGTGGGTAATACAGCATTAGGCAGTGTGCCTTTAACATGCTGGCCAGGAGACAACGGTGTGAATCTGTAGAAAGTAAAAATAATAGGAGAAGATATGTGAGGAGGGAAAGGAGTTACAGAAAGGAAGCTGAAGGGCTCATCAGAACTTCTGAAGAGAAGATCCACGTTCTGGTACTGTAGCCAGAGCTGTTGCAGACAGAGAAATGTTTTATTATGGATCATAGAGGAGCCATCCTGATCTTAGACACTGACTTAATCTGAGAAACGGCTACACAGTTAGTCTTTCACTTTATAAGGCAAATAAGGAGAAGTTTTAAGATGTTAAGTATGACAATCCTCGTGGTTTTTCAACAGCAAAACCAATTTCCATGTAAATACTGAGTTTGTTAATAATTGACATTAGATGTTAAAAGAAGGTTTCAGTGTGGAATGATTTTTGTTTTTTTTCTGAGGTGTCCCGTGGGAACAAGATTAGCTTTAAAATGTGGAGCTTACTATATTGCAACTTAAATACCTGAGAAGGTGCCCATGGATATGCTATTGAATTTTGGAGGGATCAGATTTGGTTATTATGTTTTAAGACTGGGGAGTAAATGACTTTGTCAGCAAAGCATCGCAGATATGTTTAAAAAAAAAGATTCTGCCAATGCTGACAGTATCATAAATTTCATTTAATTTTAGTAATTAATTTTAGCATGTAGTAGGGTTTCACTACTGCTGTTGACAAAGTTCTTGATGGAGTTGTCCTGTTGCAGCTCGCTAATTTTTTGAAAAATGTTAGCTCCAACTCCATAGCTGCAGTTACAGCCAAGTTAATGAGCAGTGTGTGAATTTCCTTATTGTGGGGAGTAGTGGGTGACATGAAGTACCATATCCTGTTTTACTAAGAATCTCCAATTCAGCCGTGTTCCATTCATAGTTAAAAACAGCTTCAAAGTTGCCCTTTTTTTAAAGACACAATACCCTTCACCTTGCCCCAGATTGAGGTGCTTCATACACACGGTTCTTGTATTGGGAGCAGCATGGCCAGACTCAAGAAGAAAGGGTGAATGCTGACTGCAGAGATAAAAACCAGAATACTCTGGAGAAATATTGCAAAGAGCTTGTTTTGTGAGAAAGGAAGCTAAGTGTGCACTTGGGGCAGTCAGTGTCGTGTACTCTTGGGCACATGCAAAGGGCTTTCACGTCTGTTTTGGGTTCCTCATAGATTTGGCACGTGTCTGTAGGATTAAGTGGCAGCACTCTAACCTAGAAAACAAGACATCTGACTCTACAATTTGAAAATACAGTTCAAGCCTTTTAGCCAGACAGAACAGTTCAGGTCATTGGATATGTGGTTATCTATAAATAATTTTGAGTCTTTGAATATATTGACTCATTATATAAACCTAAGGTCTGCATTGCCATTATCTTACTTTATCAGTAAAGCTTTTGCGTTGGCAGGTTAAGTGAGATCCTTTAGGATGAGGGATCCTTTAGGCTAAGACAAAAGCTGGTTAACTGTGAGCACAAAGCAAGACTTAAGTGTTGGGTGTGGAGACCCCCATGGCAGCACTGGGGAGAAGGTATGTGTGTTACGTGCTGAGGAGGGCAGCCATCCAGTTTTGTAGCCTCTGTTTCATCAACAATGCGTCTGCATCCAGATTTGTGGCCTGTGTCAGCATACCATCTGGCTGTCTTTAACAACTTTTGTTTAGTGTCCTCAGTTTAGACAACTTGCTCTTTGAAGCTGTAGATTGTCTCATACCATTGCATCACAATTCCTTCTGATCTCTCCATAAAGTAATTGTCATTATTACTCTAGGTCTTTTTGTACTTACACTTTAATTCCAGCAATTCCAAATATTTGCTGTGATGTCCATTTAATGTTTTCTTATCCCAAAAAGCCCTTACTCTTTTCTCTCTTGCAGCTGCTTTTTCATGAATGCTTCCACCCAATATTTAATTTACTTCTGCTTCCATAATCAGATGTCTTGTTGAAACTTTAATATTCTTTTGCCCATGACTTAAGGATAATTTATTCATTGCATATCACATTTTAGAGGTGTATATTAGGATGACCATGTTCAAACCTTCAAACCATCTTTGATGCTAGTTAACATTGCAAACACTTTTTAGAAACACCACCACCTATAGTGGTCACCCTGAATTATTTTTATTTTTGCTTGTTTAAAAGCATATTTTGAGCATTTTATTTACTGTCTTTTATTTTTAAAATTTAAAAAAAGCACCCTCTCTTCATCACACTGGATGAAGAAGGTACTTACAGAGATGCCTGCATAATGTTGTGACTTTGTTGTCGTGTATGATAGTCAGTGTACCCACCTATGCACGTGTTCAAGCCTGTACTTTCGACAGTCCTGCAAGCCTCCCTCCTTACATATATGTATATAATTTATGTATACTTTAGCCAGTATTGCTGTATACTTGTGCCCTTGTCTTTATTTCTGATAATGTTTTTGGGATTTTTCAATCATTTGTGAAACTGTTCCCACTCCAGAATTGCATGCTCCTTGGAGGACGTAAGAACACAGACGTACCATTGGAGGGATATCTAGTAACTCCAATACAGAGAATATGCAAGTATCCCCTTCTTTTAAAGGTACTTTCAAGTTTTTTATTTAGGATTTTATACTTCCTGTATAAAACTGGTTGCTAGGCATGTTTCTGAACTCCAGGAACAATTTCTTTACACAGTGATCTATCTCTTTATTAAGATATTGGACCCAGACTTACTGTCATTAAAGCTAGTTGCAAGCCTTCTGACAGCAGTATGAAAAGAACTGAGGAGTTTGGCTGGATCAAAATGATTAGCTCCATTCTGCATCTAGTTGTAAGGCGGCCTCTCCATGGTTGAGCAGAAGTGAGCCATTTGAGAGAGTTTAATGGGTCTAATTTCAGCTGGGTTTGACCATGCCCTTGCTTAAAATGCTTGGGATCGCAGAGTTTGTTGGTGATATGCTGACATGCTTTGGTGTTGCTAATTTACATCAACAAACTGTAAATGAAAAATTTGTTTTGTAAGAAAACTTGTAGACTAACCCAAAGGTGCTATAGATGGTTTTATGGTTTTTATATGTTTATTCTTATCATGTTGTGACAACTTAAAACAATGAAAAATGTTAAATGTGGTGATAAATATTAGATAGTCAAACCTCTGAGTTTGTAATTTATCATGTTAAGAAATAATACAGGAAAGTAAATATTCAAAACAAATTTTTCCATAACAAACTAAGGTCTAATATTGTTTATTGTTCCAAACTATGAAAGGAAAGCCACTGGAGATTCTGCTCTAGAAGCTACTGGAGACATGATTATTGGATAGTATTTTTCACGGTGCATGTGTGAGTTGAAAGATTGCCAATTTTGAAGACATATGACATAAAAAAATCTAAAAACAAACATGTTAAAATAAAAGTTTTAAAAATAATGTCATTGCAATGAGGTGTGAGTCATCCCAGTCTCTGACTTTACAGTTCCCTTGGTCTATTTTAAAATTACTTTTCTATTCTTTTTTTTTTTTGAATGAAGGCTCTACAGACAAAACAGGGGAAAATGACTAATGAATTGCTCTAGGAGGCAATGAAATGAATATATTTATCTTAAATAAATTTAAATACAGGGTGTGGTGGCAGCAGGTTAGGGTTCCAGAGGAGTGTTACCCACACATCAGTCAGGGTATGCACTGAAGGCCATCCTCAGTCAGTCCAGCTGTATATGGGTAGTTGATAGCTTGAGATGGGAAATCTCGAATGAACTCTGGCAACTCCACTTTTGTTTATCAGTATGGCTGCCAGTACCATTAACCATCTGAAATCAGTGAGTCACCTAAGCTATTGTTCTGTGCTTTGCTGTATTGTATATTGCAAAAGATTAAACAATAGTGTGGAGCTAAAGGAATGGTGTTTTTTGCCCTGAGTTGCAGGAAAGGCAGGTGTTAATTCTGACATGAGTAAACTAACGTTTTTTAAGGAGACCTGTTATCCTTGCTGTTGAACCGTTCCATCCTGAGGAATACAAAAACAAACAAAAAACCTGCCTAAAAGGCAAAGCTCGACATGAAAAAAACGTTGTTGGGGAAGAAAGTAGTTGAAATGCAAACTTCTTCCTAGGCCATGATGATTATTTCTTGTTAGTAATTAATTACTCTTGAGTTTTAGTACACGCTAGGACACAATGCTAGAGGGTTTATTACTTTTCCACCTAGTAGAAGAGAATCTTGGCTATTTTTTTTTTTTTTGTATTGCTGGTTGATTTAATTCTCCTGTAATGTACGTTTAGAGATCAAAGACAAGTTTCTTTTTCATTTTTTCTTTTTCTTTTTTTGCCCCCCCCCTTTTTTTTTTGTGTGTGTGTTTTTCTTTTTAATTATTTTTTTTAATTGTTGTTTTTTAATGTCTAAATAGGAATTATTGAAGCGGACTCCAAGGAAGCACAGTGACTATGCGGCCCTAATGGAAGCCCTCCAGGCCATGAAGGCTGTCTGTTCCAACATAAATGAAGCCAAAAGACAAATGGAAAAATTAGAGTTTTTGGAAGAATGGCAGTCTCATGTTGAAGGATGGGAGGTACTGTCATAATGTTTGTTGCTTTGTATGTAGAGGAGGGAGTAACAGTTTTCAACAAGTATGTATTGCACTGTTTTTGCGATCTTGAGGTACTATCAACTCCTCAGTTCTGTTGAATCACAGTTTTTATTTGAAGTCTGCTCTGTAAATGAAGTGTTGTCCTGACTGAGCACTGCTGTATAAAATAACAAACTTCCAGGAAAGAGGTTAATTATTTAGTGTTTGCCATGGAATATCGATTGTCTACGAGAACATGTACGTGTACATTCATACACATCTATAAATCCTAATTTAACTGCTGATCTGATTTTACTGCTGTCTATACCTGTCTAGCACCACTTTGGTTGAAAAAATTTTTGATTGTTTATTGATGGTTAAACACTGAGTCCATAAGTTTTTGTCAGGTTGTAGGTAGTCCCTTACTATTGGGTGAGCTAAAGTAACGTAAACATGTTCAATAGAATGTGTGTAAAACTTCGGGGTTTTTTCAAGAGTTTGCAAATGAAAGAACATTAATGCTCCAGCAAAGTTTTGTGAAGTAAGGTCTCTGCAAAGTAAGTCTGTGAAAATAAGTTTCTTCTTGTAATTAGCTTGAATTTGCTGTCATCAGCAGTAACTGCGAAAGGTTAGTGTATCTGAACATTAAGATTCATTGGATGTGTTTGTGTGATAACTTCATGATATAAGCAATAGCAAGTTAAGTGCTTATGTTGCTGAATATTTTAGGGCAACAAAATGTGTTAAATAATCCTTATTGCCTATCACTGCTTTACTCCTTCGATTATTTTCAACTTTTCAATTGAGTTTTCTACTGCACTATAGTGACTAAAATTCTACTTGCTTCCAGTGCCTGAGTCATAGATAGTTGTCAAATCCATTTAATGAATACACTCAAGTATAAAGTTACAGTATTATTAACTTGGTGCATTATTAGTCATATAAATTGGCTAAGAACTTACTGTTCTCAAACCTCTGTCACTGAGAAGGGAATCCACTTTCCTGTATAAAGTTTCTTCTGAATCCTTGGTCAAAAATATAGTAGTAAATAGGTTTTACTTTTGCAAATATGTTAATGAGCAAAGTTAACAATAAAGAAGAGTAAAAATACGGACATTAGCATGTGAAACAAAGACTTATTGTCTCTGCGCTCAGAATGTGTTCTCTGAACTGTAACACAGTAATTTCATACCAACCTCGGGGTTTTTTTTTCTTCTTCTTTTTTTTTTTTTCTCTTCCCCCCTCCTCCAAGATTTCATTTTAGGATTTCACTTGTGCTTGAACTCTTAAATACTGCCATTGCCTTAAAATGGTATGTTTTTGGTAGAGTTATATGGTATTTATTGTATTTTAGCTGATCAGGTTTGCCGTTACCATATGGCAACCACAGGATGTGCAATCTGGCAAAATTGCCTTGATCTTAATATGTGCATCCCTTTTCAGACACAGCATAAGGTTAGTCCTTGAAATGGTAAGAATTTCAGAGCATGTATAAGAACAAACAGTATTTTGAATGATTCCCAACAACAACTACAAAAAAAAAAAATCCCTGAATGCAATGTTTGAGAGTGGATTTAATTAAATAAACATCTGGTTTTCTGCACCGCCTAAAATAAAGAGGCAAACTTGTTGGAGATTTCCTTCCAGAAGGAAATGCTTAGCACATTGCTTGGCCCCAACTAGAAGGAAAGGGAAAAAAATAAAGACTATTTTTAGAATTTGATCAAAGCATGACTTGAATTCCTATACTTAAGTGTCATAAAATGAAGCTTGTGTTTATTATGATAAAAATACAGATTCATGGAAAAGATGGAACATCTGTTTCAAGAAAGAAAATTTTGAGTATAATGACTTTCTCACTTAATTTCCTAAGTGGTTAGATTTATTGGCCTGAATTCAGAACTTGTGTAGGTGGCTGTCTCAGCTGGAGAATGGCTCAGCAGCTGAAGGAGTCTGTCAGTAAAATTTGCGTGGATGTTTCAGTGAGAGAACAAAAAATAAAATTGTTACATTTGTTGTAAGCTGGAAACTGAACAACCCAGTCTGAGTCACAGGCCAACTTAGTGAAAGTAGCATGGGGTATTCTGTTCCTTCCCATTTCAACGTATCATCAGCAGTATTTTACTAGAGATTTCTGTTTTTAAACTCCACAGTTTCTAGCCCTTTTTTTCTGTTTATTTTTTTCTTGTGCTCATGTGCAAGTACTGAAGAGTAAGTTAGTATTTGTCTGTAATTTCTGACCCTTATCACTGTTAACTGGCCACTGAATCAGTATGGTCAAACCTCTGTATTTGACTGAAATTTGCCCAGAATATATCGATGAATAGCTTTTTGTAACAAATAATACCAACCAATGCTGCTTTTATTCTCAAGGTAATAAAGATAATTTTTTAATGTTAAAGATGGATTCTTAATGATTTAAGGATGGGGGAGGTATTATTTTAAATTTCTAGAAAATGGTCTGTCTCCTTCCAGTGTATTTTAAATGTATTTATTTTTCAATTTGGTCATGATAGTCCACATTTCAGACCTCTCACCTAAGCTGTTTCTTGGAATGATAGGTGTCTGGCTGAGAGCCAAAGGTGATTAGAAGCTGTATGTATATACCTTAGTATTATATATTTATACTTAAATAACCTGCAAGCTCCAAGATCTTACAGATTTTCAATTTCCACACCAGCCATTCTGAAAAGCCTCAAGAGTCCTTGGCCCCAGTGCTACCCACAGGAGAGAATTGGTCTACAGTCTTCAGTGACCCATTAGGATAGATAGAGGAAAAATTAGTCTAGATTCACAATATAAGCGTACTTTTAGGTCATTTTTTCCCCAACTGAATCCTTTATAAGTTTTGTTTCTACAATACATGGTGTTTTCAAATCAACATATTACAGAAATGCTGGTTTCGCTGAAAATATCCCATCAGCTCTAATTGCAGATACTTTAAAAGTATAGACACACGAATAGCATAGTAGTGAAAATTTTATATTTAGGCTGAGCAACTGTATCATCTTCATTTACAAGCAATGGGTATAAATGCCTGTGAAAGCTTTGACATAGCAAATTACTTTTCAGGTTCAAATTGCTCATATTTAAAATTTCCCTGGTAGTTTCAATTCAAACACTTAATGAAAACATGGTCGTGTTACAAGGTTTTGGTAATATTTATTCCAAAAGTATTGCTTGTAGATAGTGTAGTTTAGTTTTAGCAGTGCAGCAAATAGCCTCACCTGCTTCTGTCTCAAGGGTGATCTCTCATCTGTTACTGCAGCCTTCAGCCCTCCCCCCGAGAGGAACAGCTCAGAGTTGGATTAAGTGAATTATCCTGCTGGGCTGGATATCAAATGTAGCTTGGTGTTCCTGCTGAGAACCCATGTGAAGGTTTAAGGAGTAGCTACATCCTTCATGAAAACTTGCTATAGTTGTCAGTTCTCCTTTGAATTACAGGGTAGATATGGCAGTGCTTGTGTGTGCTCTCTGATTCATTCTTCTTCAGACATGTTTTTCATCTCTAAAGGACATGGTGGAGAGGAATGTTCACCCCAGGTGTAGAAACAGCAGTGCTTTCACATAATACACCCTTCCTTTTTTCTCCATTTCAGCTCCATGCCCACTGAAAGTCCAGGAACAGGCAAACCCTAAGTATTACTAAGACAAGGGAGTGACAGGGGATTTTTCTGCACTAGCAGTGTTATGTAGGACAGCCAGATGTGACTTCTGATCCTGTTACCTTATTCCTTTGGACTTCAGCAAATAAAACAGCAATAACAAAATTCACTGATCTGCGGCCACACCAGCCTGGGTTGTGATCCTGTCAGAAGGTATCCAATAAGTGACATTAACACTGTTCAGTATTTGAACAGGAGGATCTCCAAGGGAAAAAAGTATCCCTAGAATGTTGTTTTCATCGTCTAGCAGTTTATATTACAAAAGGAAGAAAATTAAGAGGAAAACAAAAGCAAAGGGGAGTAATGTGATACAGATAACACTGCCATATTGTAACATTGAACTTGAATCATAAAAGAGGAGAATCTTAGTAAGTCAGGTAGCCTGAATTATAAATATTTAAAATACATATAAGTATGTTGTTTTATGACCTGTTGCTGGCACAGAAGCAGATGTTGCTAGGATTGTTGGGAAAAGGTGGTATTTTTCTACACTGAAAATGAAATTTTTTCAATAAGAAGAGACAAAATGTTTTTATAAGACCCTTTCTATGAACAAAACACCCTTTTGTAGAAAGCTGAAACTGCTAGTACAATTTTGAAGCCTTAAGCTCATTTTTTTTGGCTTCCTTACAAAACAATACCATTTTTCAGCAAAGCTTAAGTTTTCTCTAAAAGCAAACCAAAACTCCTTAAAAAGTATCCAGCATTTTAAAATGCAAATTATTACTAAGTACTATTCCAGCAAATTTGAAACCCAGACTAAGATATTGCTTGCTTTTTTTAATACACAAGTGTGATGAAATAGAATGTAAAAAAAATGGCTTCCTTTTCTGTAATTGCGTTCAGCGAGCATTACGTGCAGCCCTAATTTATGCTTAATTCATATTACTGAGTGTGCTTTTAAGATGTTTCAGTATTAGATTTCAAATAAAATTGTAAAATTAGTATGCCAGTTTCTGGTACTGATGCTGTCTTAGGAAGGGAAATATGCTGAAGTGCCTATAGATGACATTAATTTTTGGCTTGTTTGATCCTAAATGGAAACAGGAGTGGTTAGTTAATACTGAAGCTGCCTTATTTAGGGTCCTGAATTGTGTTCCAGTGTGGTGGTTGCACAATCCCGCTTATCAGCTCTGTAAACAGATTGCATTCTCCTTAGAACAGTCTGAGAGATTGCTCAATATTCACGTCTGTGACATGGAAAGGATAAGCAGTAAGATGAAGAACTGTGAGAACAGAATGCATGATTCCTTCTTGGCTCTTAATTAAATCCGTTTTTCTTTGGACTACTGTGGTTAGATCAAGAAGAGGAAGTAACTACAGCTATTGCATGCATGGAGCATTCAGAACATGTGTAGCTGACAGATAAGTCCTGGCTTTTGCAGGTTTTCCAAGCTGACTGTTGACTGCCTCAAGTCAGGAAACTCTTCAAACCATGAGTGTATGCTTGATGCATAATTATCAATAGGATTGCATGTCTGGATGCATATAACATGGACAGCAGCTCTGTCCCACAGGAGCATGGATTTTTCAGACTAGCAAAATACACCTCTGAATTCAAGATAGTCTTCCTTGAGAGATAGATTTCTTGTTATAAGACATGAAAGTGTCATGACTTTTTCTTATCAATATTTTGGGGAAATGTTTTCCTTTGTTAAAGTTTCTTCTTTTTGATTAACTTTTATGAAAATGTCTGACTTCTTTTCACATGAAAGAATTATCTCTCTTGAGGCAAAAATGAGGCATGAGAGGTTTCATCTGAAACATGTAAAGCTTAGCAAAATTCTGATGTCTTCAGAGTATGTTAGGAGGAAGTACAGTAGGCAGTCCTAGCTGTACATGCTGCTATTAGCCTTGCCTGATTTTTATATCTTGCTGTCTTTTTGATTTTGTGTTTAGCTTAGTCTACTGAAGGAGTACATACCTTTAATGATCTTCAAGTACCAGGTTGCTTCAGCTTCCAAGTTCATCATGGAAGAGATGGTGTCTTGTAAGATATTTCTGAGTAAAGTTACTGAGGTTAAGAGTTACTGGATAAAGTTGGTCTGATTTTCAGGACATGTCTCTGCACAGATGTAATATAATTTGGAAACTTTTTGTGATTAGACTGTATCTATTCAAAGAAGCCACCCCCTCCCCACCACAACTATATGAATACAAAGCTGGTGTTAAGCATCATTAGAAATTACTATGTAATTACAATGCAATAAATCACCATGAGTTTTATTCTTAGAGTTTCCTGAGATTTGTTGTGGTTGTGAGTTTGTGTAAGAAACTTTTCCTTAATTGACGCAAATGCAAAGCAGAGTACTTCAGTTCTCACAGAATTAAAAAAAAAAAATCTCTTTCATATTGATTTTAGGGGTCTAACATTACAGACACGTGCACAGAAATGCTGCGAAGTGGACTACTACTGAAAATTTCAGCAGGAAATATCCAAGAGAGGATATTTTTTCTTTTTGATAACCTCTTGGTCTACTGCAAAAAAAAGCACAGGTAAATGATTACTTTCAAAAATAATGTATTTTTCTCACAGTAGAGCTAATAATGTGTATGCTGTTCGTTAGAACTGCACTAGAGAAGGTAGTTGTTTTAGAGGAAATTTATCCAACAAAGTGTATTTGATTCAAGCATTGAAAACATTTTTTTATGAATGCAAAATCCTAATGGTGAAGCGCAGGGAGAAACAATCTGTTTTGTCAGCCTTCCACAGCGGATTATGTGTGATGGCCTCACTGTCTTCTAGGAAGGGTAAACAGGCTGAATTTTTAGTTTAAACAAACCAGTAATGTAGCTTGTGCAATAAAATAAGTCTCTACAGATTCAAGAGTTTCAGGCTGTGTATTTGTAATCAGGAAAAAGAGCCAGAAAGCTGCTGCTTGCTGCATTGCAAGGAGCAGTTCCTCAGTTGAGCAAAAAACTTCTGCAGGTAATGTTCAGTTCTCCAATGCTTCTGAGAAGTAAGGGTTCTCCTACAAACAGACATCCCTCTTGATGCTCAAGTTTGTCTCTTTGATCCAGAAATTGGATTTGACAAATATGTATTACTGGGTAGATCTTTGATAGATTACTGGATACATGGATACATACTCTTTTCTGAATTTATAATTTTTGCTGTATTTTATTGTCCAGCAATTGCTGAGTATATATATATATATCTTTTCAATTTTCCTCCGTTCAGTTGCATATTTTTGTAGCCGTATTCCAGCTAAAATGCATTTTTGGATGAAACTCTCAAAACCATAAAAGGTCGTCTATGGTTTCTTCAGTTTTGAGTAATCATGTCTGACGTGTCATTGGCTGGTACCATAGTGACATGTCTGCAGACATAAGAATAACTCAGTTTAGAACATAATTTCAGAATTTAAGGTGGGAAATGAATTGATTTTATGCCAGCGAGATACTTTGAGTATTGCTTGGCAAGTAGTTAAAGAGAGTGTTGTTCATAGGAGTTTTGCACTTAGATAATTTTAAAAAAAATTGTCCTATCTTTATTGTATGAGATATTTTATGTAATTTTTAAGCATTCTTTTGCAGCAGAGTTGTATAAATGTGTATTTCTATACTTGGGATCATGGTTATAAAGGTCACTAAAACTATTGGATTTACCTCACTTTGGAGAGAAAAACTGTGTGATACTGAACCTTTATGCTTGCTGCTGGTTTTGCTTTTTTTGGTTTGTTTTTTTTAATGTATTATTCAATTTTTGAATAAGACATTTATAATGTAGTAGAGTTATTTATTAGTCAGTAATGAAGTAATGATTGAGAAGCAGGTGAAGATTAGTTCCTCTTTAGAGTGAGTGAAGGTTAAAATTCAGGTGATCATTAATTCTTAGAAGCTGACCTTTGGTTGATATACAGTATTAATTATCATTATAGGCAAAAATGGACAGAAAATAATTGCTGGCTTATCTGATGTGGGAAAAGCTGTCCAGAACTGGGGTTCTCTAAATGCCTTGACTTCACTGGGAACAGACTTACAGCAATTCAAAGTGCTTTGGAATATTTTGCAGTGAAACTGCCACAAAATTTCAGCAATGCTTAATTTAAAATTATTGGTTAATCCTTATGTTAGATAGGAAAAATGTTGTCTTCATTCTTCCATACCCAAGTCCCATTTACAAGGCTAACGTATGTAGGTCAAGATTTATAACCAAAGATGATATTTCATTTTTTCTAAACTACCCTTGTGCTGAATTTCTAGACTAACATAAGAAGACCACATCAGTCAGGAGGAAAGGTTCTCCCAATGCATTATTTTGTCTTTGATGGCAGACAATGGCATATAGAAGCCAAAGTGTTGGAACAGAGCTTTTACAGAGTGACACTTTCCTGATGAACTCTCATTCAGCCAGCATTTGGGAGCTTCCCCTTACCAGCAGTAGCACCTTTGCAGTGTCCTCTTCAGCAATGGTTTCCACAGTTCCATTGCACGTGTATAAATGTACTGTGATTCTTACCATGGTCTTTAAATGCCACATGTTCAGGTAGCAGTGCAGAAATGTAGAAGAAGGTGGTGGATGACGAGCTCACATCTGCTCTTTCTTTAATCAGGAGATTGAAGAACAGCAAAACATCTACAGATGGCCACCGTTACCTGTTTCGGGGCAGAATAAACACAGAAGTGATGGAAGTAGAGAATGTAGATGATGGAACAGGTGGGTATATTTGTGTTGCTCATTTACAGAGCAGTCATTCGATCTGCTGAAATCAAATGCAACTTGATGATTTCTTTGGGAATTGACGGTGCTCCTTGTATTTAGAAAGAAAGAGCAAGATGCCACTTTAAAAGCACTATCTATTCATATCAAAATTCTGCTTCTGTTGAATGGATGACAGCAATGTCATCCATTATTAGCTGGTTGGTCAAGGATCACTATTTTATGCTAACATGTACAGAGCAATAAAATAAGGTGGCATTTATTGCTCAGCCGAAATTGCATATTTAACTTCACAGCATTTCAGCACTCTTAAAGAACTGATCTGTAGGTATGTGGTATATTTATAAAAGCAAATGAAAGACTTACCTTTCTTGGAATGAAACCTCAAACACTATAAATGCTGAAACTGTGACGTAAGAAAGTTTTTTTTAAATATCTTTACCACTATAATCCGTATGATTGCTTGAAATTTTCCTGACATACATGAATAAAGTGAAAAAGAAAGCATTCCTACACATGTCAGTTTTTGTTTTAGAAACTTGAGTTGAACCTTTGAGCTTAACAATTATTGACTTTCCTTACAATTAATAAATAAAACCTGAAAGATTTTGGGCTTTCTAATATAAAACAAACAAACAAAAAAAAGTAAAAGTTGCAGCGGCACTGGAGGAAATTTCTGGGAGTTATATATTACTTATCAGTTATATATACTGACACTTTAAAGTAGTGTTAGGTTTGTCCTACCTCTACTATGGTTTCAAAGCATTTCTTAAAGTAATTGCATTCTAAAATTGAGCATTAATGACAATGATTGTACAGTGTAGGTAAGCTTCATAGAATTGAATATTTCTTTAAAGTTATCTTTTTCTAATCTTGAGTTCCTTGTTTTCAAAATAGTTCACTCACTGGGTAGACAGCAGAACTGACCTGGAGAACAAATTGACTGTTGTTCTTATTGCAACAAATTAGTTAATTGGAAGACAGTTGCGTCTCTCTTCCATCTCTTATTTTAAAGTCTTTAATGTGTGATGTTTGGGTGGTTTTTTTTTCTTTGCCCTTTGGAGGTGGTTTTTTTTTTATTCAGTTTGCTTCCATCTTTTGTCATTAACCCTCAATTTTATAAAGAATTTACATTAAAAATGTTTGGAATTCATAACTGAAGTGTCTAGATGTGAAACTCTGCTGGTGCCAAGTAGGACAGAATAATTACTGTAGTGCTGAAATGTGGGATGTCTACTACTAATCCCAGGATTGTTTGGCTTTTCTGAGACCACTGCTTTTCAATTTTCTAGTTTGTGTTCCAGAATACCACAGCAGAGCCTTCTGTGAAGTAGTGGTGCCTATTCCATTGTATTCTATACTGGGTTAATGTCTGAGAATAGGTCCTATTAAGTACCTTCTTTTCTGTACTGAGTTGTAACTTACCATTTATACAATATATTAAGCATTCAGAGTTTGTATCCTGTTCTCTAAAGCTTTTGCAATGCTTCTTTTCTTAATTCCGTGAACAAACAATGTTATTACGGAACCATTTAAGGTCTTGGTACAAGCAGTGGAAAATGCTGGACATAAGGTAGAGCACTACGGTGCCACACTTGATTCATTACCTTTGCTTCTCAGACACTTTTTGTAAGAACTCCTTGACATCTGTTTTTGGGCTATGTCCTTCACCAGGCCCACCAATTTAGTTAGTGATTTCGAGCTATCTATGGGTACATTGTAGTGAATTTCTTCAAGCCTCTTTGACATGAGTATAATTTATTCAATATTCTGTATCCTGCTATTTGCCTTTTCTGGCCTGTATTCCTGCCCAGTTTTTAGCTTTATTTGTATAACGTCTCAGTAATTTGTTTATGCAAAAAAAGACAGTTGATTGATTCAGTCTTTCTTGTTGTGAATGCCTTTAATTTATTTTCTTTCATCTTCCTTATATATGCTTTAGAAATAAAAGGCAGTTTCCCTGCTTGCATTATGTCACTTTCTAAGACAGCATCTCTTTGCTTGTAACTCTTGATGTTACTGTGGCCCCAGAGGCTTATACCCACCATCTTCTTCCTGATGAATATTCCAAGAATTCTGTAACTATTCTTCTTTCACTGATTCCGACCCACATATTGCCACACTTTTAGTGTTGGTTTAAAAAAATATTTCTTTGATCTTCTTTCCATGACTATCCTGCATTTCTCAAATCTGTCCTACCTCTCTTCATTTACCTGTTCTAGCTATGCAGTCCTTGATGTCTTTCACACCGCTCATTTTCCTTCCTGCCCGTTTGTTTTCTTCCTCAATGAATCATCATTAGTATATTAGTATAGAATCATCAGTATAATTTGGCTAAGCACAAATAGTCTTCCTCTACACTCCAGACACCAGTAGTATAATTTCCTCCAGCCACAGGAAATTTTGCTACTGTCCCCATTTCCTATAGCTTTGCACACAGTCCTCATGGCTATTATGCTTCCTTCCTACTTGCTCTCCTAAGCCATATCAAATTTTGTCAATTTTATATATACATTATTTCCAAAATCCATACTCATTTCCACACTTCTGAGATGTCAGTTAATGGTTTGGTTGTTTTGATTTCTAGCTTATTAGAGTTGGTGGATGCCCAGTCCCTGGAAACATTCAAGGTCAGGTTGAAGGGGGATCTGAGCAACCTAACTGAGCTAAACATGTCCCTGCTCATTGCAGGGAGATTGGACTAGGTTATCTTTAAGGTCCCTTCCAACCCAAACCATTGTATGATTCTATGATTATTCTTATCCTTTTTTTTTAACTTATCACCACATTTTCCGCTTTCTCCATTTTAATTTGTCCAATATCCTGAAATATTTTTTCCTTGTAATTACTGCTATTTCATCCCTCCTTTTGATGGTTCTCTTTGAAATATGGAAATGTTTGTGTTATTTCTCTGAAAGGTGACACTTTGACACCTTTCTACCCTTTTTTGTCATCCCCTCCTGCTTTTTATTTAACCCCCATGGCATTCTCCTTCCTTCTGGTACTTGGGTATTCCCTCTCCTCATGGTGATATTTTTCTTTCACTCAGATCATGATGCCCTTCTTTAACCTTCCTCTGTTCTGCTTTCTTTACTGTTCTCATTTGTTAGACCCAGATGTCTTGTTTCTCATCCTCTGTAGTCATCTCTGTTTGAACTGTAACCCAGTACTATTCTGCTGCTTTCTTTTTGTCTCATTGCATTCCCAAGTGTAGCAATATCATTGAGCCTCATTCACATTAGCTTTGCATGGTATTGTATTAGTTTATTCTCCTTAATCATTTATTACCTATTACTTTCTATGACTCTTAATTTAGAGTGGAAGCCCTGAGTGCAGAGTGCTTCTATTTTCACATCTGTGCAGGACTCTTTCTCATGTACTCTATATGAGGCTCTTTACAAACATTAAAGACTATTGAGTCTAGATGATACTTCCAGAGTTCTTTACTGTAGATCTCCAGGAAACAGGGCAAACTGAGAGAGGTTGCTCTCAGCATTGATAGATGTAGGAATGTAGTCTTCCTTGTTTGTAAGTAGAAGCATAGAAATAGGAAAACAGATTCCCAGTGTGGTTTATTATCATGCTAATGACATTCCTACAGAAATTAACAAAGCTTTTTCTGAAAAGCAATTTTTCTTTGATGAAATTATGCCTTGGCTGAGCAGTACAGTTGGTGTGAGCTTTCTTTTTTTGTTAAAGCACCATGATGCACTCTGTTTTTTCCTAATTGCACTGATTAAAGTGGAATGCATATTACTTATCAGGGTAGAGTATTTGTGATCTTAAAACAATGTGGCTACACAGCCACTTGCAAGTATTAGAAAGATGAATATACAGTAATGGTATTCTTTTTTCTGTAGCAGTTTTTCAAATTCAGTTTGGAAAGAAAAATATATTTCTGAAGGCATTCACTAACCATTAAATGTTATTTAGTTTATGAAGAAAACCACTTGAGAGTTAGGAAATACCAGATTTATGTTTGCTGTAGTATAGTAATTCTGCCCCCTGTTGTCTTGAAATAAGGCATGATACAGAAAAAATAGAACATGATAATGGTACCTAGAAACTGTTTCAAAAAGTGTACATAGGAGAACAGTAGTTGATACTGTGCAGCAATTACTTCCTTGGTATTTCTGAGCACAGATGCTCCAAAGAACCTCAAGTCTGAGAAATTTAGAAGTACTTCAATACAGAGATTTCTGTCTATTTTTTTAAGGGAAGAAGAAAATTCTACTGTATATGGCTGTAACAAATTGCTTCTTATGCATCACTCAAATGTTTGAGTCTTGAATTTTGAAAAATATATTACAGTTCTAATTACAAGTATTAACGTATTACCAAGTAACATTAAAAGATGATGTCATCTTTCATCACGTTTTCTGGGGAAGCTGTAGGCTTAATGATTTGTTGATCATGCTGGTTCAGACTTTTCATGGAGCGATTGAAGTTCTCATGCTCTTCTTCCTTCTGTAACCAGTTTTGGAGAATTGTAGTCATGGGGAGCATGCAGAGCAAAAGAGAAAGCAGGGGTGTTGCAGTTAGAGGCAGAGACTGAACTCAAAGTGGCCATCACAGTGGTGGTTTATTGTTGCAAAACTGGGCGACAGCTACACGTCTTCCTCCACCTGAACTCACTGCCATCTCTATACGTGAGACAGTCATGGTACCCAGCTTGGTGATTGGGCTTCTCACAATGTTCAGTGAGTTTGTAGTGACATGAGATAAATGTGGTCAAACTGGCAGTGCTCTTGGCCCTGCAGTTAAAGATCTTCAGAGGCCAAGAAGCTGCGTGTTTAAAAAGTCACCTCTACACTATCTACAAGTCATCAGTCACTCAAAGAGCCACTTTTTCCCTTGACTTTTGACTCTGATTTTCTGAGACTGCTTTAATAGTATGATGGTAGTTTTCAAGAAACAATGTTTTTAAAGGGACAAAGGATATTCTGAATAGGCTATACAAATAAAAATATGATCAAAAGGTAAGTGGTATAAACATGATGTTGAAAAAATACCTTTACTTCATTTTTTCCTGTTCATAGACTTGCTTGCACTTTCTTACATGTTTTGAGTACTAGAAGGTTTTGTTGCTTTTGAAATTAGCCATCAGTCTCATGGTTTTCTAGTAGTTCCTGACATTTCCCAGCCCAGAACACAAAGCTTGGCTGCTTTCCATCTAATTAAAATGCAAAGTTATTGAAAGGATACTAGCATGTCTGCTGAGATTTATGATAAATCTTAGCAAGCATTTCAGCAGGGGTTTCAGTTTCAGAAAATCCCATCTCATCATACAAAATAGGGCTGAATTATGAAAAAGTATTTACAAAACAAAAAGCTTTGTAGTTACAGTAGTTCAGGACTTGCCCTAGGACTTTCTTGCCTCTTAATAAAAGTTTGTGGTGAGAAAATGTTGACCTTTGATTTTTCTAAACACTTTGTATGGTAGTTGCTAGATTTAGTTTTGTAGTCTGTATTTTATGTTAAAAAAAAAATAAATTCTTATCATAAGGAATTTATGTCTCCCACGTTTTCCCCCAGGAAATGTGGGTAATCTTAGTGAAGGATAGTTATGGGTATGAATTTTGGAATTTCTGAGTAAGATTTATGGATCAGAATATTAGAATAGAATGTTATAGAAGTAATAAGGAGTAAGTAGTAAGGGTTTGGTTTTTATATCATATAACTATATCATAGTTATTTTTACATGTTAAGAGTCAGAAGTTCAAGATATGTAAGAACATCAGCTGCTGTTATGTCTCAATGTGCAAACTGAACATAGGGCTGTTTAAAAAAATTATTTCAAATTATTGCATATTTCAAAAATTATGCAGTTGGTTAATTTTTTTTAATTAAATCAAAGAATATCTTGTATTATATTTCAGTTTGTTTAAACTAATAAGTGTAGATATTTATTTATTCGGGTAACCAGTAAAAATATATCAATATGTGATTTGGTTACTTATCAAATTGAAATTGTATTTTATCCCCTGTATATTTAGTCCTTTTTTAAACTTTTAAATCATTCAATCAGCACAGCAGCTCTGAGCAACTTAAGGGACAAAACCACAATGCTGTTTGTTTAAGGAATTATTTATTACAGTTTAACACAAACAGAAGTACTCTAAATACTGTTTTCTGTTGTTTTAATAGGACTCTGCCTGTTTTAGTGTCAAGTTTATACCTTCTTCCATATGCTATGCAATTCTCTGTTACATTTTACAAAGGACATTATTTACTAAATGATAAAACTACAGTTTATTAAGTTATAACATAGTTCACAAGTGGCACAGATAACTTGAAATTAATTTTTACTCTTCTGTATCTCCTGGGCTTCATGTGTACTGAGAGTTCTTAGTAATTGTAACAACTATTGCTTTTTGTAAGAATTGGTAGTCTTTAAGCCATTTTATCTATTCCCAGCTGACTACCACAGCAGTGGCCACACCGTTATTAATGGCTGGAAGATCCACAACACGGCAAAGAATAAGTGGTTTGTATGCATGGCAAAAACCCCTGAAGAGAAGCAAGAATGGTTGGAAGCTATTTTGAAAGAGCGAGAGAGAAGAAAAGGTAGGTTAATAAACTTCCTTGTGTTGCTTTGCCAGAAAGCCATGCTGTATTTTTATGTTGATATATAAAGAAAACCAGCTGGTAGGCAAACTTGTGGTGTCAGGTTCAGCTGAAGATTTATGAATAACAGCTTGGGAAAAATAAATCAAGCTTGTGCTAGGAAGGGCTTTATGTCTTGAGTCATGTATGCTGGTATTGAATACTGTTTTGGAAATGGGGAGATGATTTAACCTGTGATTTTATAGCTTATCTTCAACCAGTATAAATTGTCAAAATCTCATTGAGGCCTGTGTAATATTATGGTTTGTGGTGTCTGAGGGTTTATCCTAAATGCCTTGTGTGATTTTTTTGCATTGATTCCCTTTGTGACTGGCCATTTGAATCAATGAAACGAGCAGGTTTTTGGTGTTGGATTTTAAGGAGGATGATCCAAAGTGAAATGGTACAGAACGTACCCACAACCCGATCTTTGATGTATTCTCCCCTACCAAAGAAATTAAGAAATTACCAGTGGCAAACCACTGTCTTTTTGAATAACTGAATTAAGGTGGAAGAATACTTGGATGAAATATAATCCTGATCTCAAGTGTGACCACGAATAACTTCACGTGTTCAAGATGAACTCAGCACAAAGTAGAAGCAGGGAAAGATGACACATCATAATTTTCTGGAGCTAACTTCATTTGCAAGCTAAAGTATCCATATTAGTAATGTTGTTTGGAGCCTTGATATTGAAGGAAAATATGACCTTGTATGTAGGTCTGTTATGCTTTTCCTGGTTTGTGTAGATTTTCTATTGCCTGTTGCAGTAATTGTTGTTTTGTGCCTCTGTTGTAAATGGAGACCAACATTATTTTCTTTGGTCTTTTAAAGTTGAATACTGGACGCTTGTAGAACATCTGTTGTAGGACCAGAGTTTCAAATAGGGTATTTGAGCACTAGCAAATTAATAATGTCACCGGGAATTAATAGCAGAAAAGGTAAAAAAATGCTTTAACATTCTAAAACCTCAACATTTGTAAAATAACAGGTGAGAATGCAATGTGGTAGAGATGGTGTCAAATACAACAAAACTCAGGTTTGTCTGCTTCTGTATAGGACCTTGTCTGGAACCGACTAAAATGTTTTCGGTAAATTCCACTTCACTGTTAAGTTTCTTGGCTCCCTTAAGCTCTTAGTACCTCAGATAAGAAATACAAAGATTAAGTAGGAGTACTTTATGTTGATGAATTCTTACTATTTCACACTAATAAACTGAGCAGCTGGTAGAAGGGATGAGTTTGAGCTAAACCTTGGCAAGCTTGAGATCTGAGGTAGCTATCCAAAAGCCAAGACGTCTTAGGATTTTAGCATTCTAAAAATTTGTGGAAATTTTCAGCTCCTGATGTTTTCAGTGGATTTGCCACCAAGGAGACAAGCGTGAAACAAAGAGGAGAGGATCTGGGGCACACGTAGATTCAGGTTGCAACACAGAATCTCCAAAAACAAATGAGTTGGAAGACTCAGAGTTTCAATGGACTAAAAGAAACTCAACCTGTGATTTTATTTGGAATCCATGCAGCACAAGCTGACCTAAAAGGAGAGAATGCCCAGAAAGAAGTAATTTCGTTTTCAGCTTTGGTAATTAAATTACAAACTAGGACCTCTTCATAGATTGTATTTTCTTGCTAGGAGAAATCAAGCTGAACTGGAAAATTTTGCAGAAGTCTTTCTGTCAATTTGGTGCCTTTCCTGTAAACACCTGTTATTTGCAAACTTGCTGAGGGTGCACTCGATCCCACTGTCTGTCATTGATGAAGACACTGGAGAGGAACGGTCCCAAGACAGAGCACTGAGGGACACCACGTGTCACCTGTACAGTTATATGTACAGTTATAGTTTAAAAATTATGAAAATCTGAACAGAAACTGAGAACATTCAAGAAATGTGTGGTTCTGTCCAGAATTAATAACTGTTTTTTGAGAAAGCATATGGGATATGAAAGTCTGTGGTATTCCTTGAACACAAGCTTCTGTGAATGGCCATGGGATGAATAATTCAACAAAAACTGGGTTTGATCATTTGTTTCTGAGAAAACATAATGATTTTTTCAAGAAGATAAACAGGAAAAAAATAGACCAGTAAAAAGTATTGAATGAAAACCCTTGATAGCTTTCCATTGTTGAAAAAATTCTGAAGCAAATAAAAATCAAGTCATGTATATGCTTTTGTGGAAAAGGGGTGAATTAATCTTATGTGAAACTAACATATGTATAACAGTTATCTAGTTTCTATTAATTGGAAATTTGAAAAATATTCCTTTAAGTGAAAACATTTTTATTATCACATGATAAAAACAAAACCAAGGTTCTTTTATTTTAAATGTGTGAAGACATGACTACTGCCTTGTAAATGTTCATTTACTGAAATCTGAAAATCACAGCCTTAGTATTTATTACTAAAAAATCTTGGTGATGTTGAATGACTAACAGTTTAACTGCACTATAAGGAACTTCAAAATATCTCTTGGTTATGCCTTATGAGGATCAGATGTTCATAGTTTAATTGATTGTTAGAAAAAAATGGAAAACAATTTTTTTTTTTTGTATTAAAACACTGGTATTGCTTCTCCATTTCGGGGAAGATACTGAAATATAATGGCAATATCACTTCATAAAGTTTTAATGCATTTTTGGCAGGTTTAAAATTGGGCATGGAACAGGACACTTGGATGATGATCTCTGAGCAAGGAGAAAGACTGTACAAAATGATGTGCAAACACGGGAATCTCATCAAAGACAGGAAGAGAAAATTAACCACTTTTCCCAAATGCTTTCTTGGAAGGTATTATATGTGTTTGATAGCATGAATTTTTACCATATAAAACCACATTTTAAATCTTCTTTGGGATTCTGTGGAAACCACGCTTCATTTGCAATGTCTTTTAGGCCTATTTGTCTCACAGAGTTTAGCCAAAATGTAAATTGATCTGCCTGAAATTTATGAATATATACTTGTATTGCAAAGTAGTTCTGTTAAAGAGACAAGGCTGCAAAGGCATGTTGAAAATATGAAAGTGTGTCAAGTGAATTAGTTTCTTTAAAAAAATGATTCCCAACTTGTTTAATGCATTTTGTCTCTGTAATGAGTAGTTTGGAGTGTAAAATTAGTTTATTATTTATTCCACTTTAAACAGTCTCTGTCTCTAAAACTGCTCCTATCCTCCTCTTGCTTGAATATCAGGAAGAGAGTTACTGTGGTTGTGGTCTGTCATCATGACATATCTGTCCTGGGCAGGTGCAGTAGGTGTGTCTGGGATTGCCTTATATTGGTCTGTCTGGTCAAATGTGGCTATGCTAGTTTAGGAAATCCCAGAAAACATGGAAAGTCTCCACCATGTGCCAGGTAAACTTTGTGCATGGAAAACTTCTGAGCAGAAAAAAGAAAACATCTCATGGGAAACCATATGTATTTACATAAAAATAAAGGGGTGTGATAATTTGAAGATCACTAGGCTTAAGAATCATTTACTGGTTGACATAGACTAGTTAGAAACACTGGTAATGGAGATGGAAATGCAATAGGTTCGGTAGTATGACATGTAAAGTTTGTTTTCTATATCTGTTTTTATTTCAGTGAATTTGTGTCCTGGCTGTTGGAAATTGGAGAGATACACAAATCTGAAGAAGGTGTTCACCTTGGCCAAGCTTTATTAGAGAATGGCATTATCCATCATGGTAAATATAGTCAGTTTGAAATTACTTCTTTTCAAGATAATTATTGTAATTAGAGTGAACTTAATTTTGTCTGACCAAAATATGGTCTTATTAACACAAGATGGCTTGTTGAATCTGCATTATATCCTTCCAGGAACCTCATGAGCCCGTTGTCCATGCAGAGCAGATTTACTAGGAAAGGCTTCATTGATTTAATCACATTACATCTTTGCTGTTGGGATCACAACATTGAAAACAGGGACCTAGAGAAACATTGCTGTTCTGTAGTAAGCAGAATTAAATTCTGGGGGAACACAGAACAGTACACTGCTTTTAAGGATTTTAAACTTTTTAAGGCCAGGCATTTTAGGGATACATGTTCAACTAAGAATTGTACAAGAGAGTGAGTCACAGTTGGCTGTTGATAAATGTGCCTTCTCATCTGTTAGATATTACAACTCAAGCTGATGAAATCCAGCCTAGAACCCAACAGTTTAATCTTTTGAATTTTAAGGCCTTCTTTTCACTACATTGTATAGTTAATAAAATTTATATTTTTATGCTGACACTTTAAGTCAACTCTCCGCATTTAGCTCATTGTGGAGAGAATTATCTCTCAAATGGTTCATTTTTTTGGACAACAAGAATGTTTGATTTCTGCAGGTAATTTGCATTGGCAGCATTTTTCTCTTTCCAGGGCAGGTCCTCATCTCTGTCCCTATTGTAAGGTATAGTCTAACAGGACCATATAAATGAATTGGAGAAAATTCCAGTTTTGAAGGCATATTTGGCATACAATAGGTACTGTCACTTAAAAACCAAATGATGAAACAGCTGTCAAGTTAGCTACTGTTCCATCATAGATCCAGGGTGTAAATTTAGATGGATTCATTGGTAATATACACTCTAAAACTCCATCTAGTATACTACTATACTCCATCCAGAAATGAATTTAATACTGATTAATAATGGTGTTTTTACTGTCCTTGACTGGAAAGAAAGAGGAAGACACATAGTGCCACTTAGCTGTGTGTGTTTTAAACACATGGAGAGTAGGAGGAAAAACATTAAAGTTATTCATCAGTGGTCATGTAGCCTTTAATTCTTTAATGTCAGTCTACATGATTTTCCTCCACCATCATTCAAATGTCAGATGCCATTATGTTTACTACACACAGAGTATTGTTTTCAATGAAATAATTTGGTTGCCAGATTCTTCTCCTGATCATGTAATTTATATCCTAAATGCAATCATAGACTTTCTCAATACAGAGTTAAATGAATATTGTGTAGTTTCATGAGATAAAAGGGTAATTATATTAGAGCATAGAAATGTAAGCCAGACATGCTACTTTGAATAGTGGATCCAGCTGTGGTTCACTGAAAATAGCATTCTTAAAATAGAGTTGAATGAACCATCTGTTTTCACAGAGGGAGCAAGGGAGAAAGAAAGTTTGGCTGTTATTTACATTGCAAATATTATAGAGGCCTTTGTTAGAGTTTGCATATTCACTAGGCCATCATTGTCACTGTGCTGGAGTTCATTCTAGCAGTGACAGAACCATGTTGTGATGGGAACTGTTTTACTTCCTGGTGTGTGAACTCTTGCAAGTAGAAAAGTTATGGCTTTTCCTTTTTTTTTTTTCGCCCTCCACTTTGTATAAGGGGAAAAATCTTGTTGTATCTTTCTATGCTGCTATTTTAAATCCACCTGGTGGAATTCTCTGATATCTGAAATTACTTGTATCTGTCAGTGGGCTGAGATACTTGGTCCAGTCACTTGCTGCTGATGATTAGAGATGGAAGCTTTGTCTCAAGGTAGTAAGGAGCTTTGTAGTTACAAAAATAAACTGAATATGAGATAGTTTTAAAACGAATAGGTATTTATGTGGCTGTGCAGTTTCTTGGACTGAGGTACTGAGGTGGTTTAAAATTACACTGGCAAAAAAGTAAATGAAAAGACCAGATCTGTTCCTTTTTCTTAATCTGTGCCATATAGATATGTATCCCAGCATAAATGTAGGTACAACTTGGGCTTTCTTATTTTAGTGCTAATACAGTTTTTCATCAGCTTTAAGTGTTTGAAACTCAGGATGTGCCAGCTCAGTGAGGCTACTGTGTTAGTTTCTGGTGCACTCTGGTAAGTCAGGACTGCAAAAACAGAGTGGTACTCAGAGGGCATAGCCTGCTCTGTTCATCATGGGTATGCAAGAAAGGAAAGGTGCTTCGTGATCCCAGTTCACTCCCAGTGCGTCCCTGTAACAATGACCAACAATTTGGCATTAGGCAAAACTCTCCTGGTGGTTTTTCTATTTTCAGTACTTGGTGGTTATAAAAGATCTTAATTTGTGTTAATCTGGTGGAATATATTTTTTCTTCAACCATAAGATTTTTTTTTTTCAATTACAGAACTAGAAGATATCTTTTTTTCCCCAAGTTAAATGGTCACAATCCATTAAAATCCATTTAGATACTTACATTAGGCATTGTATGTGAAAATTTTGTTGTTTGTATCTGATGTATTTAGAAGCAATGATACGTAAAAAGCTTAGAAATTATTTTGGATTATCACCTTAGCATGAACCATCACTTCAAGGCAATTGGAATAGTGTCCTGGGCTTTCCTATTAGTAGATGTATCAAATGCAGGTAGAAAAGTTATTTTCTTCTTGCACATGACCCTGGTGAAACCACTTAATATATGAAGTTCAGTTTTTATGTCTGTGTGTCAGACAATGTGTGGAGATAATGAGGAGCTTAAAGGAGCATGAAAAATGACACAGACAGAAGGCACCTTACTCTACAAAGTTTATGATGCCTAACTAAGTTTTTGGAGGAGAGTTATGTATGATGGCTTAATCACTTGGTGTACAATGGCGTGCACAGAATTACCTAACGTTGTCAGGTGTGTTACTCTGATTAATGAACACATTACAGTACCCTTCTTTATCAATTGATGACATGTAAATTTAGTTTCAAAATTAAAACTTACAACTGCAAGCGGAACTATAATTAATAAAAAAGTTATCCTAGGATGGTGTTAGTGCCTCATGCTGTCCTCAGCCATCAAATGGATCAACTGTTTTTCAGAAAGACTTGCAGTAGTACTGCTTCCATGAGAAGCTTTGTACCCTATGATATGACTGTTTTGACAAAACACTTGAAGTTTTGAGGTTTGGTGCTGGAATCTCGCGAAACACCTGAAATCCACTTGCTAAGATTCTTCTTCATGGGTCCTTGGGGAAATAGATTATCAAAATCTTTGTAATGATTGCCGGTCTCTTGCACTTACAACCTCTGCCTGTCTATATATAGGGGAAGACATTCCCTCTCCTTTTTTTCCTCAGTTCAGGACTGGTCAAATGTGTTGTGAAGGAATCATATCATTAGTTAATCATTTGAGATTGGCCTCAGCAAGAATGAGGACAGAAAATAATGTGTAAGAATAATATGAATAGCAGCAAAAGAAGTCTTGTTTGGATGTTTGGTTGATAAACTTTGCAAAAGCGTTGAGGACTAGAAAGATTTGAGTGTCTAAATTTCATGCTGTTCTCTTTCTGTATGTCTTCCTTATTCTTTGCCCTGTGACTTGAAATTGTTAGGTTTTTTTCTTTACTACTTAAATGTTCTAAGAAATATTGTCACCAGTGATGTAACAGAACTTAGGGCAGATGATCTAATTGGGCTTCCCGCCCTTCCTGTCTGAAATGTACCTGTTGCTGTGTAATGGGCTGTTATTAGAAGAAATGATACAGATCTTCTTCTCTCATCTTAATTTCTTCAGAAAGTAATCAAACAATACTTTTTTTTTTTAATTTAGTTACAGATAAGCACCAATTCAAACCTGAACACATGCTATATAGATTCCGATATGATGATGGAACATACTACCCCAGAAATGAGATGCAGGACGTGATCTCTAAGGTACAGAATGAAATAGTTGCTATTATTAGGAACAACACATTAGAAATCGAGGCTTTGCTTGAAAAATAATGTAAAATATTATACTGGAATAAACAACATCCCCTCACAGTTGCCAGTCTCAATGTGAATCTAATTCAGTTTTCCATTTGTAAGATTTTTGGCTTCTTGTTATACATTTAAAATAAAAAATGAAAGATTACTATTACTTAGTTATAGTTATTATTCAGTGGTTTCATATGAAGGATGCATTGCATAGGTGGGGGATTCTGAAACTGATGTTTCAGTCTGTTGTATTTTTCAGCCCATTTTCATAGATACAAAGCTATATGTAAGGAACTGATTTTAAATTTCTCTTAAATCTGAATGTTTTTTATTAGTGCCTTAACAAGGCAGTAAATCTATCATCATGTAGATGTTTAAACACATGTAGGTAGTGCTATACATCTGTGCTACTAAGCATAATGAAAAGATTGATCAAAGTTGCCTTTAAACTCATTAATATTCAAATTTTTCACGATTTTGAATCAGTCAAAAATGTCTGCATTTGGGTATTACATTACAGTGCCATTCACTTTTTTCTGGTACTTGTTAATGTAAGGTACATCTAGAGGAATCTTTAGTACTGAACTATCAGGCAGAAGAAAGTACAGTGGAGTCTAATTTGACACAACTTTTAGTTGTTATACACTGTTCTTGCATTTTATGAACATAATTGGTTTTGGGTAGTTCACTCAGTAGTACTAATATGTTTTCCTTTTATAAATGCCATTTTATGATGATAGTTTCTTAACCTACTCCAAATGTTTGATGTTTTGTTTTTTAAATGAAAATATTTCAAATTTTTGAATATTTTTGCATTTTTAAAATGGATTAGTTATAATTTCAATTTGTACGTAAAGTATTGATCCGTGTAATGAAATACAGTATTTTTTACTAATTACTCAGTTGTGTGTAGAGTAACAACCAGTATTTAGGACAACCCTAATGCATGGAGACATTGCTTTATTTTTTTGTACTTTTGTTTCAAATTATTTCAAACCTTCAGAATTTTTTAGTGCTTCCTTAAAGCTAATCTTTTTTGCATGTGTCTCAGTGAAGCTTAGATTAGACTGGACATGTGTTCTTTCTCATAATTTATTCACCAATGTTGTTATCTGGAAAAATTAAGTTTTGGCACATGAAAATGCATAAAAACTTGAACAGACTATGTAAACAAAGTGCATTTACAACATATAGGCTTCCTTACTGTGCCCACGCCTCTTATGCACTGTGTGATGTGAACATGGGGTTAACAGCACCTCTTTCTCTTTAACAGGGTGTACGACTGTACTGTCGCCTTCACAGTCTGTTTACCCCAGTAATTAGGTGAGTCCGATTGGGAAATCCTTAGAGAGTCATTTGGAAGTAGTATATAATCTAAAGATACTGTGTTTGAACGTAGAAACCTAACCCAGCCCTTCCAGATTGGTCTTTTGAGAGTACTCAAATGAGATTGAAGGGTTATCAAGGCAAAAAGTATAACTGGATCCTTAAGTGACTACCAGCTCTGTTTAATATGACTTCTTTAACAGGCTTCCAGAGCCTTCTAGGTCCTGATGGATATGCTTATATGCTTATTGTATATATTACTACACTCCCTCACACTCCATCACATTGTCTGGGGAGTCCCAGGTTGTAACAACACACCTGCCTTTATACTCCAGTGAGATTGTCACCCAAGTAAGACGTGGTCAGCCTCCACCTGTCTGTTTACATTGAAAAGTTTAATTCGCTTTTTTCCTCCAGAGGAAACTCCTGAACCATTATAAAATGCTCAATTCATGCTTGCACTAACTTGTTTATAAAATACAAATATTTTTCTGTTTCTTTTGAGTTTTTGTTTGATTTTTTTAAAAATTGTTTTGTATTGTTTTGAACAGGGATAAAGATTATCACTTGAGAACCTACAAATCTGTGGTTATGGCTAACAAATTCATAGATTGGCTGATTGCACAGGCAAGTATACACCTTTGGATTTATGTATGTTGTGCATTTAAATTCTAATTTGAAAGCTAGCGATGTATCAAGCAGAATAACATGCAAACACTTTGTGTAAGGGTTATTAGAACAGTATGTGTAAGTGTAATCCTCTTATACTGGTAAAGTAACACAAATCAGCTGTGAGCAGCCATGCTGTTAATTCTTTTTGTGCTTATCTTCTTTATGTGCAATTGAACTTGAAATGTTTTAATGGCACTTAGCTTTATGATTCAGCATGTAACACTGTTCATGGCTTACAATGAAAGGAATAGGCTCTGAAAAACTAAACGAGTAACTAGATGGACAAAAGTCAGTACCAATTTGCTATCAGCAGCTCTGTTTTATTTTAAATGAACTAGAAGCAAGAACAGGGTGTCCTATTCACTCTGTCAATATGCTCTAGTTTCATGAAATTAAATTTTAAAACTTTGATACTTTTAGATTCTATTACATTCAATTTTTATGGAGTATGCAGTGTTACTTAAGTGTTTACCTATTTATTTCAAAGTATAAAGAGTTAGAGCATATAAAGATCTCTTCCAACCCAAACTATTCTCTGATTGTATGATAAACATGTACATACTGTTTTATATATGTATCCTAGAAATGTATATATAAAGGTGGTGGTGATAAGTATAATCTACAGCAATCGCCATCCCTCTGAGATTATGCCATTGTGCACAGATTTCATTTTGCTGCTATATTAAAATGTATTAAAAAAATTATTCTATGGTTTAACAGGGGGATTGCCGGACGAGGGAGGAAGCTATGATATTTGGTGTAGCTCTTTGTGACAATGGGTTTATGCACCATGGTAAGAAAATACATTCTGTACAAACTGTGCTTACTTTCTTTTTAATGTTATCTACATAGTTGGAAGGAAATGCAGGTGCTGATAAAGATATTACAGGACAGATGAAAAATTCTTCTATTGTATCACTGAAGAGACCCTATGCCACAGTCATCAGGAAGAAGATTAGCTATTGTATAGTCTGAAAATTATATCCAATTTTATAGTATCTGCTGAGGAATTCATACTCTAAAGGATTTAGCTGGGGCAGTTTTATTAGTCACTTTGCAAGAAATTTCTTAGCAGGTAATACATGTTTGCACAGATGAAACAATAAAAAGTTAGGATACATTTAAAAAAGAAGTGTGATATTTTTTGGGGAAAGAATAAAGTATGGAGGAGCATGACTTTAAAAAAGTGAAGTGGTGATAATAGGACAAAGTGGACTGGAGGAAAATGAGAAAATCGTAAGGATAGCAGTGAACAAAGAAGGGAGAGGAGAGCAGAGATGTGTGCAGTACCTAAAATCAGGTGAACAAGGTCCCATTTAATACCATCAAAGGCAAGATTTCAGTGAAAGGATCAAAGTAGTAGGTCATTTACTGAAATGAAAGGAAGAAGGAATTAGAGAAGGAATTATGTTTTTATCAGCCTGTTTAGAGAAGAAGGGAAAATTAACATCCTCTCTGGTATTGTTCATTCTTCTTCCTTTGACTTTTAAACATACCAACTGCATCCATCTGCTGTTCTGGTTGCTTCCTCATCCCCACCAAACCCATTTCTGAGACTGAACCTGGCATGCTTCATCATCTGGAGAGTGCCAGAACTTGGTGGAGAGCATCTTCAGCAGCTGCCCAGCAGAACTCTTCAAAATCATGTTTTAAAATCCCTTTTAGGAAGAAACCTTGCACTTTGCGTTTTTACTAAAATGATTTCAAGCTAATTGGCTTTCTCAACTTGGTGGAATCCAGATGTTGTAGCTGAAAAATGAGCTTAGAGATACCTATCTGTAATAGATCCAAATAACAATTGTTGAGTATGTTAAACGATTTCCCTAGATTCACACACACACACACACAAACACACACAAATAGTTTTCTAGCATTCAGTATGTGTATGCATGCTCAGTATTTTATGGCTTATAAAAGACATGAAATTCAAAAGTTCAAAATTAAAAAAGGATTAATATGTGTGGTTTTCTATCACACAGTCTTAGAGAAAAGTGAATTTAAAGATGAACCACTGCTGTTCCGTTTTTATGCGGATGAAGAAATGGAAGGATCAAATATGAAGCACAGACTCATGAAACACGATCTGAAAGTAGTGGAAAACGTCATAGCCAAGTCATTACTGGTGAGTGAAACCCAGTGATTCTATGCTTTGATGAGTAATAAAATTGGTCGTAGTGACAATAAATTAGGACTTTTTATTTAATGAGGATATACTTCAGCTTTTCTTAATGGCTTTCTGACCAATATTTTAAACAATTTTATTTTTCAGATTACATCTAATGAAGGCACCTATGGTTTTGGTTTAGAAGATAAAAATAAGGTGCCAATTATTAAAGTGGTGGAGAAAGGATCAAATGCTGAGGTATCGAGTATTATAAATTATCTTCCCTGTTTTATTTACTTGATCACACTGTTTTGTGCATCAGATAAGAAAGTCTATAGTAGTTGAAGGTAACTGTGACAACTTTCCAAGAAGGCTGTGCTTATGAATCTTATTCCCTTTTTTTTCCAATGTTTTGGGGTTTTTTTGTATGTTTGTTCGTTTAACTCATTGCTCTGACCATTATGAACACTTATTTTCTGCTCAGCTAAATTGTCACATCGAGTGATATAAAATTTCTGATTTTATTTTTATGCATTATGTAATGTTCCAGTGATGACATTAATCCTGAGTGGAATAAACATTTTTGATAGAATGTGAAATGAGTATAGAGCTAGTCTGTGGGATGTAGTTGATGTGTTTCATAGTAAAAGATGAATCAAGCTTTATATAAAGCCTAGAATTTGAGAATCTAAATGAATAAATTGCAGTCTTCCTGTTTGTTGGTATTGCTTTAGATGCTCTTCAGGTAGATTTATATTCTACTGAACTGCACAGGAGTCTCTATATATGTAAAGATAAAGAATGAGTCTCTTTCATGAGAGAAAAAATTTGGACCTAGATTTCAAGGCTTTCTGAATCTCATGGTGGAATAGAAATTTGAATTATAAATAGACACAGCAAAACAATCATAGAATCATAGAACCATAGAATCAGATGGGTTGGAAAGGACCTCTGCGATCATCAAGTCCAACCCTTGATCCGCTACCACCACTAGACTGGCAGTAAGTGCCACATCCAGTCTCTTCTTAAATACCTCCAGGGATGGAGAATCCACCACCTCCCTGGGCAGCCCGTTCCAATGCCTGATTACCCTCTCTGTAAAGAATTTCTTCCTAATATCTAACCTAAACCTCCCCTGGCAGAGCTTGAGACCGTGCCCACTTGTCTTAATATAATACAGCCACAGAACTATATAGGGTGATTTTTAGCAGTCAGATTCTGGTATGATCTCAGATGACACTAAGGATTGGTGCATGCCCTGAGCCACTCCTGTCATTCAACGGGTTGTGGTTCCTTTCTTGTTACACCAAAGTTTAAAAACTGTTCTTTTTTGAAACTTAAGGTCTGTCTTTATGAATAGAAGCTTTAGTTCCTTTGGAAAATGATGGATGAACAAATTAAGTATCATCACAAAATAAATGGCTCAATCAAAGCTGTTGCATTAATTAGTAAACTTATTAACTGATATTGTAATACTGTCATAAAATCTTGATTAAGACTAGGTCTTGTATTTAGGTCTCTTCAGAATGAGTGTTTACTGTACCCTTCACATTAATTGAACCGGTTTTAGAAGTGTTCTGTGGTATAAGTCCTTTATGTGGTACATGAATGAGTCATAAAGAATGTAAAGTGAATGTGCATGTCATTATTCCTACTGGGGTTGCATGCCAGCAGAAGGAAACATAATGTTAGTGGTTATAAACTGTTATTGTTTTCTAGATGGCAGGCTTGGAAGTTGGGAAGAAAATCTTTGCCATTAATGGTGACCTGGTTTTTCTAAGACCCTTCAGTGAAGTGGATTGCTTCCTGAAAGCCTGTTTAAACAGCAGAAAGCCCCTGCGGGTTCTTGTGAGCACTAAACCACGGGAGTAAGTTGTCATTCCTTTGGGGAAATTTTACAAACAAAAATTGAAGTGAATTTTAAAAGACCAGTGGAACTTCGGAGAGAACTCTTGTAAAGTTATTTTAAATGCTGTACATGAACTAACTTTATAAAGTCAATTTTGATGTGCTTAGATTTTGTTGTATTAGATTTGTGAGTCAGCAAAAGCAAAACACGAGTACTTTAGATCTTCAGCTCTGCCACTTTAAATACATGTAGGAATTGCAAGTGCAAATGAAGTGTCCTTGACTGTATGAACAGTTTTGATCACTTATCTCTCACTGTGTGTATTAAATAAGTTCCGGTGTCTGGGGATTAATTGCTGGTTTGTCATAGTCAGACTGTGGTCTAATGGGTTGCTTCAGCATGTGTGCTGGTTGTGTAAACAGCAGGAGCAAGTAAACAGCTCTCATCTTTATGTAACAGATGCATCTCTGTACATAGGTTTGACCATTCCTACCTAAATGCAAGTTTTGTTATGTAAAAGAAATACAAAGTGAGACCTAATGTGTGGGTTCAGCAAATACGTATATTAATAAAATTAATGCAGTTGTCGCTAGTTTATACATAACAATGAAGGAGGAGACCTAAGAAACACTGGTCAGGAGTAATTTTGATCAAAATCTGCAGAGTAAAGAGGAGCCATGCTCTGTTACCAGATAGCATGTACAGAGTGCCTTCCTTTGGTTCAATGGTAGAATGGAGATGTACTTCTGTTAATAAGCAATGGTGTCTTGAGAAGTTAAACGGCGCCCAGAAAGGGGAAAAGAGCTAAGAAAGAAATAGGGCATAAAGATGCTTGTCTGGACTGATAGTCCAACACCACCACCCCACCCCCTCCCCCAGCCAAACACAAATCACAGCAAAAAAATCCCCCAAACCAGTTGACCATAGTGTTGTAGCAAGAATAAAAGACTTGTCTTGGCCTTTCTTTAGTGTAGATCTTGGTTTAATTTCTGACAGAACTTGTGGGTGAATTTCAAGGTTGACAGAGTTGATCCAATGATCGAGGAGCTCGCAGGAGTTGAAGAATCTGTTTCTCAGTGCTGCCTGCTGTTTGTCAGTAGCTGCTGCTAGCACAACTGTTTTGACAAAAGAGACAGTTCTCTCCTAAATTCTTAGCCTAAACAGCCAGTGAGGGTCTTTCATAGTTCATTAGCATGTTCACAAGGCAGTTTCAGAATGCATATCAATTCTATCAACGTTAGTTAATATGTAAGTACATTAAATGGTGGTATACTTACAAAAATATTTCAAATGAAAATTTATTAATCTCAATAATATTTCTAATATTTTAAAGAAATTGTAGACTTCAGTGAGTTTTGGATCTGCTCTGATGATAACCATCTCCAAATGCTTGACATTGTGTATACTAGGAAAAAAAAAAGAATTTCAAGAAATGATGCAATTATAGTAGTCAAAACTGCCTGTAAATCAAGTTTGTTACAGTCCAAATCAATTTGAATTTGTTTGCTTTTGCAATGGTAAATGAAGCTCGGGGCAAAGATCTCTGAAATAATAATGGAACTGTCTCTGGAAGGAAAAGCTATGAAGTTAATTCAGTGCATTGTTATGCCTGACCTAACTAGCTCTGATAACAGCTAATGCAGTTGTGTTGCTTTTTCTAGATCCTGAGCTGATATCATGTGGGTAAGCTGTTACTTTGAGTGAGCTCAGGGCTTAATTTTAAGGAGTAGACGTGAATTTTGCTTCTCAGAACTGTGTTTTTCAGTAGGTTTAGACCTAGCAGGAGTGTAGCTCAATGTGCTTGCAAGTCATATGAACAGCAGTAGATGATTTTTGCTTTACAAATCTCAGTACTTTCCATAGCTGCTCAGAAAAACTGCAACAAAACACTTTTTAAAGAAAACTGACTGAGTAGACACTTAGAAGTTAACAGGTTACAATATGGATTTAGGCTCTGCAGTTTTCTGCAGCTCATCTGACCAGGCCTGCCATGCTCTGTGGTCCCCAGGCTCTGTCCTCTTGGCTGGGAGACTGACTGCCTTCCTAGGGTTTTCAGTGCTGCTGTGCTGTGACAACTTACCCAAATGCCAGTCCCTTTGGGAGGAATTTTAAAGCTATAGTAGTGTTTTGATTGTAATTGGTATATCGAATTTTCCTGTGAAATAGATATTATTTGCTGTCTCAGCTTGCTCTTATTTCTGATATCAGTGGTGCACAGTATCTGGAATATGAATGGTGCAGAATCTAAACTGTGAATTGAATAAAAATGTGGAGTCTTACACCCTTTTAATATGCTTGTAGCTGTGCTCTTTTATCTTGACTAACAATATGCTACCTTTTGCTACATTCATATTCAATCTTTTCTTGTATCAGGACAGTGAAGATTCCTGACTCTGCAGATGGACTTGGATTCCAAATCCGGGGCTTTGGCCCATCAGTTGTCCATGCTGTTGGGAGAGGTAAGCTGTAAGAGCTGTCGATGTTACTGGTAAATATGCGTTTAACATCTAAATGGCTTGGTTGAGATAAATCAAAATTAGGTATACTAATCCAGCTTAGATGTTTTTCACCCAAAGTAGCAATATTAAATAAACCCAAATATGATTATTTTGTGTTCTTATACTCTGTAAACTTTGGATAG
The DNA here is from genome assembly GCA_035041135.1 of Platyrinchus mystaceus. Taxonomy (NCBI): domain Eukaryota; kingdom Metazoa; phylum Chordata; class Aves; order Passeriformes; family Tyrannidae; genus Platyrinchus; species Platyrinchus mystaceus. The sequence goes on from JAWWLV010000088.1 coordinate 118,229,119, forward strand.
ATCTTCCAGCTTCTTTTTTGGTATGTGCTTATACCAGTGTATGAAAGTTAAGTCAGAGCTGCGCATTCTTTACAGATTAAGGAATAGCTGATGGATGTGAAATCACCTTCTCCAATGCTTGATTGTTGGGAACCAGTCACTTCCTGAGCACTACTTTTTTAGGTGGCCATTTGGTTCTGCAATGTTCTGAAAATGCACTTTGCAAAAATCTTTTCAAGACTGCTAGTGACCTAGTCCATCTTAGTAATTGCAGATATTTCATGTAAATACTGTTTTGTCCAGTTTGGGATGTGATTGTCAAATGCTTGCAGTTCCTAACCCAATATGTTTTTGAATGGTGTAATACATTTTTGACTTGTGATAAAAGAAGATGAAGCATTGTCTTTGCTGTCTCATATTGTTAATGCTAGAGGAAGCTAACTGTATTTTCAGCTATTGTGGGAGAGTTGTGTCCTTTTACCCCCTCCTGCTTTTGTAACTGAGGAATTTAAAGTGAACTGATCTGTAAAACAGCCAGATTTGAACAGAGTTTGATGACTTTTTTCTAGGCTGTGGTGCCAGAAATTAGATTTTCAAGAGAAAGACTAATAGACTACAGACTGTTGAGCTGATGTGATAATTATTTCTGCACCTGTATCTCAATTCAACTGCCTATCCTTATTCATTAAGCACATACTTTATTCCACTTAGCCTCAGTAATATGCAAGTGCTTGCTTGTGTGGTTTGCTAAATCTAAAAGATTTTGAACATATGCTTAAATACTTTCCTGAATTGGGACCTTAGGGTATTTTGAAGAGAGATTTTCTTTTTTTTTTTTGAGAAAGATATTTAATAAGCCTATTTATATGTTTATTTTTATGTTGGTTTTTGGGGGGGAGGGAAGATTGCAATAGCTGGTAATGGTTTCATTTCCAATGACTTTCTTTTTTATTAGATTTAAAATGCAGCTATCATCTATTAGTGATAGTTACTAAAACGAGGGAAAATCAGGTATATTCTGGAAGTATTTCGTTGTCAAATATGCCCGACTGACAAGTCATGAAGTTGTGACAAACTTTTCCATTTGTCAACTCTGCAAATTTGGTCTTGCCCTTTCTTTCACAGCAGCTAACTTCTGCACCTCAGACTGGCACCTCTCTAGGCAACAGATTTTTGCTTTCTTGCACCTTTGTGGCAGCATCAAGAGAGACATCAGGGGGCAAATGTTCAGGTAGCTGGAACTAAGGTCATACTCCATCAGGCTGTCTTTCAGGTGCTGGTTTGAGTCACACTGAAAAGACCTGGAGACAGCTGCTGCTTTTGTAGTACCTATTCAGTGGATAGATTTTCCCAAGGTGGTTATTCCATTGTGAATATAAATCACCAAACTACATATTTTATGTTACTTTAAGAGTATTTTTTTGTTTTGGTGTTGTGTTATCCCGTCCCCCTCCCCTCTCAATAATTAAATTTGAGATATCCTACTTAATTATCTTTGTGTATCTTGACTGAAAGCTGCAAGGCACTCTACTATAATTGTGTTGGTAGGAAAGATGAAAATAAGAACAATATCCTTGGAAATGTCTTTGGATTTGGAAATTTAACTTAATGTTTAACATGAAAGTCTAATATGCTCTGATAATTCTTTATGAGTTGTCAGAAAGCTTCTGTTTTTTATGTAAAATTTAAACACCTGAATTAATCAAGAATCTCATAAACTTGGTTTATATAAAAGAATTCAGCATAAAAGTTGTAGTTAGTGACTTTTGAGCTAGAGCCATTTATCCTTTTAAAGTCCTTTTCTTTAAGACAAATTTTCTTTAAGACAATTTTCATATTACTTATCAGCATTTGTTGTTTTATAAAACAGCCTTTAAAAAATTGCCTCTTTTTATGGAATCATCTGCTGGCGAACTCCATTTTCGTGGGAGTCCAGCTGACTATAGAAGAACCCTGTAGTCGGAGAAGTATGTAAGAATCGGTGAGAGGAGGTTTTGATAAAAAAGTAGAAGAGGCTTTTTGGACTGCAGACTTTGAAGGAGATGTTTAGGCAAAGAAGTTTGCTAACTATGTATATTTTTATTAATAGGAACAGTGGCAGCTGCGGCAGGCCTCCATCCTGGCCAGTGCATAATCAAAGTGAATGGAATTAATGTCAGCAAAGAGACTCATGCAAGTGTCATTGCTCATGTCACAGCGTGCAGGAAGTACAGGCGGCCAATGCAGGTATGTTTCACCCTTGCATGTTTTCTTCTAAGTTTCTTTTTTTTGGTCAAAGTAAACACTGTGGTGTTTTATCTCTGTCCACATATCTGTATTGTTTGAGCGGGGTGAGGGGAAAGGAGTGGTGAATAAAACTGAAGGGAAGCCAGTTGAAATATAAAAGCTGAAGATTGCTCAATGTATTGCTGATGTTCAAGGTCTGTTTAATTTCTGCACTGAAAGAAATCTAATCTTATAGATAATTTTTACATGGTATTTTTAAAGGATTATTTCAAGTATTTCTGCAGTCCTATGCAGAAAGCCTTATGAGATATATTCTCATCTTGATGGAGAGGAATCACACAGCTTGCTGCCTGCTCAGCAGCAGGAGAATGAAATGCAAAATGCTGATCTTATTGCAGAATTTTGTAACACTTCAACACACAGAGAGCAGAGTGCACATACACTATCTATAAAGGTCTGATTTCCCATTGCATTCCAATCTTGGGAATAAACATACATTCAAGAACTCAAAGGGTTTTTGGTTTTTTTTTATAATATAAGTATGCAAATTGTATCTTTTTCATATTAGTTTAAGAGAAAATCTCAGGCTTCCAGGACACAAATTTAATGAAGAGAAACAGAACCAGCTGGATTCTAGAATGTAGTTTTTCCAAGTCCCTGAAATTTTTCATAAACTGTGAACTAATATCATTAATTAACTTCACAAACTCTTCCAGTATGTATTTACTGAGGAGAAAAATCCAATTAAAATTAAGAATGAAATCCTTTTCCCACACCTACTGCATAGATATAAGAGTTATATAGTTAGACCTGCATCATACAAATACAGTCTTTATGAAAATGTGGTCTGGATGTTTGTGTTTAAATGCTAATACAAAATTGAAGTTGTTATGCAGCATATCAAGATCAAGTTCACCTATTCTTTAAAGAAAGATGCACTCTAGTAAAGAGGATATTTTGTGCATTAGTAGTAAAACTAGCTAGAATAAAAGATAAATTCTTTATAGCAGTTTTCTCTCTGTATAACTGAAGACTTCCTATGTATATTAGTGACATGAAAAAAGGTTTGATTAATGTTGGCTGGTGTGAATGCCTTGACAAGAAGAATTACTTTGTTTTTTTAATCCACTTGTATAATAACTTGGAGTTTTTCCTATAAAGAGTATTTATTTCAATCTTAAAAAGTAGCTGATCACAATTCAGCAGATCACAGATAACTGAAATTCTCCAGACTGACAAGAAAAACTTAAGTCAGGACCTAGTGCTATCAAAAAGTATTGGAGAACTGTCTAGACTGCAATAAATGGTAGTATTCCCACTGGTGCCATGACAGCTAAAATTTCATTTCCTTTTCAGAAATTTTGGGTTTTTCTTTAATTATTTGGAAGATGATTATGGATTTCTCCTATTTTTTTAAGTACAGTGCATTAGCCTATCATTTAATTAACACAAAGATTGCAGTCTCTCCTGAGGTTGCCAATTGCATAATTGAAATGGGATCTTTTTCTGTTTCTTGTATCTTCTGCTTCTCAGGGTGAGGAGTCTTCCTGCTTGCCTGAAGCATGAGGTTTCATTTCACATTCTTGCTGTGTGAATAACTGTGTAACTCCTGTTGAACAGTGTTTGTCTTCTTTCTGTCTTGTCTGGAAAAAGAAACTTGAGAGCAGATTTTACATCTTGGAATTAAAATTTCCTTGCAGTGATACTAACCATGATGTGACAGATTTATGCTTAGTTTGTTCCTCTGTAATGCTTCTGAAGAACATTGCTCCAAGTCATAATGCATTAGATTATGTAAACTTTTGAAAGAAGGACTTCCAGTTTATGTAGTGTAATATTTCCGATTAGAGATTGTCATGGCTGTCTTGATGCTGCCAAGCAAACCTGTAAGAATCCATAAATAAGCAGCAAGCTTTCAGGGGTACTTGCAAGGAAGTGTGGGCTTCAGAAGTGTTCCTGTTGAAGATCTTCTGCACAGGATCTTCCAACAATCAACAGAGAACTCTGAAATTTAAGCTTTCTTATTAAAATATTTCAGTGCAAGGCATAAATGAATCTAGGAAACCTAGAGAGAAACAGTACCTTAATCATACAAAAATTTAGTTGTCCATGATTAATTGGATAAAGATAGCATCTGAATGTTGTATATTATCAAAGGATAATTGCATGTGTTTGACACTTTTCATGAAGATTTTTAACATTCAGCCTAAAGTTTTGCTATCCTTGCTTAACTTTGAATTCTTCTATGAACTTCTTTTTGAAGTCTCTGAATTCAGTTTTGTTATAATCATGTCGTTTATTCTACTGTAGCTGTTGGAGAGGGAGTGATTAAGTGACTGTCAAGCTTTTTTTGAAATCTAAGGGACAAAGAAGAGTAGCCTGGAGATGCCAAAATTGATAGGCCCTTCCACAAGGGTGGGATGGACATGTGACTGAGTAACAGACTGGGGAGAATAAGATGTAAGGCATACACGTGGCTTCTTCATAGGTTGTGTGACCCATGTAAGCCATGATTCCTGTGCTCATGTGTCACTCAGTCACATGAGATGGTGGATTTCTGGAGCCTGTAATTCTGTTCTTTTTGGTACGTTTGCTAATCTGGGGGGAAAAGAAAAAATATCTAGGAAAATAAGTGTACTAAAGGTGATTACAAGTAATGAAGGCTGTAGTGTACGTTTTTTGTGCCAGTGAAACATAGGAAATAGATTAACTGGACATACTCTATCATTGGTTGATATTCCATAATATTTTCCAGCAGATTCGTGGATGTACAGCAGATTTAGCAAAGCAAAAAATTGATTCTCCTAATTTTTTTTTTCACAATTTCTTGTCTTAAATATTTTTTAGTCTGCCATTTGATTTGAAATGTCTTAAATTATTTTTGTTAGAGGCACGAAACTGATGGATGTCGTGCTGTCACAGATTTCATAGTGTCTTATGACAGTAGACTGTGAAATAAAAAATAACTTGCCAAAATTCTGCGGATGGTGTTATGGAATGCCAAAATTCTCTGTAATTTTCAATTTTATTTTTTTTAACTCAGACCTCAGAAAGCAGTAATGCTGATAATAATCAGGGAATTAAAGCAGCTGTTTCACGCTGAAATAGTTGCTATCAATTGCACTTGCAAAGCTTTTCCTAGCTGTCTTTTTTTTGTTGTTGTTATTTTTAGCAAGATTCTATACAGTGGGTTTACAACAGCATTGAAAGTGCACAGGAGGATCTTCAGAAAACAAACACCAAACCCTCTGGAGATGATGGAGGCGATGCCTTTGACTGCAAAGTGGAAGGTATGTGATGCTTGTTTGATTTTGTTGTTGCTCAGAATGTTGGTGTAGTAGCAAGGAAAATGTAGGCAGTGGGTTTTTTTTCAGAGAAGTAATTTTGAGCAGACTGTAAGATGTGTTTTGCATAAGGATTTCCTTTCTTACTTATTCTAAACACGTAAATTTAACATGTTCTCTGAAAATTATTATCTTTCCTATTTAGAGAAAAAGCTTCTGTGAACACTTTGGGGAAAATCTGTTCCATTTTCATTTGTAAAATACATAATCCTAGGAATTACCTGGGGTTTTTTCACCACTAGTAATCATTTATGGCAATATAGGCATTACCGCATGAGAAATAACAAAACAGCTATCGTTCTGATTGTTTTCAGGCAATTAACATTTAAATAAAACTGCATTCTTATGCATCTTGGTAATTAAAGAGATAGTTAACATGTGAACTGTATTATGTTCTCTGCATAAATGCAGATATTGTGGTTTCATTTCTGAATATTGACACTTTTCATGGTAATTTTCTTCCAGTTTATTTAGAAATTCTCAGTTTTCCCTTTTTGGGGGCTTTTTTAATGTCTCCAGATAATAAATTAAATTGAATTAGTCCCCTTCAATAATTGTTTGCAAAGAGAGGCTCCTGCCTGCTTTGCAGTCCAATATTTTAGCATCTATAAACCTACTGGTGTTCCGATTTTGAAATCATTTAGCTGGTAGCCAGGTTTTTTGATGAACTTTTTAAAGTAGAATGATCAGAACATACCTATTTCTAGAATGTTTGCCTGTGTCCATTTTAGTTTATTTAGTGACCAGCACATGTCAACTGATTTGTGTTCCTTTGTTTATTCTAGAGGTAATTGACAAATTTAACACTATGGCAATAATTGATGGGAAGAAAGACCATGTCAGTCTGACTGTTGACAATGTTCACCTGGAGTATGGAGTGGTTTATGAGTATGACAGCACAGCTGGAATAAAGTGCCATGTCTTGGAAAAAATGATTGAACCAAAGGGATTTTTTAGCTTGACTGCAAAGGTATGAAGCAATTTTTGTATTTGTTAATTCTTGCTATGCTTAGTACCAATGGAGCAACATGTGTCTTTTCTTTATTCTTAGGATTACGTGTATTTCACCTAGTACCTTATAATTGGTCACCTTAATCTCTCTGACGTTTTGAAGGGAGTTACTTCTTACACCAACATCATGAGATTTGCTAAAGCTGGTCTAGTCAAGGATTCAAATCAATGGCCTGAAATTCTTGTAGTTGCAATTTCATATAAAATGTTTATGGTGTTATTTCTTAACTGCTTAAGAAATATTTTTCCCTTGTTGTATATCAAGTAGTTAAGTAAAGAGATAGTTCCAGCACACTGATTCCGGCCTTAAATAGTGCAGTGTCATCCCCTTTAGTGTTAAGGCTGACTATTTAAATACTTCAAAGTCATTACAAACAGTAAGGAGAAATAATGTGGCAATTTTAGGGTGATACTAAGTTTTTATCAAGTGATAGTGATCTAAATGCCTACAAAAGGTTCAATGGCAGAAAAATCAGGTCTCTTAACTCAAAAGACAATAACAAGAATTTTAGTGGTACTTATATAACTGTCTACTAATGGTTTGAAATGCTCTAAACATAAACTCTGTGTGTTCACTGTACTCTTATGCTTCTCTCCATATGCATCTTTTTTTGCTGTGTATTTATTGCTTTGCATTTTTAAACAACTGTGTTCTACATCATATGGAGTAGGGGAGTGAATTAATTCTGGACTGCTTTCCTATACTGTGCAGTCTGTGTTAACTATTAAGATGAGAAACTATCCAAAGTTGTGCTGCAGAATGCAACTGTTTGAAAGTACAGCTGCAAAAAACCTCCACTTAAATTATTTAAATTCATATTATTAATTAAACCTGACATAAAGGAAGCTTAAAAGTGTGACCAAAGTGATTGGAGTGTTTTAATACAGTAACTAAACATGATAACAGAAGAGTTAAAGGCTTTCCTTAATTCACCTGGTGGGAACTGAGAAAAAAATTCTCTCAGGATCTAGTCATTTATAATCTCTGACTTCTTGAAAACTTCAGGTTTTGCACTCCAAAATTTCTGTATGTTATTTTTTTTCTATTGTGAAACTTATAAATCATATCTTCTATCTTTGATGGTGAATTGTATAACAGTGAGCTGTAGCAGAATTGAATAATAGACAGGGCACATGGTGTGACTCTTGAGAATGGTCCTGTGCAGGGCCAGGAGTTTGGACCTGATGATCCTTCTGGATCCCTTCCAACTCGGCATATTCTGTGATTCTGTGATAAATCCCATGATGGATTAGTATTGTATGTGTTGTTTGGTTAGTTTTCTTTAAGCATCTCTAAAATGTTGTGAGCCTTTTCTTATTTAGGTGCCTTACCTTAATTTGGATTTTGTGCCCTGTTAGAAAGTTATTTTGGGTGTGTTTTTCGAACAGAGTTGGACGCAAGCAGCAATAGGCACCTTCCAAGTTCCATAGCACAGTGATTTTCAATGCCTGAAATACAACTCTAACTTAATAAAAAAGCACTATATACTACCCTCATCTCTTCAATATGCCTTTTGTTTAGTTTTCTCTCACCATCATTTGCTGGTGCTATTTCCATCATAGCAAGACTTCAGTCTTTGCTAGGCAGTACAGTTTATTCTGTGCCTTATTTCCTGGTTTTGTATGCAGAATAAATGAAAGGATACCACTCAGTTTTCTTGTATGCTTTTTCAATGTATTAGTATGGCTTATCCTGCCAGACTGAAGCTTGGCTACAAGTAAAGAATTAATTAATCAGCTTTACATAATATGTGCTGATCAAGTAAATACAGCAGATAATGTATTTCAGAGGAGCCATAGTAGTTATGTTAGGAGGAAATTAGTAGCAAATCCATTATCAGACAATGTCATGAGAAGCCAAATAAAAGTGCTTGTGGGTATAACTTTCCAGGATTTAAAGAAACCTCTTTGCTTCCCAAGTTTAATTCATTGTTGTTATGCACCATTGCCTGTAATGTTAAAAGGAAGCTGATTATCAGTCTTTTCAGCTTTAATTGTAAGGAATGATTAGTAAGGGATTAAGTAAGGGAAATTTTAGTCAACTTAATTTCTTAATGTACTGCTTTTGTTTTTATTATCTTAGATTCTCGAAGCACTGGCAAAAAGTGATGAACATTTTGTGCAGAATTGCAACAGCCTCAATTCCTTAAATGAAGTGATCCCCACCGAGCTTCAAAGTAAATTCAGTGTCATTTGCAGTGAGAAAATTGAGCATATTTACAGAAGAATCTCTAGTTATAAAAAGGTATGACCGGCATGTCCTTAGTTTTAAGGGAAAAAACAGGGGAATGTGGTACAGTTAACTCTTCAAAATGCCTATTGCAGTGGCAAAAAATGTGGCTGAAAGTTTAGCTATTTTGAGGTGTGAATGCCTTAACTGACTAATTGCTTCAATTGTTTTCAGACCATGCCCTTTATTGTGCCTTTTCTAGACACTGAGTAGTTTCTATTTTTTCCGGTTTGCTGTGTTCAGCTGTAGATACAATCAATTGCATATTTCCCCAACAGGCCCATCATTCTTGTACATGTCTTAAACCAATACTCCAGTGAATTTGCAGATGTTAACCAAAAATGAAGCAATAACAGAATTCTTTATTTCCTTCTAGTGCATCTTAGTTTGAAATACCAAATTGTTACCCTTTTATTCATCTTTTTTGCCCTTCAAATTGGGGTGACTTTTTGTAGCATGACTGTTAATAGTAACATCGCTGTAAATTATTAGATTGACTTGAGTTAATAAAACATTATAGCATGGAAAAATGGAGAGGGTGTCAACTTTCATATGCTTGAGATCTAAATTAATGATATATGAATGAATAAATAACGCAGACTACAACCTCTAGTTGCTGCCACTATATCTCTCTGTAGTTGTTTAACCAAGCAGGGCATAAATGAATAAACCATTTGCCATTTTGTTAGTGAAAACTTATTTTCTCATGCAGGCTCCTAGTTCCTCTCTCTTATAATCTAATTTGGGGAGTGTGTTATTATTTTGAAGTAGGCTCAAAATGGCTCCAAAGAACTGCCTGTGCCCTGTCTTAGTTCAGTTGGAGGTATGAGTTGTGACATTTACAAACTAGTCTGTTCTAAGAGGCAATACACAAAAAAATTGGAAAGAAAAAGGGAAAGGAAAAGCAAGGTGAATATAGAAGCTTCACACATTTCTAAAAGTTAATGGAAAAGAGTGGATAATGTTTTCTTATTTTTCAAATTAGGAATATCTGTAGCTTCAGTAGGATGGAGACCAAAAAGCAGCTTGTCAAAGACTTTTTAAGGTGCTCTCTGACAAGGAATGGAACAAACTGAGTTGGGTTAATGGACACATTAAAAGGATTCTGATACTGTGTTAGCAAACATCCAGTCTCTCTGTTGTTTGCCTGAATTACAAACCTTCATGTTTCCAAATCAGTTAAAAATCAAAATATCTTTTTTAAAAATGAAATTCATTCATTTTCACATTGAGAATTAGAGTTGAAGTAATATGTAGGTGGTTTATACATTTTCTGTAGCTAAAAAATTTGATATGATATATGGTCTCGATACAGGAGGCCAAGACAGTAAATGAAACTTTGTTGTGTTTGCTGGATGTGAAACAAACAGCCTCGGGGAAGTTTATGTAGTTCTTATACTGTCTAGAAGCAGATATTGCTGATACAAACTGCACTTTCAAACTCATCTACTCAAAAATCAGTCGTTTCACAGTTACAGCTTTTAATGACAATTAGTAATGCAGTGAATTTCAGGAATAGATACGTCATTTTCTTGGCAAGGTAAAGGTAACCATAGTTACAGGAGAGTTTCGGAGGGCCTGAGCCCAGCTTGGCTCCTGGTTTCACTGTGCAAGTTCGAATTATATAAATAGAATCCTTGTAGATTTCTGCAGTCCCTACTATTATTATTATCAGAACATTTTGCTCCTAATAGACCTCGAGTCCAGTGCCATGAGTCCCAGATGTTTCTCAACACATATATGAAAAGAATTTTGGTCATGACTTATGACCTGATTAAATCATAGCCAGGCATTTGGTCTCTCTGGAGCAGGATGTGTGGGAGATTGAGATGTGAAATATGTACTGCTTGCAGAAACATTTTCATCATTGAATGTCCTTAGTGCCCTTCTTAACAATTTGTACATTCTTCAGCCTTTGAACAATTCCATAATTGGTTTTCTTGTAACTTCCCAGATCTTGTTGTGATCTAAGATTTAAATGTAATTAACCCATCAAATGTTCATCGAACTGAAGTAATATGGCACCAAAATAAACAGAAATTTAAGTCCCAGCACAAGAAAGTGCTACCTCACATAAGGGATGTGCCTTTGTTGAACTGAAGTGTTTTGACTGATTGTACTGACATTTATTAATGAAGAAACATTGCAAGTTAACTTTGAAAATATTCTTATGGTCCATAGCTGAGGTAGGTTTGTGTAATATTTTGACTGGAGAGATACTGTGATTAAAATACCGGGGACTTGGAACTGACTACATCTTGCCAGAAAAAAACTCTGTCCTAGCAAAAAACTGCACTGAAAAGGACACATGTTGACAAAAATTCCGTTTGTGACTGACAAGGCTCTTTGCCAATGGAAGAGCTTGTTCTCATGACTTTTATGATTCTGAAGTAGGTGTATTTTCCGAGAGTCCAAATTTAGTACAATTCAGTCTTCATCATTTTGGGTTGACATATTTTCGTTTTAAAAACCAAAAAACTCTAAGCCTATCCAGGACTGCACAAAATTTCAGATGTTAGAGTGAAGGAGATGTGGCTAAGCACTGTACTAGAATTAGACTCTAAAACAGAGGGGGAAAAAACCCCATCCTTCCTTTCTGAGCTGATATATGGCAGGAGAAGAAGAGGTGGTAGACTAGGAAAGTCTGTAAAATGTAGTGTTTGCAGTTTTTATGTACTAGTGTTTATCAACTTCCTAGAGAAGAACGGTTGAGGTTGGAAAAAAACTTTGGAGGCCTTGTCCAGCCAGCCCTGCTTAAGCAGGGCCACCTAGAGATGGTTGCCCAGAATCATCTTCAAGCAGGAAGATCCAAAAACCTCTCTGGGCAACCTGTGTGTGATCACCTCACAGTGAAAAAGTGTTTCCTGGTGTTCAGAGGGAACCTCCCATGTTTCAGTTTGTGACCACTGCCTCTGGTCCTGGCACTGGGCACCACTGGAAACAGCCTGGTTCCATCCTCTTTGCACACTCCCCTCAGGTATTAGTATACATTGATGGGTTTCCCCCTGAGCATCCTCTTCTCTGAAGAGGAAGAGGCTGAGGGCTCCCAGCTCTCTTAGCCTTTCCTCATGGCAGAGATGCTCCAGTCTCTTCATCATCTTAGTGGCCCTTCACTGGGCTCTCTCCAGTATGCCCATGTCTATTTATGGGAAGCCCAGGTTTGGACCCGGTACACCAGGTGTGACCTCAGCAGTGCTGAGGAGAGGAACAGGATCACCTCCCTCAACCTGTGGGCAATGCTTCTCCTAATGCAGCCCAGGATATCATTAGAGAGGACTTCATCCTTCCTGAATATGAAAGAGTTTCCAATTCTCTCTTTATTATAACTTCAGACAAAAATTTCATAATTTTTTGCAAGACATTTACATCTATGTCAGCAGGTGTTTATAAATGTCACATGCAGTAGACCACTGGATCATAAAGCAGTACCAGACTCTCTCTTCAGAAAGATACTTAATTTTTTATTATGTTCCATGGGAAATAAAGTATATAGCTTTGTTACAAAGCTATTTACATTTTAAGATATAATTTACTTCAAAAAACAACCCCTTAAAAGTATAAAATGAAAAATATTTTTCTTTCCTTTGTAGGGAATGCCAGAAATTATGAAGTCAGTACACTTTAATTCAAGGATGGCTGAAATATTTTAAGCTTTTGTTTTCTAGTCAGGTTCACAAGTATTGACAGCCAAGTGCTGACACATGAAGAGCTACTAATCAAAATTTGGTTTTCTTCCTCACTTCCAGTTTTCAAGAGTACTAAAAAACAGAGCTTGGCCTACCTTCAAACAAGCTAAGTCAAAGATTTCTCCACTTCACAGCAGTGATTTCTGTCCAACCAATTGCCATATCAATGTGATGGAAGTGTCTTACCCTAAGACCTCAACTTCCCTTGGTAGTGCCTTTGGTGTACAATTAGACAGCAGAAAACATTCTTCCCATGAAAAGGAAAATAAAAACACTGATCAAGGTAAGTCAGTTGAGCTTGTAAGAACTTCTTCCGGTGCTTCTGATTTATAGTCTTAAAAGGTAATTGGTTTAGTTTTGTGGCCCAAATAGGAAATCAAGGATGAGCTTTTGTGAAATCACCCTGCTCTTGAAACCTAGGTTTATTTTAAAGCATAATAGAGGCTAATCCTAATTTCACAATAACTTTTTCCCAAATAGCTTGACTTTGATACACAAATAAAATGCGAAATTAAATAATTCATGAAGGTTTAAGCAGGAGAATATTTTAATATCTGATAGGTATTTTACTAGTTTCAAAATGTATTTTGAAAAAAAGGATGATGATGTCATCTTTTTGTATTATTCCCAGGTAAACTGAATCCCATGATTTATGTCCAGCATACCATTACTACTATGGCTGCCCCTTCAGGACAGTCTCTTGGCCAGCAAGAGGGCCACGGTCTGAGGTACCTCTTAAAAGAAGAAGATTTAGAAACACAAGATGTCTATCAAAAATTGCTATTCAAATTACAAGCTGCACTGAAAGAGGTGGAAACATGTGTCTGTCAAATAGATGAGTAAGTAAATATTAACGTCTGGACTTGCTTTTAATTTTTCTGTTGAAGATAATTATAAATCTGGATATTGTTTTTGTGTAGTGTAGGAATCAATGATGACTTCAGATAGAATTGAAATAAGATATAGAAGTTAATTGTAGGTAATATTATATGTTTTTCCCAGTGTCCCTGATTCTTTTCTTCACAGTTTAGTTTGTAGTTTTTCTCTAGAATATGGAAAAGCTAAATATTTTGCAGTGAGAAAAATGAGACACACATATCATCTAAAATTTCACTAAGAACGGAAACAAAGGGCAGAGGTATAAAAATAACTTTTATTGAACTCTTCAGGTATTGCTGAGCAGTCCCACTGATGAATTTTTAGGTAAGGATTATTCACCTATAGGAAGAGTATTAATATTTTAGATATTTTTCAAAACCAAATTGACCTTAATGAAGAACTATGGATCCAGGGAGAGCCACTTTTTATTGATTAGGACACTTGGCTTGAATGTGGGAGACTCAGAGTCTCATCACAGTCTGTCCTAATTCAGGACAAGGATTTATAACTTTCTTTTTCATTTGTGAGCTGTGTGGGTTGTCTGCTGGGCTATTTGCTGTCTTGGAATAAGGATGAAGAAGGTTAAGAAGTATTTCAGTTTTGAAAGATCCCACATGCAATGCAAGTGTCAGAAATTATTAATTTTGAAAATATAAATAACATCAATTTTTGAGTTTAAAAGACAATCTCTCACGATCTCCAGTTTAGAAAAATAGTGTGTCATTGTTTCTCATGTTATCTTGAAGACTGTAGAGTGATTTTGTAATGTCTTACATACTGCAACGGGAATGAAAGCAAGAGTCGCCTCAATATTTTTAAGAAAATGTTGTTTTCCCTGCCTTGGTGTAGATCTGCTGATTATCATGCTGAAGATGAAGTCAGTTAATTAAATTCACAATAATTTCAGTGCTCGGGTGCACTTAAAAATGACTGTCTGTAAAGCCTGTGTTGTTACTCTTCCTCAAGGAAGTCAGAGAATTGTTTATGAAGTTTAGTCAGTATTTCAGAAAGTTCCAGTTTTAGTCTGCCACACCTTTCCTTTCGATTCCCTTGAGCCTGTGATGCAAGAGCACAGGAAATTCTGAGCCTCTCTTTCATATATATGTATATATAAATACACATATATTTATGCATTGTGTGTACAGAAATTATATATGTATCTATGCAAATATTCATTTGGAAAGTCATACAGTTATGACAGTAAACACGAGGGTTCACTTTTTTTTTCTTTCCTAAATTTCCTGTATGCTGACCTAGTAGCAGGTCTTGTATAAGGTGCACAGATTTATTTAGCAAATTTTACCTTTGGCTATTTGTGAAACTGATACTTTTCATGCTTTATTCCTCATGGGCTTTGAGTGGACTGCCAGTGTTTAATTATTGTGGAGAAAAGCTGTTCTATACACGAAACAGAATAGCCAAGGGACCTACTTAAAAGTGCTGAACAGGGAAGAGGGAAGCTGGGACTATTCGAGTGAGAGCAGTTCAGAAGTACATGTTATATTATATTACAACATAGTTAGAGCTACTACTTAACTCTTGAGAGAAAAATTAGGACTACTAAAAAACAAAGGATAGAGTAATAAATTAGGATAATCCAACAGCTGTGCCTTAATTAGAAATATTTGTACTTGCAACGGCTAGGAGGAAATGCTTGCTTGAGTGTTTTATAAAGACAGTAGAACTTCTGTTTTCTGTTATGAGATAACAACAATGAAATTGATGTCTTTATTTACAGAATTGCTTATTATTATAATAAGGAGGATTGCAATAAGCAATTTTCTCAAGACAGAAAATAGGAACATGGTATCACAATTCTTAATTTATATGATATTATAGAAACATTGGACTACTAAATGACTATTATAAAATAAGAAAAAAACCAAAACAAACAAAGAAAAGTATATTTAAGCATGATTATTGGGAAGAGGTTGCATCCAAATTGGGGGTTGTGTGTTTTAAACTCCCTGAATTTCTAAGAGCACTTCAGAGAGCTCAGGAACTACCAGCTCCTGAACTCTGTTATCCAAAGTTCCAACTTTTGTTCATGGTAGTTCAGCAAAAAATTTTTCCTTAGAAAAAGTGCCTGCCTGCTGAGAGAAAAGGAAATGCTCCCTTAGGAAAAGCTCCAGCTACCTTAATCAGTCTTTTACTGAGCTCTTGGCAGAAGTGACTAAACAGTCACATAAAAGAAAAGGATATAATAGTCTGCCTGTGTCTTGACAAATAATTACTCAGGGGAAGATATTTTCAGGAGCTGAAATTGCAGTTCATTGTGGTTGTTTCTTACTCTTGATTATTTTCTTGCAACAACAAAATCCACAAGAAGTTACCAGAATGAATCTGCTCAAAGCCCATTTTTAATTTTTGAAGTGGATGATAACAGGAACACAAAAACAAGCAAAAGTATAGAATAATCCTTGTCCTTATCTCATCTTATCTTCCAGCAAGCAGGACTATATTGTGTTCCTGAAATGAACCTTTTGGTTTAAGAGCACTGTTAGAATCATCTACCAGGAATTTTTCTAATTCCTTTTTGAACCCCTTTTATATTTTTGTGTCCAGAAAATAAATTCTACAAGTATGAAGAACTGATTTCTTAAGGTTTATGCTTTCATAACACATTTATTTTAGGACAAGTTCAAGAGCACACATGTTTTGAATGGACACATAGATGGACACACTGAATACTGATGTAAAATACGAGACCCATCTATCTTCCCTTCTTCATGGAATCCTCCTAACCAGTGACTTAAGTGGTTGGAAGGAACTGAGTTGTGGTTTCACA
>JAWWLV010000088.1:118254260-118268879 GCA_035041135.1 Platyrinchus mystaceus
CTCCCCTGTCTACATAACAACTGGGATTTCCTTTCCAGAATATCTTGCCTGTAGTTTCTGCTTTATTCCCTGTGCTGTTTGCTAAAGAAATAGAAAAATGAGCAAAATTATTTTGATACAAACTCTCGCACTAGGATTCTGTGTGGTAACAAAAACATATGTCAGGACTAGCTTTAAATTATTTATGTGTGTTTAGCTTCTTCTGTTTTGTGGGCTAATTTCCATGGTGTCCCATAAAGAAACTGTTAAATATCAGATCACTGGAAAAGAACTTTGTGATAAGTTTTATTAAGATAAACTTTCTAAAACCAACCAGCCAAACCAAACAAACTCCTCCCTCTCTGACGTTTGGTATTTCTGATTTCAGATACAAACATATTGTCAGACCCTGTGTTAGAAAATTGAAAAAACAGTCACATAAATATCTGCTCTTTCTGGATTCAGTCATAGTGGCTTGACTCTGATACTGGGAATACTTCTTTTAGTTTAATGGTGGCTGTCACTGAGTGAATATTTTAATAAATATTTTTAATCCTTTTTTCTACAGGCCTATCTTCAGCCTAAGCCAAATTATATTCAAGTATTAATCAGAGTTTCTTTTACAATTGAGAAGGAATGGAAATATATCTTCAACAGTCCTTCCTTGCACCCTTTCTGAAGCTAAGCTTACCAGACCATTTTCACATAACTTATTTGCCCATAAATAAAATTAGTAGATGTAACCCATTTTAACATTGCTCATATACCCTCAATATTGAGCTGAGATTACTCAAATAAATTGGGGGTTAAATCTAGCACAAAATTTTGTGGGAGAGTTCAGCAAGGTCCAAATGACTTGCTGCCTCTCTATAATACAAAATTTATTTTTTTTACTTATGCAACTGTAATGTAACAGTGCTATTTATCAGAAGAATCATGATGTTTACAGAACAATAAAACTGTTGGCATTTTCTAGTGTTTTAGAAATAAAGATGGAACATTTTTTCTGTTAATAAATTACAGTAACTAACTGTATTGCAGCTGACATGCTTGTGAATGGTGCTTGGTTTAGAGAGCTAAATAGTAAAAGTTATTCTTGTGCTGTTCAAGAGCAGCACACACTCTGCCTTATCTTCTCTCAATGTGTGTCAGGTGTCTGCCAGTTTTAAATATTCTTGGCTCTCCCTTTCTGTCCATGACATCTGAGCTTTTGTCAGAGATTTACGAGTGACTTCTGTGCATCTTCTTACTCAAATACATGGGTTTACAGGTAAAATCTTAGGCTGTTTATTCGCCATCAGTCTTTACATCTTTCTAGTCTGTTAACAGTTTTTTTCCTTTAATTTGATTCCTATTCCACCACTACCATGTCCCAAACTGTGATCATTAATGCCTCTTCCTGAGAAGCACTCTGGGGAATCATGATCCACATCTTCATTGTAAATTTGATTTTCCTGGGGACCAATGAGCTGGTGTGATGTAATGGATAACTGAAAGCCTATGTTCTTGTCGCTTCCCTGTCACAAGTAGCGTGAAGAAGAAATAGGGGAATGGAAGTGAATAATTGCTTCTCAAGCCTTAGTTTCCAAGGCATGTTTGGACAGGTATATGTAATTCAGTGTTGATTCAGGGCAGAATTATTCCCCTCGGGAAATTTTGGGAGACTGCTATGATTTAGGCAGGCTTAAGCTTATATAAATTAAACTTGAGACACAACCAGCAGCTGGATTTAACTGAAATCAGATGAGCACGAAACAGGGTTAAAAATGTTTCAAGCAGCCAAATTTTCTCTTCATATCCTCATTTCTTGATTTTTCCTTTCCACTCTTGCCATCCTACATTGTGTTCACAGATGGTCAGGATACCTAGGAGAACCAGTAGTACTGCCCTGAGCTATTTCTGGTTGAAAACCTAACACATGGTACAGAGTCCTCTCCCCATTTCCCCTCGTGTTTGCCTAATTCAGAAAAAAAACAGAAGATGTCACCTCATTTGACTGTTTAGTTGGGCTTCTGAGAACAAGCTGAGTAATATCTTGAGATTTTAGAAGAATCTTCCTGTTGGTTTATAAGTAAGAAGCAGTATTTCGATAATAAGTGAGGAAAGCGATATATTTGTCTCTTCTAGCAGGTTTAAGAGATGTCAAAAGAGACCGCAGATACAACTTCATTCACCCGGAGGGAAAAATTTTAATTAAAACCTCTAGTTATTATAAATGTACTTAAGCATTATTGATCAATACTAAAGTAAGGATGAATACTTTCTTTTTATGCAAGTATCACAAGCTACTGTAATTTTTTATTCACTGTTCTGTTGCAGTGCAGAATCTATTAAGTTAAACTGATTAGTGCTTTAAAGCAGAAGGAGACACGGGATGGAGACACAAAGATGAGATGTTTAAAGTCCTAAATATTAAGATTCTTTTTAATTAACTTTGTTTAAAAAAATAAGAAGAAATGGGAAAACTCAGAGTGCCTTGACGATGATTGCTGTGGTCTGTCAGTTTTCTTTTTATTAGTACTGGAATTAGAAGAAAAATTTAAAAAAATCCATTAAGATTTGCACAGATTAAAAAAAAAACAACCAAAACCAAAAACGAGAAAAAAACACAACCAAACCTTCCTTGACAGCAAACTTAAAATATATATGGAGATTACTTTGACTTATTTCATTTGCCCTACCATATCATTAGAGAAATAAAAAATTTCTATGGTTACCGTAAAAGGCAGCCTTAGAAGGCTAATCTAGTTGTTGGAATTGAAGAGTTCTCTGAAGTAGCATACAGATTCTAGGGGGATTT
Source organism: Platyrinchus mystaceus (assembly GCA_035041135.1). NCBI lineage: Eukaryota > Metazoa > Chordata > Aves > Passeriformes > Tyrannidae > Platyrinchus > Platyrinchus mystaceus. Next base: position 118,257,040 of record JAWWLV010000088.1, read on the forward strand.
ATCTGGAGATAAGTAACTAAAGCAAAGAATGACGTTATTTCCTGGAGTGACTGGGCCTACTAAATTGTTAAACCAGTAAAGCTGAAGATGCGTTGTTGGTGCAGGCCGATCTTTGAAGATGGAGTGCTTGATTTTAGTGGAGAGAGCAGAAGTCAGGGCAGGAAATGAACAGTCACTGAATAGAGAAAGAATAGTGTAGGTACATGACTCTGTGTCTGTGTGAGATATGTAACATGGAATCAGAAAACACATGAGGGAAAGCTGGGGGATGACTCGAGTAGGAACCCAAGATAGATGGAAAGAGAGAGACTCAACAACAGAGGGTGTAAACAGAACAAAGAAAGGAGACATTTCTGTAGTTGCTTTTTCCCAAAGGAAAAAAGGTAAGCTTTTTGGTCAAAAGCAGAGATGTTTTAAAGCAAGCCCTATTTCTAGTCAGCAAGTCATGTAGCTGCATGAGGAAGTGCAGTTGTTTTTCTAGCACTGTAATTTTAAGTTTAAACAGGAAATACAAAGCAATTGAGAAAGTTCACATCTATTTTAATTTAAATTAGGAGTGAGGCACGAAGGAGCCTTTCAGTCATTGAAAGTATAAAAAAATAAAATCATAAAACTTTCAGTGCAAACCCCAGTCTTATTTTTAAAGTATTTTCAGATCTGAAAAACAAAACTAAAATCTAGCCTTTCCTGGAAACAATAAGAGTAGCAGAATAATGTGGGTTTTTAAAATAAAGTTCAAAAGAATGTTTAAAAATAAAAGAAGCTGAAGGCATCTTGCATTACAAATCATAATCTAAAGAGAGATTGCTGGGGAGTTATTTCTTTCCATACAACATGTAGCAAGAAGTAGTGAGAACTTCCATAGCATCTGATATTTGTTGAAAAGGAAATGATTGATGTGCAAGGTTTACTTCTAACCCCAGGTAAGTCTCTATACAAATAACCTAAAAATACTCTTTTGCCTGTGGGTGTATTTTGAAACATACAAAACTTACAGCAGTGATAGAGTTGCAGTGTCCTGTAATTTTCCTATAAGCAGGAAATCATTATTTATAGATACCTCAAATGCTTTTGAATTCAGAGATCCAACAAATCTAATGCAAAACAAGCTGCAAGTAATAGCCTCAGTGTATCTACATTATTCAGATAAAAACTATATTTCTCTATTTTCAGTTACTAAACTAAGTTCAGGCTCCAAGATGCCAAGTTATTAATCTCTGTAAGTTATTTGGGGTTTTTCCGAAGACAGAAGGTTAAGGCTAAGGCAAAGATCTATCACCTTGCAAATTTCAGGAATAACCAATAATTTTAAATGTTTTGGTGCTTGTATGTGAGATACTGTGGGCTCGTACTTCAGCAGCATGGGCACTGCCACTTCATTTTGCAATGTGTGTACAGCACGGTTAAAGACCAGGATTGAAAGGTTTCCTTTTTCAAGCCTGGTCACCTCTAGGGAAGATTCTGGCTTTTCATAGACATGTTCAGGTAGGGGGAAACACATTAACAAATTTTCTTCCTGTCCTTATACTCAATGGCAGCTCCTCTGGTCCAATGAGCAGGGCTTGGAACAGGACTGCAGAGAAAACTGGGTGTGTGAAAGAAAATTTGGAACGATGTGAAAGCGTGTGAATAGCGTTGTATTCCTGCAGGTAGTACCTGTAGGAGAACTGATGTGCTGAAAGTTTGAAACTCTCTAATTTTACGGCAGCTTTTTGATCTGCCTATTTTTTGCAGTGGTGGTGAACACATTTAAATTTGTGCTCTGATACACAAAGTGGAAGAATCACTTCCTTCAGCCTGCAAACTTTGAGAAGCAGCCCCCTCTAAGAAAAAAAAAAGTGTGTGTGGGGAAGTGTAAAGAGATATAACTCCAAAATTTAGTGTAAATTGAGACTTTTTTTTTAAATTGTATTTTTTTTTACTTCATAGATTGTTAAGTGAAATTTTTGAAGCAAAAAATACCGTGCAGGCTGGTAATAAAGTGAAAATAATGTTGTATTTTTCCTAGATCCTATGGTATACATTAAAATGAGGATAATTCAAGATTTTTAAGCATAGAACAAGAGAGTACAAGAGAAGAAGAAAGAATTGATGTACTCTGGGAATCAATGAAAACTTGTCTTGTTTTTCAAAGTTTTAAGACTGAAATTCTTCATATATGGACTTACACCGACCAGCTGGTACACATGTGCTCTCAGATAGCTGCTATCTCTTCATATGTTTCTCATTGTTGGTGATTTTGATTATTATCAATTTTTGTCAAGTTATGTGCACAATCAGGTGAAGTTGAGATTCATTACTGTTTTGTAGGTATAAATCAGGATTGCCTATACAAGAAGTCGGAGTTAAGATGGTAAAACAAGAGACTGCAAATGCTTTATTATATTGATGAAAACGCTTTTAACCATGACCTCAAAATATTTTCTTCTTTTTCTTTAAGAGGTGAAGGCACGAATACTCTTGGCACTTCTTGAGTATACAGGTAATTTTGCTTGTTTTGGGAGGAGGGGAAGTGAATGTGGATGGTTTGAGATTATTTTTGCTTTTGGACAGAATGCTATGTTTAGAGGAAGGGGAAGAATGTCAGAGATGATAAAACCTGATAATCAATGACTTTACCCCTGTGTTTACAGTGAGGATTCCTGAAGAACACAATTCCAGACATTTTTAACAAACATTGCACTTTTTTTTTTTTTTTTGTTAAATGCAAAATGCCTTATCTGGTTGTTTACTCTGGGTCTTGGCAGATAAAGAAACAACTAAACACTCAGCTTGTGCACAGTACCTCTGCTGACTTTCTTCTGTTGGGCTTTTTCGAAAAACTATTTGCTATTTTTCTTTTCGTTCCCATCTCTTTCCAGACTTACTTTAGTATTTTAACCCATACCTTTTCTTTTATCTTATTTAAGAGGAAATTTAAGTCCCTCCTTCTTGGAAGGGCTCTAATTATTCTGTGTATTAATTCTCCCATCACCCCATACAGCACACAGCTTCAAATACACAAAATAGGCACTTGTGTCTGCAAAATAAATGTCAGTGAATCAGTATTTAGAAAATAATATGGCAGAAGTTTCTCTAAAGTTTGTATGTGCGTAAGTGTGGAAGTAGGCAGTCCAATTTAACTGTAAAAGTGGATTATTTTAACCATCTTGCATCACTAGATGAATGCATTATTATTTCATTACTTTTGTTAGGACACAAAATTAACAATTATATAAAGGGAAATATAACATTTTTTTGTTGTTAGATTTCTTCAAAATATTAGAAATATTGTGACCTGAGTGACCTGAGCAAATAACCTAGACTTGATGTTTTTAAAGCAATTTGCCCTATTTACATGGGTTTATATGTTGGTAAATTCTAAAGTTTATTTTGTGTAAAAATAGTTTTATAAAAAGAGCCCAAAGTGCTCTTGTATGCATGATATTCAAGTAGTATTAAATGAGATTTAGAAATGAGGTGTTGGAGACACAAGGGGGCTGCTTCAGAAGCAGGCAGTACAGAGGAAGGCACCGAAAGTCAGCTGCTGTTAGACAAACAGAGATAAAATTGAGCAAAGCAAGGAGACAGAATGTGTTTTGGCCTCAAATCCCTGAGTGCTGCTGTGACTTTGGAAAGGTTTTGACCATGGAGAAGCCAGCGGGATTTTCGAAGCTAGAGATGTGTGGAGTTTTTAAAGATAAAAATTCTATCTGTATTGGATTTGCACAACTTGAGATATTGGAGAGAGAGAGAGAAAGGTTAATTTGCATAATCAAAAGGCATCGAGTCACAGTGCAGAAACAGTAGTGATTTGACCATTTATGGAAAACATTCCCAAGGTCCTGAGAAGCTGGAAAATGGAATAGAAATGATAGTAAAAGAGTGTTCCCCATTATCAGTAGTTGAGGAAAAGAATGAATAAGATTTCAGAAGGAAAGCAGACAGAATGAGGTTACTTTGAGAAATACTTGGAGCTCAAGAAAAATATATTTTTTAAGTCGATGGTAATTTTTTGAGTACAGAATTATTTCTGCTGACTTATCCAGTCATCTAAATTCTTGTCAGATCCATAGAGAAGGTAGAAAAGGAGCTAAACCTAAAGGGACAGAGGAATCTAGAAGTGAGGGCAAATGTTTTAGATTTTGGAAGGACCTCAGTAGCACCTGATCTGCTTCTCTTGCTCTAAGAAAGATTAAGTCTACCTGTACCATTGTGATTGATGTTTGCCTAACAGCTCATAATGATAAAATTACTTGAAGACCTTCAGGAAAGAGGAGAAGAGGGAAGCACTGAATATTTATCACCACAGTTTTGTACTTTATTGAGAATATGTTTCCATTTTTAACTCTTTTGACCTTTAGCTGATCTAATGCCTGTGCCCTCCAGAATAAATTGGTAGGGTAGCTAGTCCCTAATTTAAATCAGCTGCTAATGATCCATAGACATCTACTAGGGACCTTCCTCCTGGACTTTCCTGACACTGTAACTTTCTGCTGCTTCCTCGATATGTGATGCTGCTCTGTGCTTATATTACAGATTCATATTCATATGTATTGTATTTGGATAGCTTGTGTTCTGGTAGCAACACTTCGTGCTTTACAGCAGAAAGTGTTCATCTGCCCTCCCAAGCTGGTAGCTGTGGAGTTGACCAGATGATGCAGTCATATTCACAGCTTCTTATTATCCTTGCTTTCTGGTGGAAAGTAAATGTTTTTTGCCCATTGTTCTCACATTGCAGCAAAACTCACATGCATCGCCTTGTGACATAAAAAGTACTTAGAACTGATGGCATGTACATCAAAATATACAAGATAAATGTACGTTGTTCATGGAGAAATACTTTAAATTCCAAATTTTAAATACACTCGTATAATTTTAGAATTGGAAAATAGTCTGCCCTTTTTCATATTAAAATATTTGGTCGTGGAGTACTATTTACTAGGAATAACATTAGGCTGTAAATTTTTAATTTACTTGACATTAAAATGACATGTAGCCAAAGAAAAAAATTCCATCGCAGTTCCTTTGCTGTTAATTAATCTCCTGCTCCATTTTACCTTTCTTCTTTTGGCTTCTACCCATTGCAGATAGCGAGATACAACTGAGGCGAGACATGGTCTTCTGTCAGAGCCTCGTGGCCACAGTCTGCGCATTTTCAGAGCAGCTAATGGTGGCCTTAAATCAGATGTTTGACAACAACAAAGAATACGAAATGGAGACACTGGAGGCCAGCAGAAGGTGGTTGGAACAGATAGCCAGTGCAGGTCTTCTCCTTCATTTCCAGTCCCTGCTCTCACCAAACCTGGTAAGACTCCCCATGTGGCGTGCTTGGCCGCAGCTCCTGTTCATTCACTGGACCAGGGACATGGGTAAACAGTCTTGGATATAAATGTGATTTTCTGCATTCTTTCTGCTTAGCTTGGTACTTAATTAGCTGCTATTTGGAAAAGTTGCAATTCAGATAATTACAGATGTGGGATATGTTTGGTTATGATACAAGAAATATGATTTCCACAAAGGCAGTATTATGTTTGTTTGGAGTTAGCAGATAGTGAGTTTACCCTTGACTCCCCACTGCTATTGTAGCTGTTCCCTGGGAGTGAATGTAGTATTAGTTGATAACCAGAACTTCATTTTGCAATAAGCAACAATGCAAGATAAAGAATATACCTGATTTAGTTGATTTTATCACCCTTTCCCCCAAAATACCTATAGGTCTATAGTAGTTGAAGGACTAAACATGCTGGTCTGTTTTGCTTGTCATAGGGAAAATCCTTGCAGCCTATCAGTGAAATTGGAAATTGGTTTTTTCTTCACAAGGCAAAGAGCCGTGGCTTAAGAAACAAATAAGGGACCTGGCTTTGTAGCCCTTTAGTCCCCAGTTATCCAAAGTGCTTCTTCAGCTATTTAAGATGCTTCTCACACTAGATGGGTTCCTGCTAACCGGAAGAACCATGAAGCAGTCTGCATAGTCTGCTCCATGACAGTCTTCTCAACCTCTGGGGCTGCCCCCTGAAAATTACTGATTTGGTCCATCATACTGTATAAAACTCCATGTAAATAACAGATGACATTTCTAGTATCACAGGTGTTCTTTCCTTTCCTTGTTTATCTTGGCAGCAAATTTGCTGACACACTGACCTGAGAAACTTTAGAAGCAGAGGAGACCAATAAAAATAAAGGCATTTCTAAATCACAGTCATAAAGTATCAGTCTGTGCTATTGTTGGAGAGCGTTGGCTTGAGCCAGTGTGAGCAGCTACCTCACAGGTAGTTGAGGTACTGATGTGAGCTTGCATGGGACACGGTGTGTCAGGACAACATGTGCAGCTTACAAACAGATAAAATCAGTGTCTGTGAGGAGTATTTGAAGAAAGCACTGAGGAGCTTGGACTCAAGTCTTGAGTCTTGGATGCTTTTTGGCACCATGCACCGTCAACATGTCCCGGTGCTGGAATCCTTAGAGTTCAAAAGTAAATTCAGTCAGTGTTTGTCTTATGTTTTTTTCTATGTGCTTTGTTGTCATGTTACCACAAAGCAACTGTCGTCTTTACAGCACTGAATACTTATATTTTTTCTTTCAAGATCATAATGATTTCCTTTATAGTGAAAATGTGTGCTACTTAGCTATTTTCACATTATTAGATACCAGCAGAATGCATTGTCAAATGGAAAATAAAGTTCTGTCTTTTCTGTCTAACAGTTCTTAACAACGGGAAATTTAAAGGCAACTTTTTCAATACCTTCTCAGCGCTATTTGACTTACAAATGATCCGTGTTATTTTAAACAAGGGTATTTGGAGGAAATTACACTCGTTATGGCCACAGTTCAGTAAAGAATGAGCAGTTGTGCAAGGATTTCCCGTGCCACTGTATGGTTTTCAGACTATTCTGCTGACAAAATCACTCTGTCCATAGACTTCTTAAATTGAACCAGGAGAAAAGATATTTCTAGCAGATTTGCTTTTTCATAAGTACAAGTGGGAATGCTATTTCACTATACAGGTCAGGGAAAATCATGGGATTTTTTTTCTGTTCTTTAATTCAGTAAACTGTAGCTTATTCTCAATTTAGGGGCAGCTAGTTTATTATTCCTTGCCTTCCTACTGTTTCAGTTCTTAGAGGGGGAAAAATGCATGCCTCATGTTTCCTTTTGGCTCTTTCTAACCTAGGGGAGCATTGTGTAGGGAATAGAATTACTTTAAGTGACTATTGATTTCTACTGTAATTGCTCTGAATATTTAACTCAAGATAACCCTACTTGAAGATTACTATTTTCCTTTTAAAATATTCAGTAAACTGTCGTGAGAAGTCCTGGATCTCTTTAACTGTCTCTAGCTCAGGAGTACACAGAGTGAACCATAGGTGCAAATCAGAATATTGCTATATCTACATACTTGACTTGTACCTAGAGTTTTGTAGATAAAAGTGCAAGTCACCCTGAGCTGTACATGCTCTGAGCTGCTGGTTCGATTATAGGTGCTTGGAGTGGACACAATGAACTCTTATCTTTATTCATAAGTGAAATCCTAAAGTTATGGTATTTTTTAAAGAAAATTGCTAAAAAGAAGAATTCAGTTTTCACATTTCCCCTCTTGCTTTACAAGCAAGACTTTGTGTCAGGACAAGGTGTTACAGTCTGGTGTCTTACAGAATAATGACAAAATTGTTTGACTAAAAGCCTGTAAGTCCCCAACCCCAGAGCTACAAGCTCAACCAGGAGTTTTACTTTAAAAAACAGACAAGGCTTCAAAAATTCATCCACCAAATATCTAGAAGAGCCCTTGGTTCTTTAATACCTTGAGGTATCATAACAAGAATAAGCAACACAAGTTTTCTGAGAAGATACTTTTACTGATAACTTCAGAAAATAAGGGAGTAAATAAGAGAACTTGGCAAAAGCTTAAAAGGGTAAAAAACAACCAAAACAAAGCATTCCACAAAGCATAGACTTAGCATATGCTAACCCATACAACTTAGCAAAGTCCAACATATTCAGTCCCAAGTTTCCCAAAATATTAAGAAAGGAGATTAGGAGAAGAAGTAGGAGTAAAGAAAGAGAGAGAGTAAGAGGAAAAGTTCTACCACCAGTGAGTCCTGTGTAAGTCCAGTTTCCACATGGTAGGTCTCAAGTGCAAATGGAGCCACATGTTGCTGTTTTTGTATGCTCACCCCCTGTGACCACCCCTGCCAGGCGGGACTTCTGGCCCATTGGCCATTCTGTGTCTCTGGGGCAGGGTGAGGGGCAGTGCTCCTGGTGTGCCAGCCAACCTAGGGCTGGATTAGGGGCTCTGGGGAGTGTGGTGTCTTGAAGTGTTTCCAGGCTGGCTTTGACTGGCAGCTGCCCTGGGGTTGCCCAGCAGATTCCCAGGGTCCAGTGACTGGCAGCTGCTCCAGGGTTGCCCCAGGACACTCGCAGAGGCATGTGGGATATGGCATTACCTCACCTCCATGAGATTTGACCTATTCCTCCCCCATGCCCCCCACACACTTGAGTTGGTTCTGACCCAATAATATAATAATCCAGTGTTTTACAAAACCACAAGCGGTAATGGTAGCTGTAAATTGCATATTAATTTACTATGTGAAATGGTAACATTAATTTTTATAATCTTGGACTAGTAATAAGAGGGAAAGTGCCAATAGAAATAAAGATATTTACATTATCTAGCAGTTAAATAGGTTATACACTGCATCAGTGAAATGTTGTGCAACATTCTGTAGTTAATTGAAGTCCTACTTTCTTATGTTATTTCTGTTGGCGAAAACATCTGGCTGAAATGACCTTTTCAATTTTCCTTTTGCCTTTTTTAGGCTGATGAGCAAGCCATGCTAGAAGATACATTAGTTGCATTGTTTGACTTGGAAAAAGTTACTTTTTACTTCAGACAATCAGAGCCAGAACCATTATTTGCGAGTGAGTAATTAATATCTGGGCTTTATTGTTTTTGTAACATTTTTTGTTCCTAGAACATCACCTCCCACAGGGAATGTTATGTAACTTGGAATTATGGAGAATAAGTAGATCTGTAGCTCTCCTAACATTCCTAGATGTCCTGAGATACAGCTATCATCAGTGAAAATGCGGAATTGTTATCTCTCAGTGTCAGTAACCTTGGGGCAAAATTGTTGGCTTAACTGAATTTTCCATTGGGAGTATGTGACTGAATCAGGAAAGTCCCTGAAAGACCCAGTTGTTATTGAAGAAATGTGTAAAAATATCTTGAATGGCTTAGTTGGGAAATGCAACTGATGTGAGATGGAGAACCGCATTTCATTTTATTGTCTGAAAACCAAAGGAGATCTTTGAAGAGTTCCTTGAAATGACATGGTAAACACTATTAGGATAGCTTTAAATTGGGGAAGAAGTTTCTCTGAGACCTGCTGCTGCAGACAATCAAGGTCCCCAAACTCACCCAACTCACCAGGAAGGAATTGTCTTTGCAGTCTGCTGTTCATACCCTTCACTTATTTTCAGCCATTCCTTTATTAATATGTGTTCATCCTGTAGATATTTTCCCACAGTGAACTTTGTTTAGTGAGCAAAAAGCCCTCATTTTTTCCCTTCTCATAACTCCCCTGGGAAGGGAGGAAAGCATGTCTGCTTCACATCAGGCCATTCTGAAACAATTCCTTTTCTGGATTGAGACCACACATGAGAGAACTTCTGCAGTAACCAAAACCAGAAGAGACAAAGCCATCCACAAAGCTGCCTTGGCTCTGAAGGATTCAGTAGCACAGGGCTGGTAGTCAGGTGTAAGACCATAGTTATTTTGGTATAATTCAAGTAAGGCTTGAAATGTTTTAAAGAGAAGCCTGGTTGACCAGGTAACAACATGTAGTTACAGGAGGGCCTCCTGATGGGGAGTTAACCTTATACTTATGTCATGAACAGTTCATATTGCTGCATTGATATAATACATGGTGCACTTCATGAAGGCCTGTGAAATGTGGCTAAAGGTATCCTTCCAGTGGTTTTAAACTGTATTCTGGAGGTAGATGTGCAGGTCCTCAGGCTGGGCACCTCTCCTATGAAGGAAGGCTGAGAGAGCTGGGGCTGTTCAGCCTGGAGAGGAGAAGGCTCTGGGGAGACCTTATAGCACCTTCCAGTACCTAAAGTGGCCCTACAAGAAAGCTGGGGAGGGACTTTTTACAAGGGTGTGTTGTGATAGAACAAGGGGGAAGGGCTTTAAACTGGAAGGGGGAAGGTTTAGATTAGCTATTAGGAAGAAATTCTTTGCTGTGGCCATGATGAGGCACTGGAACAGGTTGCCCAGTGAAGTCGTGCGTACCCCATCCCTGGAAGTGTTGAAGGCCAGGCTGGATGGGGCTTTGAGCAACTTGGTCTAGTGAAAGGTGTTCCTACCCGTGGCAGGAGGTTGGAACTAGATGGTTTTTTAGATTCTCCATATTTACAGGGAATACAAGTAGAATGTTGCCAACTACATTATTTGCTGAGTATTTTTGCTGTCATTGACAGGCTGTCAAAGATGACGGTCATTGTTTCTCTGTTTATCTACTCCCTGATAATGGTTAGGCCAAAATTGACCACAGCTTCACTCTGTATAGTGTAAAATACTGAATATATTAGTTGTGTCTGCAGTAATGTTTTATCTAACCATGTGAATTTTGGGTGCAACAGTTTCTGTAAAAGGATGTGCCGTTGTTTTCAATGAAATTGTAACACTGGCTGTATTTTCAGATGTTCCAATCACATACCAAGCAGAAGGAAGCCGGCAAACGCTGAAGGTTTACTTCTACCTTGATAGTTACCATTTTGAACAGCTTCCTCAAAGGCTGAAGAATGGAGGGGGATTTAAAATCCACCCAGTACTTTTTTCACAAGGTAACTTGAGTTTTAATTCACCCACACGCTGCTTCTTTCACATAATAGTTAACTCTCTTTAAAACGCCACTTATTTTATCTTATTCAAATCCTTTGTAACTATAACGGCACAGTGCTTATATTTAACTGTCATTTGATGTGGGCATTTATTTAGACTTTTGAATTAAAATGTAAATTTAAGAAATGCTGATATTTGTAATAAAAAATAGAGGTATGGGTATAGGTTTCTAAGTTTATACCTGTTATATGATTACAACAGCAATGGACAATAATTAGACCATGAAATTTGCTTTTGAAAGTGTTTTGCTTTTCAAATGATGCTGTAATCTTTTCTATTGCTTCATATTTGAGGACTAAATTGTTATCTACTGAGAATTCTGTCTCTTTAAAATGTTATGAAGAGTTAAATAACATTTTCAGGCTTTTGTAGTTATTGCTCTGCAAACATTACAAAGTAAGGAATGGTGGCGCTGATGCTCAGACTGTTCATAAATTAGAGGCAGCCTGCATTAGCAGCAGTGTCATTACAGTCATCAGGAGCATGAAGTTTGCTTCCCTGAAATGGTGAATGTGAGCTGCTGATTGCCTTGAGCCGCCTTTGATTTCAGAGGGAGCTGAAAGTACTCCCTACCTTGCGAAAGGCTTCAAGGGTCTATGAGGAATAGGCAGAAGTCAGGCATACAAATGAAGGTTTCGAGACGGGCTTGGTCTCTGATAGATAAGCAGGATGTAAAAGGAAATAGTGAACAGAAAGATACATGAAGAAATAGCTGAATTTACTATAAAGTTAAAATACACTATTTTTTAAAAATAAGATCCCTGAAGTCTTATTTTTAAACAAACTAATAAAGACTTCAGTGGATTTCTTTTGAAGAGATTGATTTCAATCATAGGGGAAAATGAGAACACTGAGCAGGAGACATGTTTCAGTAGAGTAGACAAAAAGGCACACAGAAGAGAACAGAAAATACCTTGGTTCAGCTGAATTCCTGGAAATACTAATTTTTTTAGAT
>JAWWLV010000088.1:118268979-118292475 GCA_035041135.1 Platyrinchus mystaceus
GGGGGACCGGGATTAGAACCTGTGGCCTTGGCGCTGAGAGACCAGCATCTTAACCGCTAGGCCACTGGGGGTCCCCAGCTGAATTTACTATAAAGTTAAAATACACTATTTTTTAAACAAACTAATAAAGACTTCAGTAGATTTCTTTTGAAGAGATTGATTTCAATCATAGGGGAAAATGAGAACACTGAGCAGGAGACATGTTTCAGTAGAGCAGACAAAAAGGCACACAGAAGAGAACAGAAAATACCTTGGTTCAGCTGAATTCCTGGAAATACTAATTTTTTTAGATTCGGGAGGGGATTCAGTGTGCTACAGGATTTATTTTGCAAATTTTTTCCCCTTTCTGTTTCCAGAAGCCCAAAATATTTGCTTCTTTGGATAAGCGTATTTGTACTCAGCTAAAGCAAAAGGGCAAGGATCCATTCAAGTGCTTACATCTTCTTAATAATTTTGGTTGATATAGAAGGTTTCTTCTTTCTTTATCATATCAAATTTTTTTAATTTTTAAGGAACCCCCTCTAAAATAATCCATTAGACTCCAAGAATAAGAACTCCTGGATAAGAATTTAAATCCTAGTGGTTAAATCATTATTTTGTGCATGTTTTACCTCATTAATGAGTGGATTGGGATTCTATTTTTCACTTCTTTCCTATGAGGTTTGGCTGAGCTGCCATCAGACTAACTCAGTACATTTCCATCTGTAACTAAAAATCATTAGCTAAAAATGTAAATTCCTTGTGAAGTGAAATCTTGCTTCCCAGGCTCATCAGAGCTGAGCTGTTTCCTGCCTAAAATACAGTGGTTTATGATATTTTCAAATGGAACATTTAGAAAATTATTTTTTTGGAATACTTTGTCGGAGACACAGGTAAGTGTACATCAGTCTCTTTATCTCTGTGTTGCTCTGTTCTGAGTGGCATAGCTCCATGCCTAAAATTACAAATCTACATATTTGCAGGATTGGCACTGTAGACATTTTTTCAAGTTTTTTTAATGTTCACCTGGGCTATATTATCTGTCTCTCCATTTATAAAAAACAATTTTTTGCAACTATATACCTAAGTGTGTATATATTCAAATGGATCCTGCTTTGTAGGACTAGAGGCTGAAAATGTTGATATTGCTATTGGCATTTAGATTTCTCTATTTCCTACATTAGAATTAAGATCTCAGCAATAAATAAGCCTAATGAAAGACACTTTATTTAAAATTAAAATTCAGTTTATTTAAAATTCTGGATGATTTTTGATGTTTTGCATGGAATCCTAGGATAATTCCGATTGGAGGAACCTCAGGAAATCTCTGGTCCAGCCTCCTGCTCATAGCAGTGTCAGCTGTGACATGAAACCAGGTTGCTTAGGTGTCTAACAAATAGGATCTTGCAAGCACCAAGGGCAGAAACTGCACAAGCTCTTAGGTACTTTGTTACTCTACTTGACTGCCCTAATGGTGAAAATTTTTTTTCTTTCTATTGAGTTGAAACATCTGTTGTTTCATTTCATGTCAGCTGTCTCCTGTCATGCCAGCATGTGCTGTTGGGAAGAGCTGGCTTGTCATAATGGCCCTTCTACTCAACTCTTTCCAGTTGGTCAGCAGTTCTGAGTAAAGCAAGGGCACTTCTTTCAGCCCACTAGCCATGCTTATGTTAATATGTTTTAGGAGGATCTTGACCATCGTGGTTGCCAGAGGACACTGCAGGCTTACGTTCAGCCTGCTGCCTAACATGACCCTGAGCTCCTTCTCAGCAGAGCTGCTCTGAGGCTCTGTCTTTCCAGGTGCAGGACTTGACATTTGTCCTTGTTCAGTTTCACACGGTTCCTTCTGGATTTCTCCAGCCTGTGTAGGGCCCTCTTTATGTGGCCATGCACTTGAGTATATTCACTGCTTCTCCCAAATTGGTACTTGCTGCAAACTTGACTTACCTCCTCCATGTCAGGGATAAAGACATAGAACAATATAGATCTCTGTGCTATTCTGCTTTTAGTGGGCTTCTATATAGACCTTGTCCCATTACTTGTCCTACTACCCTTTGAGTCTACCCATTCTTCCAGGTTGTTTTCCCATTTGGTTATCTATACATTCAGACCGTAATATCTTAACTTGGATTGAAGAATACCATAGAAGACATGTTTGTAAGGAAAGCTTCCTTACAAAGAGCTTTCCAATATATTGGGTAGAAAAATGTTAAACCCTTCAGAGAGGGGAGAGCCAAAGCACACGGTGTGGGAGTGCTTGCATGCACCTGTGAGCATGGCCCCTGCAGAGGCAGAAATGTGTGCTCCAGCCAGTCCCGACAGATGACTGAGTTTCCCGGTTGGGTAATCTAATTGGATAAAACCAACTTCATGCCAGTAAAATAAGCAGTAGGGATTATTGGTTCTGTTTGTACTAACATGCTGTTGTAAATGGAGTTCAGTGGATATTTTTGTGTGAACTTTCTCATGTGACTTAGTGCCAGGGAAGTTGAGAAGCAAGTCTGTCTGTTGAAATTTAATATTTTTTTCACACAGAAGTAGAATTACAAACTCTGAAAACTGAAAGCACAGAGAGTGCAATTTGCATGTTCTTTCACAATGAATAAATTATTTATTAACTGGTCATATTAAGCAGTGCAAGCAGAATTAATATTCTTTGTGGAGCTGAAGCTGTAAGACAGAAGCATATTTCCATCAACACTCTGCTTATTGCTTGCATTTTCTAATAGGGTGATGGATTCTTAGAATGTGTATGGATTACTAAAGTGACCATATTCCTAATTGTAAGGTCTTTAATGCTTGTCCCCAAAAACTTTCATTTCACCCTGTGATTTATGTCATAATAAAGCTGACCTCTTAATGGGAAGATCTTTATTTTTACAGTCCACATTTTCTTGAGAATCTTTCAAACACTTGATTTGACTTCACTAAAGAAAAGGTTACACCCCATGAAGCGCCTAAAGTAAAGGGGCTGGGGGAATGTTTTGGGGTTTTTTTGTTTTTTAAATCTGTTGCTAGGAAAACCACCCCAAAATGGAATGGTAGTGCATTCATTTTTCCCCCTCTTTTTAATTTCTTTGCAATGCTTGTAGGAGGGACATAAAATCTTTCCTTTAATTGAAGGGTTTTTTTAGTTCCTGAGCTCTTGTAGCAATATTCATTCTTGCTTTGGTGAAGTGAATACAGCAAAGGTGGCCACAGACAAATATTTGACTTCACTTACCTGAGCCTTGAAAAGGAACTTCTAGGGCATTTTCAGGGATCCAGAGCAGTTTGGTTTACTTGATCTAGAAGAAGATGGTATTCACATAGTCAGTGGGAACAACTGGAGGTTCAGGTGTTCCATATCTCCCAAAACTGGACTTTGTGAGAAGTTGTTAGGTCTCCCTCTGTGAAAGTAATTGCTACATTAATCCTTTATTTTCACTGCCCCAGCTCATTCTACTATTTTATTCCAGGATATATCAGAACTAAACCTCACATTTACATTCACAGGACAGGAGTACTTTAATTAGAGCAAAGGAACTCAAATTAGCACTCTCCTTTATATTATGCACAGGGCAAGAAATACAATTTTTCTTATAAATGAAATCTTTAAGGGAGATCTGTATGAATTTGATGACATATGGAAACAGCTCAGCAATCCACAGTAAGGTCAAAGCCTCAAGGTTAAAAAGTAATTCACTCGTGTGTGAACAAAACTACAAAGAAGGCAATTACTAAATATTTAATACTGATCTTTTCCATTCCCTTTTCTCTTTTCACAGCACTAGAGAGCATGGAAGGATACTATTACAGAGACAGTGTCTCAGTAGAGGAATTTCAAGCTCAGATTAATGCAGCCTCACTAGAAAAAGTCAAGCAGTATAACCAGAAACTACGGTGAGTAATAAACCAACATTCCTGAGCTTAGTTTACAAAGATCTGCTTTTCAGTTTCTGTGACACATCTTTAAACTGAAATGTGTTGTATGGTGGTTGTTTTTTTGGTGCATAATTGAATAAGATCCAAGATTCATGGTTCCGACTTTTCTGATGTCTCCGCTGTTAAGTTACTTTTTCCAAAATTGTTTTCCCCTGAAAGCTTTAGATATAGTTGCCCTGAGGTTGTTGTGCTAATGCATAGAGAAAAGAGAATGTCTACTTGATCACAAATGGAGTATCAGAATTGCTGAACATTATGATCTGATTTTACAGACCATATTTACCTAATTTCTACAGAACAGGATTTGCAAAACAGTGCCATTTTCCTCAAAGCTGAGCATCCTTCTCCTTGCACCCCCACCATGCTAATGGGAATGCATAAATATTTGGATACCTGCAGCAGCATCAGCTGTGGGTTACAGAGTACATACTTGCCTGTACATGTAAAAATTATGCAGCTGTGTATTTCAGTAAATATTTCATTAAATATTCTGCACATATGGACAGAATTTCTGCTGTACAAAATAATTTATTAGTTATGAAGTAAAATAATGAAGATGGGTACAGAGACCACTCTTGCATCTCATTGTATCTGTGAAAAACACCTGTTTGAGTACGCTTACATGCCACATGAGCTGAAGACATAAAGGACTGTGGTAAAATCACATCCATTCACTCTTAAACCATCATTTCACTAGAAGGATAAGGCAGTTTTTAAAAGCAGCAGAGAACATGAGTTAAAAAAAAGGTTAAGGACAATGGAGGAGGGGAGAGAAGATAACGAGTGCCCCTTTTTGCAATTCCTTCACCTGTTGGTCTGCTCCTGTCTTTGGAAGGTTTTCTTCATGGATCTTGCAAAAGTACTTCTCTATTTTGTTATTAAAGCAGTGGACTTTCTAGATTGTGTTTTAATCTAAGTACTACTATAACAAAAGTGATTTTAAAGCCAGTTGCATTCAGTGAGTACGTTATATTTCATTTTATTGGTGGCATCTGTGTAAGTGCACTTCTATGTCATTGACAAATGTATTTATTTAGTCTGTTTTCCACCTTCTTATATTAGCACTTCCTATTTGGGGGAAAAGTTCCTCCTGAGTATTTATGTGACAAGGCTTATGTTATAAATCAGTTTTACAGAGCCCTTTGGTCATGCCAATATTTGGCCTAGATGAAGTCAGCTAGTGTTAGAAAGAGATCAGTATCAGTTGGGCAAGGCAAGACTCTCTGTGCTGTTTTTTTCCTATGAATAGGACCAATTTAGCCTCCTATGAAAATCTTTAAGTGCTCTGGTGTTCCCTGACCTTGCTTACCTCATGTGTTAGGTCCTCCATTCATGCTGTGGCTTTAATGAGATATGTTCCTCTTATGGTGTTGTGACTCAAAGTTCTGATCAGTTGCTAAGCTCCAAGGCCTAATTTTGCAAGAAGTTACCATGAAAAAGTTGTCATTCAACAGAAATTACCATGAGGATCACTGCACAGTCACAAGAATAGGAAAATTTTGGATTTTTTTTTTCAGCCCTCTAATGCCTGTTCAGAACGTTCAGTAATTGATTTGTTTGCTTTCTGGTGAACACTACCCGTTTCTTAAGTGAGGCACAAACAGCTTCAGGAATTAACTGACATAATGTGAAGAGGAAAAACAGAAAAGCAGATGCTTCATTCTTTTTCTGCTGTTTGCTAGCCTGTGTAGGTGTTTGGCCAGGATAATCTAATAAAGTAGAAAGTAACTACACCAGCAAAAGATATTAACATTTGGATAATTGCTCCAAAGAAGAACAAAACTTGAAATCGAATATTCTCTGGAAACATACTCAAGTGCAATAATACTGAAACTCTTCAAGTGGAAGAAATCTTGTGTGCAGTACCTCTTAATCAATAAGAAAACAAGTCATTCAAGACACAATCTTTAAACCATTCTTTCTTCATATAAAAGGAATGCGTTGCTTGCTTGCGAAATGATCACCTGATGACCATCTTATGATCTCTCCGTCAGTACAGCAGCCAAAGCAAATGGGAGCAACAGCAAAGGAAAAAATAGTTGGAGAAGAGGATGGGGACAAGTGGGAATGAAAGCAGTGGTTGGCAGTGACACTTTCAAGGCACAGCCAAGGCATCCATTGATGAGAACTCTTGATACATTTTCAACTTCTCTTATTCCTGATGCATTGAGATAATAATGCTCCAATAATAATGTGAAACAGAAGAGGCTACTTTGTTGTGTATGGTCCCACTTGCAAACAGAGTTGTTGACCTAACTTGGTATGTACCTAAGCAGGACAGTAAATTAAAGACAGTAGTACGTTTGCTAAGCCACCTCTTAATTTCTTGTAGTAAATTCTTCTTAAAGTTTGAGTACATAGAATATTTTGGGGTGACAAATCAGATACTGATGTGTGCTTTAAAAGAATTAATTTATTAATTATTTATTTGAATTAATCAAAAGATATATTAGTAAATTTTTAATGGATTTCAGGAAGGATAACCATTATCTATCATACAAAGTGAAGAAGCTGAACCCTTGCTTTTATTGCAGACTTCATTCATATATATGAAACTCTGACCAGCTTTTCCACAGTATCAAAAGAGATGCAATAAATCCAGGTGCAAAATTGCCCTCCTTGACACTTATTTGAGCGTTATGAGACCTTCTGTCTTTCATGGTTCTTGCTTTGAGGCTTTTACAAATACTACCTCAGCTATGAAATAGTCATTGATAAGATTACCATTTTTATGAGAATGCATGAAAGACAGTTGAAAATCAGTTACAGAATTTCATGTTTATGTGGAATGGAGAGAATGTCCCTCCGTCTTCTGTAATCCACTTAGCTACTTGAATCCAATTAGTAATATAAGGGAACTTTTGTTCTAAGACCAGCTGAAGTTGAGTTTTTCTACAGTTCCTCAGGCAATATCCTGTACCCCAGCAATATGCTGGAAGTCCTTTACTGAAATAAAGGTGTTATTTAAAAAATAAAAAAACAACAAAACAACTAACTTAGTTTATGAAATTTCTGAAACGGCTGAGAAAAACTTAGCATCTGACCTACAACTATTCTTAATAACTATTCTTATTCTCTTACTTCTTTTTCACAGCACTTTTTTTTTATAGTTCACCTATTCTTTTTCTGTGACACTGATAAGGAAAATAAAGTTATGTTCAGATTCTGTTTGTGAGCTGAGCTGGTGCTAGTAGTTGCTTGCGATGTAAATTTAACATCATCAAATAGTTTGCTAATGAGAAACATTCAGTACATCCAAGTGAAAGTAATTAGGTCAGCAGAGATTTTCAAGATCTTTATTACTATGTGTTTGATAGCTCAGCAATTATCTTCTAATTTAGAAGAAGACTAAGAAGAACCTGTGT
The DNA here is from genome assembly GCA_035041135.1 of Platyrinchus mystaceus. NCBI lineage: Eukaryota > Metazoa > Chordata > Aves > Passeriformes > Tyrannidae > Platyrinchus > Platyrinchus mystaceus. The sequence continues at coordinate 118,276,248 of JAWWLV010000088.1, forward strand.
GTCTCACCTCCATGGAGGTTTGTGTTAAGTAAGCCCATTCTATATTCTCCTGCCTCCTCCCACTTGTCCCCATCTTCCTTCTTTGGTTCTCCTTGTCTTTCAGATAGGCTGTTTTCATCCTGACTCAGTCCTTTTGCTGTTACAGATACCAGATACCATTTTTTTTAGCAGTGCACGGCACAATGCTGTTCAAATCCATAATTACTACAAATGCTGACAGGAATAACAAAATCTCAGAAAAGCGCTATATTTACTTGGACTACTTGGTTGATTTAAGTATTGTCTTGCCAATCTTGAGTCATGTAATTGTAAAAACATGAGGGTAAACTTAAATTGTAATTTTTGAAGCATTACTGTTTTAAGAATTACTTATTTAAAATACATTCTGTCCTTTGAATATAGTTTTTATGTATAGTAAAGGTCTATTTCCTGCAGAGTGAGGTTCAGTATGGTAGCTATTACTGCATTGCATAGAAATGAATCTTAAGGTCCTTCCTGTGATCAAAAGATTAGTTGGAAGTTGGTACAAACCCTGATAGGTTAGCTGGATGGCCATAACTCAGCTAATCCTTGGACTGAATAGTGACTTCAAAACATTTAGTTGGATATGAGAACAGTTTTTATGCTCGGAGAATAAGGTTTTGGATTAGGTTCCTGCAAAAACTAATCTGTTTTTAAAAATGGACTTTGAGTGTAGGAATGAAAACTTCTGTAATGTTTGTCCAAGTTATCAGAATTTTGTACTTTATGGCCCAGGATGGGACTTGGACACTACAGTAGTAAGCTTGCTCTACCAGTCTTCCTTTCTCTGTGAGTATTTGATGTTTTATCAGATTAGTCTGTGGTTGTTGTTGTATATATGAATTCTCATTCATGTGTTCCTCCTATGACACTCTATTGAAATTTCATTTTCTACAGGTGCTCCTGTTTAGCCAATGAATCAGAAAAGTCCAGGCACATCTGCTCTTTGAGAGTTTTTTTTCCCTGAATGTGTCTGTGCACACAAGGGATGTATTGCAGAGGCAAAGAGGGTGTTCCAGGGCACAGGTCTTTCAGCGGGGTGCAGGGCTCTGGCGGTATTAAGTATGCTTCCAGCTTCTGGGTCTCTTCAGAATGCTTTTTTTCATTGTTGACTGCAAGAGCAAACTACAGCTGACTGTAGGAGCTGAAAACTGCACATCAGTATATCTGTTTGGATTCCAAAACTGTCTATGCAGAGTGGCTTTTAGATACATAAGCACTTTTAATGCTTCTTCAGCACCTATGCTTGCATTTAGACATCTAAACACCTTTAATGTTTGTTTCCTGATGTTATGGTGGCTGAGATTGGGAACATTCAGAGGAAAAGAGGACAATAATAGATGAAAGGGAGGTTAGGAGACTTTAACTTTCCCATTAATTTTGTTTTATCCCCAGCATGGCACTTTCCTGTGGCACCCCTGACTATATGATGATCCAGTTCTTTACACCAAAGATAGGATCATGCTGTGGGAAAGACAGCTGAGGGTTCCTGTACAACCCCACCACTGGTGTGGGTGCTAATTACCACTGTGTAGTAATTAACTCGTCTGTGCATCAGCAGAAAAGAAAAGGTCTGGAAAAAATGTTCCTTGCTTCCTGCCTACAGTTTTGTGTGATTTGGAACTATTCTTTGAAGTCAGCTGTGTCCAGGTTTATTGGCAGGTACTTCTGTAAGCCTGTTGTACTGCCATAATAGAAGAAAAATTAAAGCGAGCAGTAAAGGGAAAAGACCGTTTTTGGGGGGAGTGTTTTGGGTTTTGTTTTTTTCTCTCCCATGTTGCTGCTTTCTTGGATATGACTTTAGGAGGTAAATGGAAGTCTGTATGCTAAGGAAGCAATTATAATCAGTGAATCTAATGACAAATGATTTAGCTAACTACCCTCATTACATTGAACATCTGATTACACTGAATGTAATATTTGTCATTTTAAAGGGTTTCATTTACAATGTAACTTCAAACAATTTCTCTGTCTGAAGCCTCCTGTATTTATTTTATGTCATAAGTAGTCCTCCACAGAGCAATGGCAAATTTAATTGAATTCTTTCTTTAGGGATGTTGCAATTCATGAGGTTTTCATATTGTTGGGGTTTCTTGTTTCATTTAATTTTAAGAAGGATAAGAAAAGGAAACTATTTCTGCCCCTAGAATTTAGGCAAACATGGATCAAAATCTGTCTGAGGAATGTAACATCTCTTTTATTTATACACACATGTATACATGCACAACAGCCTCTCAAGATACAGGCTGCTTGGCAGGCTGATATTTTCCTTATCCTGTATAATTCAGTCAAGGCAGAAAATAGATGTGATGGCACTCATGGCTTCAGGCTGAACTAAAATTCTCTAATAGTTGCTTTGCTATAAATGAGCTACAGTGGCATAAAGGATGTAGCCTCTTAGAGATAGTTAATTACTATGAAAGCAAGAGCTTGTCTGTCTCTGAAACAAAGTGATGAGGGCTCGAGGCAATACCTGTGTTATCACAAAGAGCAGATCATATATCAATTCTTGTAATAAATACATGAAAATCCACCTTAAAACTGACAGATTCCGTCCTCCACTGTTTCCAGTGGAAAGCTTTTCCAAACCAAGCTTCTCATGTGGTTAAGAAGCTTATGTTGCTTGTCCTTGTGCCACTCTTGTCCTGTGATTTTAGTCTTACTCTCCTTCATGTGTGTTCACTTCAGCGAGCAACATGTTAATGAGCAACTAACAGTTTTTGTCATTGCCATCAAAAAAATGACCTGAAGAGAGTTACAGGTTTCAAAGCGTGATTCTGTAATAAGGCTTTCTTTTTGTTGCAGAAAAAAGCAGATGGAAAACTGTTTTCCTGTACTCAGTGCTACCTACTTGATACATAGCTTTGTATTCAAAAAAGCAATAGTAAAACTGGACTGCAATGCTGCATACACACATTTATCATGTATTTTATATGACTGTAAACCATGGTAATCTAATGGCCCTTAGATTTTTAAGATGTGGTTACAAATGAACTAGAATCTTGTGATTTAAGTCTCTCTAAATGCAAAATCTTTATGAAGGAGAGATGGAAAATTAAGCATTCCTTCTGAAGGACGTAACAAGGAAATAATAGCTTTTCTCCTGATGAACTTAATGAGAAGTATGTTAGGTAGAACAGAAATTAAGATTCATTGCATCTAAGTGAAGCAAGACCAGAGAGAGAATAGAGAGATCTGGTTAAATAAGTTAAATTTATCTAGCTGGTCTAAAAGATACTGCCAGCTGGCTTGAATTTAGCTTCGGGGGGTTTTTTCCCCCCTTTCAGTGCTGTGCTCATTCTGTGAATGTAAATTCAATGTTTCTTTATACTTTTGATACAGTATGATCAGTATTTATTATAGGTGGTGTTCTGAAATTGAAAATTATGTGTCTTGATAGATTATAGGTACTGAGTCTTTGCTCACTGAGGTGGTCATCTAGTTCATCCTGCTTTCTTTATCCTCTTCAAATGCAGAGAACATATATCTTCAGTGATCAAAGGTGGAGCCTTTTCTTTCACCCTGGTCACTGATAGGAGTCCAGCCCAAGCTTGCAGCTTGTACAGCTTGTAGCTGTAGTTGAAATCCTGAGAACCCAATGACTATTTGGCACATTGTCTTTTTTTAACAGCATGTTCCACGTCTGGAATATCAGAAGCTAAAAGGGAGACATCCACTGCCTGAAAGGCAAATGTGGAAGCAGTTAGTTAGCATTATTGTGTTCAGTGTGGATTTGGCTGTTTGGATAATGATGGGATAAGCAGGAAGGCAGCTGTAACTGGTCTGTGGCCCAACAACTTCCCTTTCACATCACGAAAAGGATGGTTTCAAGTGCTTTTGGATGTAGGTAGAGATTCTGGTGACTAGATTTCCTGGAAAACAGCAGTTAAAAGAGGCAGTATGTGAAAAGCAGGCAGCGTTACATAGAGCAAATTGGATTTGGATTTTTTTTTCCTTTTCTTTTGTCATCTATAACTTTCTGCTTTCACATTTCCGAGATCCCCTGTATTTATAAAGGTTTGAGAGCAGGGCTGTGAAGTGCCTGCTGGGATAGGAGGTCCGTTCGTTTGCAAGCGTCCTTCTCAGTTTGCACCTCAGATACTTGTACTCATCCTAATGCTAGTTTCTCAACATGCCATATTCATAGATGGGAGAGAGTTTAAATCTGTGGGAGACCAGTAGTTTAGTGAGATGCTGCAGTCTTGCAAGAAAACTGTTATTAAAGAAATACAAAAGTATGTGTGCACATAGATGCAAATACATAGAGATACTGTTTATCTATGTCATAAGTACATGCTTTTTAGATTGAGCTGAAGAAAAGAATTAGGGACACCAACTCCAACACTTCCTGACTCTGCATCTCTGTTCTTTTCTTAGGTTCTTGACTATGGTTTTGTACATGATCTTGAATATCTTGTGACCGAGGGATTGAAAATCTAGTGGAATTAAGACATATTTCCATCCTTCTGTTGAAGACATTATGAGTTAATTTATATGTATGCCACAATGATGCAGAAAATATTAAAAGACTGAATTCTTCTCCTCTATAAAATCAAAGCTTTCTAGAGCAGAACCCCCAACTGCCTTTTTTAATGCCATAACCCAGTTACTTCCCCCTCTCTTATCACTTCTTTACTATCCTTTTATTTTCAAGACAAGACTACCAATGCCTAGGATAACCCTATGCACTTACTGAAACAGGAAATTGAGAATAAGACTGAAAACTTGGATTTGCTTGAATTATTTGCATGTACAAAGTTACTCAGGAATGCATCTCTCTGCAGGTCTGGAGCCTTCTTAGGGTTCCATTTGCAATATTTTAAATTTTCAGTATTTTATATGTCTGTGTCAGTTTTGGAGGGTACCCTGTAAAATGCTTTACTAAGAAAACATCAGTACTGCTGCATCTCTTTTGTACAAAAGTTTTGGAAAACATCTCAGGAAAGCATTCATCTTGTGATAGATTTTTCTTCTTGAACCCTAAGATGTTTGTTACCTTATCCCAGTATTAGTTTTCCCTGAGATAGTTGTCCCATTATTTGGCATTGTTACATAAGGGATATCCTACAAAACTCAAATACAGCAATACTCCCTTGTAGATTTAGTATTGGATTATCTACCTTTTCTGCTACATTTTAGAGAAATTGTAAGGCTTTAAAAGCAAAACTAGCATCACATTTGGAGACAAAGAACTATGATTTCATTCTGGTTCATTTCAAATGGATAAGAAAATATTGTCCAAATTGGGCAGTTTGCCAAGATTCCCATTAACTTTTCCCATAAAATATGATTAAGGACCTTTACAAGCATTTAGTAATTAAGTGAAGTGCTTTAGAAATTTATATGCTGTCCACAGTTTGTCATGTTCTGTAAAATACTGAAGACAGTTTTTATGAAAAGCAATAAAAATAAAGCACTTGAGAAACATCTGGGAGTGTTATCTGATTGGGGAGGGGGGAATAGTTTCACTTGTAACAGGATACTTTGATATTTTTAAATGCATGTTGTGTATAGTTGATTTTTTGTTTGTTGTTTAGGTTAATGAATAATTGAATTAATGGAGTAATCCCTATAATTGTATATCCCATTCTAGTGTCCATGTTGCTTCATTTTGTGCCCTGAGTTAATTATTTTCTATGTACTCCATTAATGTGTGTACTGTTCTATTTTTGGTTTCTGGTTTCATTTAATGCAGCTGAATTTGCTGGAATAACAGTCCAAAGAGAATGAGAGTGCTGAACAGACTCCAAATGAAGCAGGTTTTCCTATCGCATGGCAGGAAAGAGCAGTATAGGCTTTCAGTCTGATAATGTTCAGTGGAGAGCAAGGTGATGCTTTGTTTTTTAGCTTTGCTAACAAGGAAGAAGGTTCCTCTGTTGCTGCTGAGGTAGCTTTTATGTGCTGTGGCCCCTCAGAGTGATTTATGAGTAATTTTCTCTACAAACCTCTTTTCCTTTCAGTGGTCTCGAGCTTCCTTTGACACAGAGTACATTCTGGGTCATGCAACAGGCTTAATGGAATAACAGAACTAGATTAGCTTTGCTGTGCTTTCTGAAGGGATTAATTCAAACCTTAAATTTGGGAGAAGATGTTTTTCAAAATTATAAGACTATAGGAAGAAAAGTCTACTAGAATTAAAGGTGGATGGATTTTTTTATCAACTCAGTTATTCCAGATTATTGAATAATAAAAGATATTCAAATCTGCAGTGCGCATGCCTGCCCAAAAAGCAACAAAGATGGTGAAGGGGAAGCTGTAGGGGGAGCAGCTGAGATCACTTGGTCTGTTCAGCCTGGAGAAAAAAAGACTGAGGGGAGACCTCATCACAGTCTCCAACTTCGTTTTGTGAAGGGAAGAGGAGGGGCAGGCACTGATCTCTTCTGTGTGACAGGACTCAAGGGAATGGCCTGAAGTTGTGTCAGGGAAGGTTTAGGTTACCCAGAGGGTGGTTGGGTGCTAGAACAGGCACCCGAGGGAAGTGGTCACAGCACCAAACCTGACAGAGTTGAAGAGTTTGGAAAATACTCTTGGCTAAATGGTGTGACTCTTGGGGATGGTCCAATAGAGGGCGAAGAGCTGGCCTCCATGATCCTTGTGAGTTCCTTCCAGCTCAGCATGTTCTGTGATTCTGTGATTTTGTCAAGTCTGCTCCTTGTGCATAGGCAGTGGAGCTACATCATAGTGATACCTTGAGGTTGTCACTGGAGAATATCTTTCTTTTTTTCCTGTATCTTCCATAGTTCAGTGGGGCTTGTCTTGTTTTGTTTTATTTAAACCTTGCCCAGAATTGCTGCAGTGGGAGCTGTTGCCTGGTTCTCACTGGATGCCTTGTCCAGGCAGGGAGGCCTACCAAATGTTTCTATGTTCGGCTGCCACAGGAGGTTTTAGGAGCTTTACAACTAGCAGAATGAGTTTTGTGATCAGGGAATCACAGAATGGTTTGGGTTGGAAGGGACCTTTAAAGTTCATCTGGTCCAACTCCACTGCTCTGCGCAGGGACAGGGGTTTTTAAAATGTTGCTGCAGAGGCAAAACCCCCTGTGATCTTGTCAGAGATAAGTAGGATATTTCCTCTGTCTATGAGATGTTTAATGATAGCTTCTCTGTGGTGAGCAATTAAGTTGCTTATAAGCTGGAAAGTTAAAACAAAAATTCCTCCAGGTCTCCTGAGTTGAAGGAGACAAGAGAAGAACTCTGTGCTTCCTGTGTGCTCTTTGCTAAAGCTCTTCCTTTTTGGTGTTGAGTAAGAGGAAGGGATCTTTGTTTTAGGAGAGGATAGTGTGGAAACCTTCTGTACAAAATGTCAGCCTCCTTTGTGTCACACAGAAATTAGTCAACTTTGTATTTCAAAACAGCACATGATGCATTTGTCCATTTTGTATAAACTTCTTCTGGGACTATTCATTGATAAGGGAAAGGTTGTAAAAGGAACTGGGAGAATGTGGGTTGATACACAGTGGATAAACCTGATAAAGTAAGTATGCTTTGTCTATCACAGTTGTGTTCTGCAGGTATATGACAGTTTTCTTTGGCTTTTCCTTTCATGCATTAATTAATTTTCAAAGAAATGTGTGGAAATTGTAAAGAAAGGCAGTTTGTTTTCTACTTGCACATGCATGCATGAGTGCACACATTGCAAATGCCGTTTTGCTTGTATGTTGCATATTTGTCCCTTGTAGGGTTTTTGCTTTTTTGTTTCTTTTAACATTGTGAACATATGTATGTTTCCTCTGTTAGTACTGTGTTTCATGTTTGGGATTCTGCTTTTACGTTATTGCAGTTATATAGAGTGAATATAAAAACCTTGTAGTGTGTGAGGCTCAGGCACTTGTTTATATGCTGAGTTTCCCAATGTCAGTATTAAAATCTATACAGTTGCCACAAACCTTTTCATGGATTGTTTTGGTGAAAATCACTTTCAGATCCATTTTTCTCTAATAGCTAGACATTAAAATTTTGCACTGTACTGTTGAAGAGGAGAGGGGCAGTTTTTGTCTCCAGAACAAAAAATGTTCCTTATTGCTTAAAGATTGATAGTGCCTGTTTAGTATTGTATTACTCCTTGACCCTCTCTTAGGATAAGGTAAAAAAAAAATTCCAGCCTTAGGATGATGTCTAACACTAGTCACTTATGTACATTTTGTTCAGGAGCTTAAACAGTTAACAGTTTTTGCCTTACTCCGTCTGTTTGTTCTTTCAGGGCATTCTACCTGGACAAGTCAAACTTGCCTCCAAATTCAACATCCAAAGCAGCTTATATAGATAAGGTAAATAAAAATATTAAGTGCCTAATTCAACTTTCTATGTTACACACTGTGTTGTCAAGGCTTTCTTAATTCCATCAAAAAATTGAATTATTCAAAGCTGTGCGGAGAGAGGCAGGGAAGGGAGGAGCTCTCTTGCAGCATTTTGTCCCACCTGTGTTTTAGAGGTAGGTGGTGCCCTCTGGTTCTGTATCAAAAGGTGTGGCAGGAGGGTGTCTATGTGTTTGAGAAGAGGAATCATAATTTTCCTTTTTCACTGTGCTTTCAGAGCAATGTAACTGCTCTAAGAGCATGTGGGGTGGGATGGGGGAGGACAGGTGCAGGCAGAAGTTCTTTGTTCTGAATGCTGGAAGCGCTTTTCCAAATTAAATACTCCTTCAGCATCCTGCTCAGAAGGCTTTCTTCTGAATTTTCTCATTTAGGCTTTCTTCAAATGCTTTCATCTGTCTTTAAACCTCTGTGGCTCAGAGATCCCAGGGGCTATGAAAATTCGTTTAGTGCTCTCTCCTGCTGTTGGAGAGTTAATGCCTGTACTGCAGCCCAATAGGGGATATAAAGAAATTCCTAAGGTCTTGCCTATGCTGACTTCAAAAGTGATTGAGCTAATGTGGCTTGAGAAATAATAGTGATCATCAGCTGAGCCCTATGACAGACTAAAATGTTATGTCAGTATCATCCAGCATTGCTGTTAACAGACTGATAGTTCCTGTTTTTTTGGATCCATGCAGGACTGCACAGGAGGGAAGGACATTTGCCTCTCCTTCCCTGGGGATTGAGCAACTTAACTTGCCATGCAGTCATAGGTGCAGCAGGGGATGTTCAGCTGTGTGTGAAATGCTTGTTATCCCTAAACCTGTTCCCTGTCTATTTCAGTGAAAAGTTCAAGGGCAAGAGAAAAGCATCTCATAAATCCAGATCTGACCAAGGGATGCTACGTTAGGCTAATGAATTTATTTTGCAATTGGAGCAAGCCCAGAGTGAGTGCATGATTCATTTTTGGCTGCACTTTTCACTTTCTTGTCCATAGCTTTGCATTAGTAAATGACACTGTCTAAAATCAATTTAAATGGATGCAAGTTAAACCAGTAGGACCTAAACCGAGTTAAATCTATTTGTACCCAGGTTTAAATGTGCAGTTTGTTATAGTTGATTTACTTGACCTCTATGCTTTCCAATGAAGTAACTGTCATATAGGAGCAAGTGAGGCTGCCATTTCCCTGACTGTTAAAACTGTCTTTAGGGAATGAATCTGTCTTTCAAAAGATTAATTCTTTGAGTAGCTCAGGGGTTTGTTGGAATCTAGGTGTTTCTGGAATAAAGAGAAGTGGGAATTTGGAATTATGAGGTCTGCAAAACGTTGTTGTGAACAACTTGTGTACATAAAGCACCATGAAATACTGTTTTCATTGCTAGACCACTCTTGAAGGATCCTCTTCTGACAGCAGCCTGGCACTTGAAGGTGCCGTCTTTATTAGGTGGATCATTCATTTTTAGTACAGTAATCCTGGGGTCATTTTAAGTCCTGATACAAAGTTAACTGTTCTTGCTTTGTGGTATGTTTTTTACTTGTGTTCTTTTTTATTTTTTGATGTTGTTAGTCAGGATTAGGAACTAGATATTGGATAAATAAAGGGCAGTGTTGTCATAATTATAAGCTGATTTTCTCAGCAGGTCAATTAACCAGTCTTAGTATTCCTCCTGTATCTGTGTGTGGTTGTGGGTTGCCTCTTCATGGCTTCCCTTCTTTGCCCAGTGCATTAGTGGATATAGCCCTCATGGGTCTATTCAGTCTGTTGAAGTGAAGAACACTTGCATGGGCAGGCCTGGAATGAAACAATCAGTGATGGTATGAATTGAAAAGTTTTTAGTAAGTCGTGTGACAGAAAACTCTGTGTATTTATGTTATGGAATTTGGCTTTCTCAAGTAGACCAGGTATTCATCCTGTGATGACCTATTCTTTTAGAGTATTTCATTGGTTTCTCAGTAGCAAATATTTAAATAATTCTCACTTTCTTTCTTGCAGCTGATGAGGCCTCTCAATTGCTTGGATGAACTTTACCGACTCATAGGGTCCTTTATCCGATCCAAGCGCACCGCTGCCTGTGCATACACTGCGTGCAGTGCTTCTGGAGTGGGATTGCTTTCTGTGTCATCAGAACTATGTAGCAGGCTTGGAGCTTGTCACATCATTATGTGCAACAGTGGAGTTCACCGGTATGACAATTTTTTTCCCCCCTCCATTGGTTGCAGTCATTCTTGCAGCTGTTGCGGGTTGGAGACCGCTGCTCTTTATTAATAGAGGGATCTTACACTAAATACCTAATATCTTAAATATCTAACATACTTGAAAGATTTTTGTTGAAATTCTAGAATTGTATTTGCAGCGATTGACAAAAATGAACAGTACGATTTTGTTTTGTGCAGTTGTAAAGGATTGTTCCTCATTCAAGTCAGTAAAAGGCAGAAATCTGAATTGCTAAAGCAGAAAAACAACATTACCTAGATGAATACCACCTCCTATATTGAACTCTTAATACAGACAAGAAATGCTGAAATTTGTATTTCCTTTGTATGCTAGAGGGAATAATAGTAGAGCATGTTTCAAGGAAAAAAAACTTAAGACGTACGCATTTCTGCAGGAATACCTTATGATAAGTAGAGGTTCAGCGTGTAGAGCAGTTGATATGTTTAATACAATATCAAAAAATAGACACCTATAATCAACTGATCTTTGTCATCAACTCTAAGAGATTTTATTAGACAAATATATATATGACAATAGCATTATTACAGACATCTCTAATATTCTGTTTATGCTCCAGCTGGGCAGATTACAATTTTTTTGGTCCATTCCACCAAAAAGATAAAGACTACAATTGGAGAAGGGCAAAAAAGCCCCACCAAACAAAAGAACTGACATAACAAATAATCTGATGCTAAATATCTACACTTTTAATAGGAATTCCAAACTGTAAATCAGAAGTAGCAGTATGTTAAAAATGCTGCTTAGTTTCTGATCTATGGAAGTCCTTATTTTAGCAGACTTGGTGACCAATACCTGGTGTTAGAATGAGCATTACTTTCTCTTCATTTTAAGTAATATCCTTCCTTTCACAGAGCTTTGATGAGGGAAGAAAAAGAAAAAAAGGCAGTTGCAACATAAGCTGCAATGGAGATTATCAGGCGTGAAAAAAGGAAAAGGTCCATATATAGCCAACACCATTAAATTGTGCAAGGACAATGCTTGCCATTTGACTGAGTTTGCAACAGACTATTTGTATTACTCTCTGTCAATGATACAAGTGTATGTATCATGCTGTATACCGCACTTGATTTTAGGTAATAGCAGAAAAAAGCTGTATTATGTAACACTAGTCACTATATCAGATGAAGATGGAAATACTATATAGCATGGGCTGTCGTAATGCTGTTGTTTCAGAAGGCCATGAAGCTGTAAAGTTTTTCTCTTTGTCTTGGTTTCAGTTTCATGTCTTATGTGATCAGAAAAGACTCTAGGCTTAATTCTGCCATTTTTTTATAAAGCTGAAAAAGACTGCCTCTGGGTTTCATCCCCATTTCATGAACTAGTTAGTATATTTGTGCCAAAAATTCTTACAGTTTAAGAATAAAGTCAGAACAGCTTTAATAGCCCAAATAACCCATTACCCTGTAGTGTGTGGGTCACAAATTATTCCGAGTAATTTGGTGACTGAAGAAGATGTAGTTTGCTTAAATCTGAACATGAGCTGTTCTTAGATGAAATTAGTCATCAAATTTCTGCTCAAAACTAGGGCTAATTCAAAGGTATAAACTATTAAATGTTTATTTAAGTATATTTAAAAATCACAAAATATTAGAAACCCAACATATTGAATTTAAAGACTATATTAGCATGGGAATGGGATTTAAAAGTGCTATGTGTGGGTTTCCATCTAGATGTTAAAGGGCTTAACATCACCTATTTACATAAAGATGTAAAACACTTCTCTAAAGCATATCTAGTTCTGATTTACAGTGAGTCCATTTGAGCTTTGGTACTAGATACTGTTACTTCATTGGTGCATTAATACTGCCTTTGTGGCTGCCATCTGTTCAGAGAAAGAAACATCAATTCTTGGCATTATCAGAGGTATTTTAAGAGAGGCCCTCCAGGAAAAAGGAATGGATTACTTGAGAATTTTTATAGGTACTCAGGAGTTTGTGCCCAAAATTTCCAAAAGTTCAGAAGAAAACTTGTGCATTTAGAGACTAGGAGGGATTTATGTGCTCTTATTTTTTGAAGTGGTAAAAGCTGAGGAAGATTTTTAACAACAGTTTCCTGAAGTTATTGTTGTGCATACAAACTGGATGGATGAAGCCTTTCCTTAGCATCTGGAGTCATATAAAGACACTTTATTAGCTGTTTTCTCTTTCTGGTCTCCCTAGGCCACATCTGTACAGTCCAACACTAAGTGGGCTCTGCTTTTTGACATTCTGAAATTGCCTTTGCACTGATAGCCAGATCAAGGACTCGTGACTGTTTTTAACACTATGCTACGGATATTAAAGGAGTTGAAAACTGGTAATATCTACAGATGCTAGTAGGTGAACAGGTGGAGGAAAGATGTGAATTGTCCTTGTCAATTAAACTTGGAAAATCTACTCACTTATCAGTCCTGCCACCTTAAAAATTAAGACTTGGAGCAAGGTCCACCTATGCTTTCTTTTAAAAAGCCCTCATTTTAGCACAATTTCTATGATTGGTCTCTAACGGCAGTGAATGTCTGAGAGTCTTTGGAAGAGTACAGGGTGCTCTGCTCCTCGGCATCTTTATTTTGTTCTTGGGGAGTGGGAACTGAGCAAGCCATTAATCTGTCAAAGTTTAGATATATTTAATAGACTTTTTTATATGTGGATACCTTCCCTCACTCAATTTATCTGTCTTTTACTGAACTGACTGGAGAACCCTATCTGTGTTTACTCAGCTTAGGTGTCATGGATTGACGGGGGCAGAGGGAAGATTCGGCCACCATTCCTACTAACTGGACTCAAGTCCCAGATAGCTTGTGAGGGAGGTGCTGGTTGACAGTCCAATGCAGAAAAGGCCAAGAACTATGAAACAGCAGCTTTGTCTGCTTTGACAGTGATTGCTGATCTCTGGATCAGCAGTGTCTTGGTTTCTGACTTCTCTGTGATCCATATTAAATTGCTTTTTACGCTGCACTAGGCTAAAACAGCTTGACAGAGTTCATACTTTGATCCCTATATCCAAGATAATGCTGGGGATTTTGAATTGCTGGTGATTGCTTTGCTTTGATTTTTATTATGACAATATGTTTACCAATTTATATTAGAGCCTGCAATCCTATATCTATTTCAGACAGCAGTTCTTTTCAAATACATTTTGATCATCAGAAAAGCATAAATGGGGGAAAATAAGTCCCTTTAACCTTCACTCTCCTAAGTGATGTGTCAATGCTACAAAACTCCCCTTGGGTTATCATACATCAGGAACAGAGCTCTAAATTAGTTCATAAAATCAATAGTTTGCATTTCTATTTTCCATTTTTTGATCATCCATAATTATATTCCTGCCTGCCAGTCAGATGTCACCCTGTAAACAACAGTCTGCTTTCTTCACTTGTATTCGTTCTGTTTGAAGTTGCAATCGATCTGTACAAATGTAGGTGATGAAAGGCACTTTTAAATTTTATTGAATCATGATGCTAGCTCCTGCTTGAGGAAGAAGAGCAAGACTGCACCACACAGGCATGTCCTAGCCTCTTTCCTTGCCAAAATGAAATTAGGTGCAGCAGCTGCAGAAGTCTGTTCAGGGACTATAGGCCTTACAGGCTCAAAGGAATCCTTTAAAGCATCCAAACGAAACAAATCCCAAGTTTATTTAAATTTTTGCATTTCCTGGAAGATCAAGAGCAAAGTCATTTATAATCTTGATGAACCCCAGAAAAATCACCATCTTATTTTCTTTTCTGGATTTTAATTTCCCCTCGAGAAATTCTCTTATTAGTGTTACCATCCTTCAAGCAGTGGGGTTCTGGCTGGCAGACGCTCAGCTGAGTGATGAGGCAGGTTTTGCCAAGGGTTGATTATGCTGTCTCCTGTAGCTGGCACCACTCCTGCAATCCAGCTAAACCTGCTTCATCTTCCACATTGCAAAGCAGAGCAACACCATAAGCTGTCCATCATGGCCAGCTGCCTTTCTGTGAATCAGATGAAACAAGGTGAAAAATAAGTACTCTGAATTTCTATTCTATTCAAAAGAATTTTTCCTTCTAAATTATTGTAGAAATTTTTCTGTGGGAGTTTAGTTCTTAGCTCAGTGAGTGTGTGCTACAAAATAAAAAAGTCTCCTTGAAGTTTTGTGGCTGTATTTAGGCTATTAACTCCACAGTAAGAAAGCTTTTGGGAATCGATGGGACTGCTTTCAGGAGGCAGGTCAGTACAGGCTGAAAAACTAATCTATACTCTTCTCCAGCCATCTGGTCTCAACTGTCCTTTCAGTCCTGTTCCCTTCTATTTTTTAAATGATAGTTCTGTTATGTCTATCTACAATTAGTGTATTTTTGTGATACCTACTGAGGCATAAACGAATTTTTCTTTTTCTAAAATAGTTTAGGATAATAGAATATTTCATTGTGTGATGGTTACTGAAAACAGTTACATAATTTTTAAATCTCTGAGAATTTGTCTTAAAATAAATAAGACATTTAGCACAAAAGTTCTTGCTGCAGTGATGATCATTTTATTTTGCTTTATATTTGCCTTTCATAGGCAATCTGGTACATTTTTGCTTTGTTTTCTCTAATACATGCACTATAGTCTTACTGTTCTTTTGCATGCTTTAAATTCTGGGACACTGTTTTGTTTAAAATGCAATCTGAAAATGCAGGGAAGCTCATAAAATGCACTGAGACACATAAGATGGATCTAAGTTGTTACTAGTATGGATTTCAAGGTGGGCTTTTTTTCTATTTGGACTCCTTTTAATGTTATGGATATTTGACACACAACTCTATCACCATGCTCTATAGAATCATCTTATTATGCTTCAGTTCCTGCAGCATTGCCTTATCTGCAGTCCAGGTCTTTGAATCTGATTTTTTTTCATACAAAAACCTGCTACAAAACCTGCTACGTTCCAATAAAAATACAATAGGACCTCTCAAACAGTCTAAAATTAAAAAATTAGCCAAATCTTTAATTTTCTGGCATGGAAGAGAGTTAAGGTAATAGCCTGCACTGAACCATTACAAGGCAGGAAGTAAATGGTAATCTTCTAGCAGATTTACGTGCCTTCTTACAGGGGAAGAAGCCCTTAATGTGAAAGACTTTCTGCACAGAACGAAAGATAATGGCCAAAGATGGGGTTTCACGTGACTTTAGATTTTTTTTCTTTGTTTGTTTTTGCAAGTATTAACGGAAAATGAGTAAATAAAATGTATAAGGGAATACTTTGAATGTTTTGGAAATGTTCTTTCATTAAGCAATGAATATTTAGTGGAAGTGCCTCCTTGCAACGTTTTCAGCTGATTAAAGGTGGCAAGATCTTAGAGGAAGAATGATTGTGAAAAGATGCTCCCTGCAGTTTTTTAACACTGACAGATGATGTATGGTGAAAAGAAGAAATAAGTATGCTTTTTTCCCTTCAATTTCTTTGAAAAGCTCTCTGTTTAAAAAGGTAGAATAGTCACATTTATTTCTGGAAATAGATTGGATGACAGTAATCTTTCAAATTAACTACAGGAATATATCAGTATTTCCTACTGCATGTTTCATGCTTCAGAATTAAAAATTACTAATATTCAATCTAATACACCTGATAAAAATATATTTGTAGCCTACAAAAGAACTCATTAACTAAGGTTAAGGTCTGAAATATGGCTAAGATATGCTTACCTCTCAAGACTAATTCTGTACTTGATAAGTTCATACCATCTACTTCA
>JAWWLV010000088.1:118301536-118321525 GCA_035041135.1 Platyrinchus mystaceus
AAAGAAAAATTTTAGGAAGAGGCACTGAGAAAAGGACAGTGGAGGTGATGAAGGTCTGGACTCAACATGTGTAACTTCATAACCAACACCAGATCAGCTATCTTTATGTCATTCATGACAGACATTTGTTGCATCTGTTCTTAAACCTCTAGTAATGGAGATTTCTGCACGGTGCTTTCCATGTGGTCTGTTCCAGAGTTTTCTTAACCTCTTCATTAGGATGTTTTACTTTATGCCTCATTTAACTGGTTTTTTCCCTTTTTGTTTTTTTTTTTTCCCTTCAATTCCTGTTTTCTGTCCAGTATACCATACACTTGGAGACTAGATTTTATTCCTATTTTAGCAGTAGACTTTCAGTGTTTTGACTGTTTCCAGAGACGGGGCATCTACTAAAACTCTGGCCAACCTGTTCCAGTGTTTTACCACCCTCATCATAAAAAATTTCTTCCTTATATCTAGGCTGAATCTACCTTCTTTCAGTTTAAAAACATTACCCCTTCTATTGTTACAGGTCCTGCTAAAGAGTCTGTCCCAAATTTGAGTATCATTTCCCTGATAAACCATCACTTGTGAAGATAGAAGAAATCAGTTCATCTGATTTGTCATTTTTCAATTGTGTTCTCTTGCCAAGTCATTCTCCCTATTCTCCACTGAACTCTTTTCCATTTTTTATTAAAGACGAGAAGTAACTATGAAGAATTGCAAAAGAATCTTCCAGGACTTCATGATTGAGCAAAAAAATAGCAGATGAAAATCAGTGTAGATAACTCCTAAGTGAAGTACACTGGGGAAAAAGCAAACCCTAAGTTCACATTCAAAATAATTGACTGTGAGGTTGCTGTTCCATTTCATGTTCAAGACCTCAGGATATGACAGAAAACATCAGCTCAGTTTTCAGTAGTTATTAGTAAAGCAGAAGTTATAATGGTTTGGGCAGAGATATATGATCAAGGAGAAATCATGCTCTCATGACCCTGTATTTTTAACTATTTGATTTTCTTATCCCTTCCATAAGGACATAGCCTAATGGAAAAGGTTCAGAGAAGGTAAAAAAAAAATTATCAATGTTTGGGAATGGTTTATGAACAGACAGACAAAATAATCTAAGATTTGTCAGCTTCATGAGTGAAGGATGATATGACAGACTTCTAAAGAACACGTGTCATGGGTAGAGACTGACCATTGTCTTCACCACTGCCGAACTAGACATCAAATGAAACTGCCAGATTAAAAACAAATAAAAATAGTGGAAAGCTGCAGAGAGACTTTTTACAAGGGCATATGGTGTCAGTTAGGACAAGGAGTAGTGTCTTTAAAATGAAAGAGAATGGACTTAGATTGATTCTTTAATTTAGAAAAAAATTTAGACTTTAGGTTTAGAAGTAATTCTTTACTGTCAGGGTGATGAGACTCTGGAAGAGGTTGCCCATAGTAGCTGTGGATGCTGCATTACTGGATGTGTTCATGGACAGGTTGCACAGGGCTTTGAGCAACCTGGTCTAGTGGAAGTCGTTCCTGCCCATGGCAGGGGGTTGGAACTAGGTCATCTTTAAGATTCTACTAACCCAAACCATTCTATGATCCCTGACATAACAAGCTAAGATTGGCTCTCCTTTCATAAGAAGGTTACTCATGTGAATTTATTAATGGATTCAAGATGAGAAGGGAAAGAATCACTGAAATTGATTAAATATGTACTTGCTGCTGAACAGAAGAAGTATAGAATGAATAATTATTGAATTCTGAGGGAGTTTCTAGGAAAAACATGTTTGTCATGCTGTACAGTCATGCGTCTTTGCAATTGTCAGAGACAAGCTTACTGAGCTAGGTGTAGCTCTAGAGGATTAATTTTATATTCTGTCTTCAGTTTCATAGGTATTCAAGTTATTTTATCTTTACCACTATTTTTTGTTCCTACAAAAAATGTAAGGACAAGGTTGTTTTTTTTTTTCTGTGGCACATGTTGATTTACATAAGCTCTGAGGACTTACCTGCATTTAAGTAGACAGCCTTTTTTATCTTCTGTTTGAGCCCATAGCAATGAATTATTACCTTCTCAATTACCTGGGTACCCAATTTCAGTCAAATGAAAGGTCTAGTCTTATTATATGTATTGAACCAATGATACCTCTTTTACATTCATGTGAATCTGGCACTGAAGCTCTGTTAGGAATGTAAGTTATCTTTCATGTTTCACATCAAGATCTCACTGTAAGAACTCTGAGATTATAGATTTTTGTTCTGTTATTTTTTCCTGAATTTAGGTAGTACAGAAAGGGAAATAAATGGAGAAAAGTGAAAAAGTAGTTTCCATATCCTTTAAAATGATAGAAAACATAGTATTCTTTGTGATGACTAATAAAATTGCACTTTAAAAGCTAGACCTCATAATTTAAAAACAAATTTTACTAAGTTCTTTGCTATATCTAAACTAGTTTGTTTTTTTTTCACTATCATGTATATGAACATTTTACATGTTTTATTCACTTCCTCCTTATTGGGTAAGTCAGTGAGACAAAAGTACTTTCATTATTGTTTTTAAAAGGATCTGTTGAGGTACAGAGAGACCAGTGTTTCTAGTTGACCCTGCTAAGGAAGGGTATTGGACTAAACAGTCTCGGGAGGTTCCTGCCTACTTGATTTATTTTTTTGTGATTCTTTGATTATAAAGGAAGATCAGGTCCTGCAATTTTCTTTTAAGTCCTTATTTAGTGCCTCAATTTAGGCCATTTTTGTAGTTTTGTAGCTATTTGTAGGAAATAATCTGCAATATTTGTTTGTTCAGAAGTTCACAGAAAAGAAGTGGCATTTCAGAAAAGAACTGTATCCATGATTTCTACAACAAATGGTGACAAAAATCAAATAGAAACAAGATGTGTTAAACCTTAAATATTATTTTTTATGAATGTCTTTTATATTAGCAAGATGTGACAAGTGGAAATATTTTTTTTCTTTTCTTCATATTTCTCTAAGTTGAGAATGAATGTACTACTTTAACTTGTTCCCCACCTTAGGAGATGATAGTTCTTTTGGGAGATGCAATGTATTTATTAATTAATTTTAATCAATAGTTATATTCATCTAGAAAATTCAGAAAATTCCCTAATTTGTGTTGGAATAAATGAAGCAAAACTGTTGTTTTTCTTTCCCAGGGTGCGAGAGTACAAAACACAGCCAAGAATTTAGGAGTGAGGGATCGAACGCCACAGTCTGTGCCAAGGTAACTGATTCTTTGTATCCTAGACCATGTTTTTTTCTAGTTTGTGCCAAATTCAGTCCTAGCTGCTCAAAAGCTAGCAGTAAACATTGATTATATTGCGCTGTAACTGTAAAATTTGGCTTAATGTACATAAAACCAATTGTGTTCTTAGCCATACAGTTTTACTTCAGGTAATTAGTTGCAGAAGTTCAGACAATGCAGCACTTCAAAACATGCCCATTTTTGAAAAATGAAATCATGTTAATTATGAAAACACTGAGTCCTTCATCGCTTGTAATGCTTAGTGGTTTGGGGGAAATACTCATAACTAAATCCGTAACCCCCTTTTTAATGAAATACTGTACCATGGTATCTCAGCAGAATCATGTTCTAGTTATGTTTAGAGATGATGTAGTCTTTCTTTGTTTCTTTCTGAAACATCCATTAGAATGAAAAATGGACTATTCTATATTTATCCAGCTCTTTAATGCTGTG
Source organism: Platyrinchus mystaceus (assembly GCA_035041135.1). NCBI lineage: Eukaryota > Metazoa > Chordata > Aves > Passeriformes > Tyrannidae > Platyrinchus > Platyrinchus mystaceus. The sequence goes on from JAWWLV010000088.1 coordinate 118,305,231, forward strand.
ATGGATTGCAGGTACCTGAAATGTTTCTTAACAAGCACAATACTTATAAATGAAAATAACCTAACATCTTGGTTATTAAGATCTTAATTTGATCTTAAAGTTTGGTCCTAGTAATCCAGTACTAATTTAAACTGGTTTTTACCAATTTAAAACATAATATTTTTTGTTGATAACACATTGAATGCTTAACAGAGTAAACAGATCTGTAACATACATAACAGACCCACTGTGGTGTTTAAATTTCAGTAAGGAAATGGGGAATTAGTAAAACCTGATAGAGGCAACTATGTGAATGAACACAAATGATATCCACAGCCTTCTATGCTCTGAGCACTAATAATCAGGAACTTGATTTTACACAATTTGCTCCCCTTTTCTCAGGTGTCCTTGTTTCTCCCAGTAGGGAATCAGGCTACTGCTCGTAACTTGTTTGCAACAGATCACCACACACTGTTCCATGCCTCAGCTCACTCTGATTTTAGAAAAGGAGTGTAGCTTAAGTGTACAAGGTGTGAGTAAATCTGAGTAGCAACTCCTGTTTAGTTGCTTAGTGGCAGCATTTATGCATCTTGCATGCCCCATAAAGGATATTAAGTACTGATTCTAGAGTAAATCATCAGCAATGTAGTCATTGCCCTTAGCAGCAGCAGAGGGCATCCCTTTTCACAGTAGTGATTAGTTTAGAGGCAGTGAATGACCAAAATTCCCTGACCACCTGTCTTGCATTGTGGGAACCTGTGATAATAAATTAACATTTCATTACATTAAAAGCTGTGAGAAGCCTTTTCATATTTTGAACAGTATGGTTTGGGCCTTAAATGGAGTCCTCCTTCCTGACATAAATCTGGGGACAACCAAAGAATTGTTGCAAACCAAACTTTTCCCACCCCTACATTACAGAGCTTTTGTGATAAAGGAAAAATCTAAGTTCCTGAGAAGAAAAACTTAGCAATGAGACATTTTTTGGCTTTGCATCAGTTGAAAAAGGATCACCTCTTTCCAGCTGAAACTCCCACAACATAGCATTGAAAAGCTGAATTAAAATAATGAGATAGCTCCTAGACCATAGTATAGACAGATGCACCCAGCACCCTTGCCAGTCAGCAGCAACACCAGTGTCACAGGAATATCCCAGATCTCAGTGTTTGGGGCATTTGGTGTACCAATAGATGCATAAGTCAGAATAGTCATCAGCAAGAGTGATATTTTTGATTATAGCTAAATGATACTATGGGTTTTTAGTTCTCTGCTAGGAAAACAATTTTACATTTCGTTTAATTTGACATCACTTGACAGAGTTCTCTGTTCTCTGCAGCTGCCATTGTTTCCATGTTTTCTCAGCTGATCTGTTTGTACCATCTCAAGTAGTTGTTCCGTGTATATTGACCCAGAACAGGCTGTTTCTGTTCTGTAGCATCTTCAGCAACTTTAGATCCTTAGGGATTTTTGCAGCCTTACTGTTAGTTTGCTTCAGAATTCCCCTACGTCACTTGCTCTGAAGACAGTCTTAATGATTACCACTTTAAACTGAAGAATACAGACTTGGAGCTGAGCTTTGCTGCACATTGTTCCATAGAAATTAGATTTTGCTAAAACATCAAGTGTTAACCCCAGTGCAATTATTTATATCAGATTCTGACTGTAATTTTATCTGCCTTCTGCCAGATTTGAATATTACTGCTTTATTATACCAGGAGAATCAAATAACTCAACCCCTGTTTATTCTTCTCTGCATACTTTATATAAAAATCAGACCACCTTATTCTCTCACTGGTATAAAAATATAATGTACATGTGTATTGCCTTAGATATGACTCCTAACAAATACTTTGGTGTCTGCACAATGTGACTTTAAATGATTGGGTTTCTGAATCTGCCATATGACCATGTGGAAGAGCCCAATGATCTTCAGAACACTTTATGGTGAAGATTGCAAAGAAGGTTTCCACTTTCTTTTTTCAGTTCTGACAGAACTAATTTTCCACATTCTTACCATCCAGAAACAATACTGCTTGATAATCATTTCCAGGGACATTCAGAGAATAGTTATTTAGCCCATGGACACTCTGTGTTTTTAGTGTCCCATGGGTTTTAACTCCTACAGGAACTGAAATTGGAGAACAGCAGCTATCCTGCCCTGCTCTTGCATAGGCACAGGATGCTATTTCTGACAAGGTGTGCCTGGATGTTGCAGAGGCTCTGAACACTCATGGAGAAAGCCATACATACTCACCACACATCATTTCAGTATCAGAATCACAGAATCATAGAATCAGCTGGGTTGGAAAAGACCTCCAAGTTCATTAAGTCCAACCCTTGATCCAACACTGCCATGGTTACTAAGTGGCACTAAGTGCCACATCGAGTCTCATCTTAAAAACTTCCAGGGATGGTGAATCCACCACCTCCCTGGGCAGCCCATTCCAATGTCTGATTACTGTTTCTGTAAAAAATTTCTTCCTAATATCCAACCTAAAACTCCCCTGGCAGAGTTTAAGACCGTGCCCTCTTGAGTATCATGCCAAGAGGTCTCCAGCCCATTGATATGGAATTGTTTGTGTCCCAGCCACATGTTCAGATTTTTCTTTTCCATGTTGATTTGTAGTATCATTTTGAAAATTTTGATGAGTTAAAATGGAGTCATATAAATGAGCACGATGTTTTGCAGGTCAATTTGCAAAATATCCGTGTCGTACTCAGATACCCTGAGTATCTTAAGTATCCCTAGCCCCCAGGTCACTGGATGATTCACCACTCTGCCTGTAGCCAGACCTACCAAACCTGTTATTTCTATTACTTTGATACTTCAGCATCAGAATCTTCATGTCAAGTATTAATGCACATGCTGTGTCACTGTCTCTTTGTTTACGGCTTCTGATGCTTTTTCTCCTTCTCATGCCGTACTTGGTCGCTTCTTTGTTATTCCTTCAATGATACGTGTTCCCTGAGGAAAAGATGTAACCTCCAAATGAGATCATGTCTATTACTAGTTCTAATTGTTGTGGTTGCAGAGGAGGTGCTGTATGCTGAACAGGAGTACAGAACAGAGGGTTTGAGGTCAGAGTGATTGCCTTTTATTTTCACTATTTTTAACATTAGGGTAAAGTTTCAAACACTTTCTAATAACCAAGTCCTGGAAAAGGGATTTAAGAGAAGTCCAAAAGCCTTTATAAAAGGAGTGGCTATTTCAATCTGTACTAAGGTAGTAATTTGAACCAACTCTTACTGGTTTTGGCATCATCCATGTGGAAACAGAGGGGAGAGAGTTTAAAATCCTCATGCTGGTGTGTCACATGTCTGACATCTGTCTTAGGTGTTTCAAACAACATCAGTTCTTTGGGGAACTGTTCTTAGAGTGGGGTCTGACTGTGCCAAGACAAAACAGAAATGGAGGCAGTTGCATTCACCAAGCAGATTTTCCAATTTAGAAATTCAGGGCAACAACTGGTAATTGGATCAGTGAAAGTATCCTGACTGAAGAAATATGAAAATTTGACTATACTGAAATGCCTTTATATGACTACTAATAGATGTGTATTTTAATGATTCCACTTTCAGTGTAAACGTTAATGCTCACAAAGAAGATTTTACTACTTTTGCATTGATGGTATTAAACTGAATTCAGTACCTCTTGTTTTGCAGTGCAGGAAGACATAGATTTAGTTTGTTTTCCTTAAATTTCCTCATATTAATAATGGGCAAGCTCTCAGAATAACAATTGCTTTGGGTTTTGTCATTTTCAGATTATACAAGCTATGCCAGCCACCACCACCTGTTGGAGAAGAATGAGGAGAACTGCTCCAGAAAACAATCCAATAATGGCCTTTAGGATACTGGGACTGTATGACAAAAATCCAACTGCACTATAGCAGTATGTCCCTAGGGCTTTGAGAAATAAATAAACCCCCACCAACCTTTTACTCAGGATAAAGAAAGAAATACCCTAAATATTCTCTATTGGCATTGAAAAATGTCTTCCAAAAAGCATTTCTGAAATCTGTGCACTCCAGCCTTATACTAGTAGATCAGAAATTTTCCTTGGGAATTTTACACTGGAATCAGATTAATTTGATATATCTTGTTCAGCCACATTATAGGTATAGCCAGCAGCTTGAGAACAAATGTCTTTTTCAGAGGGAATGTCTTCACTTGTACACTATGCAGAATGCATTCTTGTAGCAAGAGTAAAAGCCTACGTAAACTAGGCTTGATAATGAGCATGCACTTCATATGGGGCTCTTTGCACTTGATAAAGCCTTTTTTTCTGTCGCTGTCCTAATTTCTCAGAACGTTCATGTTACTGTTTCAAGGATATAATGTAAGTGAGGTTTAAAGATGGAAAACTCATCTCAGAATTGTGTTTAATGGCTGCAGGCAGACTGCTGCTATGAATGTGTGCTTGTAATCAGTAAACTCAGCCATGTCTGAAGCAGTGCATTGTCACACTGGAAGGAGGACCTATATTGCTTTAGAAAGAGCACCTATATAGCATGGGAGGTGAAGTTCTACCCTTTTTCAGTTGCTATTATAATGAAGGAGAAGAATAAGTCTGACCTTCACCCACTGTTAGGCTGAATTTCAGACTCTGTCTAGTGGATGTTTTACATTATTGTGTCTCTGCGTTTCAGAGTTTTCCAGATTTGTGTATAATCTTCTATAGCACTACACTAGCAAATTTACATAAGGCAGGGATGAGTCAGTATTGTTATGTTTAACTGGATTTGTCTGTGGTTTTAAGTTGAAGCATAGTTCGGGGTTTTGATGTTTTATGCTACCGTTTCCCATATTTTGTCCGAATTGTTTTGTATAGCATTTCAGTTCTTTGGCGTGGTAGTTGTTATAAATTTATTTTAAAATTGTACTGGCTGTTTAGAGGGCCCAGGGAAAATTTATCTGCATTTGGCTGTTCTTTTGGCCAAAGAATTTTCAGAGAAAATGCCCCAAAATGAGGTTTGAAATGTAAACACATTAGAACAAAAACTGTATTCTGAAAATTGTAGCAGTAGCTACGCATTCCATAAGAGCAAGACACATACTGTATGAATAAAAATTATTTTTTTGTACAACAGAGGTCTATAGTTATGCTGTAACAATCACACTTCACAACATAATTATTGCATATGATCTGATTATTTATGAAATCTTCAACAAATATATTAATCCACAGTTAAATGAGAACTCAGAAGGATCTGTATTCTTGCAGAGATTGGGGTTTTTATACAGGATATTTAGTGAACTTGTACTTTTCTCCAAAGGAGGAATTAGAGCTCCTACCTTTTTCAGTGTTATAAATGTTTTTACACAAACTTTAACTTTGCTAAGAAAATAAATATTTTTATATATCCACAGATATATATGTCAGCACATATATATGTGCATTTCAATGTGTATATATTTATGTAGTCATGTCAGTACTGGTTCTACCTTAAGTATAGAATGTTTGCCTTAAATTTTGACAAAGACATGCAGTAATGAACACTCCAGTAACAACTTCAGCTTTGTGCTTTGAAGTTTACTCTCTTTCATAGTTATTGGAAGCTATTGGACTATAATCTTTTTAATTAAAAAGACATAATACACAAAAACAAAATCCAAATCAGAAAACAGAGTTTTACTTTTGGAGACTTATATTTTTTGTTTAGTGTGATTTAATGCTTGTACATACAAGAAAGATAATGTTTTCTATAAGTGCTGTTCTAGTCAGGATCTAATATTTGAGATGTGTTTTATTCAGAGCAGCAGCATTGGCTGTGGTTATTCCTGCTCCAGGCAAAACCACCAGTAATTTCAGTTTCTGCTTGTTCAGACATCAGAAACACAGAGAAGCCGTAACTGCCTCATGCCAAGGGTGTGCCAGTGTCAGCCCAGCTGGGAGCTCCCATCTTCCTGTGAGGCTTGCCCACATGAGGTTGGATTTACTAAGAGGGAAGTCAGCTGTCAGCTACATGGAGCTGCTAATCCTGTAGAACAGAAAATAACCTAGAGAATAGAATCTGTTGCACGCATATGCATTATTGTAACTAGTCGTCACTTTTTTATACAGCATTGAAAATGGTAGGACTGCAAATATTCCAAAATAGTCTCCCCTTTATAATATGATAATACCCTATTTTGTTTTGTTGTGGAAAGCATGGGACAAATAGTTATGAGCCAGTCCCTGGACCAGATTCTTTAGCTCTTGTTTCATGAGTGTGCATCAGAAATCTTGACCTCTTGTTTTTGTATCTAATTTTTGGTTCTGTATTCTTTTTTGCCTCTTCTAGAGACAGTTTTCAAAAATTTATTCAGCATTATGACCTTTATTAGTGACCCATACTGCAAAGTAAAGTATCTATTTAGCATGGTATCAAGGAGCTGAAAAACTTAAGTGCTGGTTTTCTGGGATTACAGATAGCACATAAAAATATGGTTTCACAGAATTACACAGAATCACAGAATCAGTAAGGTTGAAGAAGACCTCTGAGATCATTGAATCCAACCTATTTCCAGAGGAAATGGGGCATAAATGTCCCACTGACTGTCTAATAGGAGTGCTTGATTTCTCAGAATGTTCTTCAAAAGTCCATATTTGCTTGAAAGATTGTGCAGCTTTCCAAACTGCTTTTCTTGTCCCTCTATTTTCAGAGCACACTGCATATTCTAACACACTGACTTCTAATAACATTCTTAAATTATAAATTTACATATACTCATTATTAAGGCTATTTATCTTGTTTGGTATATGTAGAGGATGTATTTGTTCCTTATACAAGATGTGCTTGCAGAGTTAAAAAAAAATCCATTCTCATCACAGTGTGTTTATCCTCTCATAAATTTTTAAACTTTAGGTGACAAGAAGAGATGACCAAGAGTGATGATTTACAAGGAGTGTATCATCTACTGCTTCTTAAATCTTTTCTTTGACAGAAACAGGTTATGCAGCCTATTTTTATAACAATATGCTGTACTGTTTTAGGGAAAGCATTCTGTATGTAATTTTTACTTTTCCTTCCAAGACAAGTGTAATTCTTCCAGGAATAAATTGAAGGATCTAGAGGCATACATTGCCAAATACTACCATGATTCAGTGCTAGTCTGTGGGGGATGTATAGGAGATTTAACAAGTGGGAAGGGAGGGTTCCAGGCCAAGGAACAGCTGAGTTGCCATAGAGTTCTTGGGTTTTGGACTGGTTTATATTTGTTTATTTTTACAAAGTCAATAGTAGTCAGAACTTCTGCTGGTTTAGAGCCAAAACAATTAAACTTTACTCAACAAGGATTTATAGTAATCATATTTAATTTCATTTGTTGGAATCCTTTAATGGAAAAAAATGAACCATTTTTATTGATCCGTTTTTACCCAGAGAAATTCACAAGCAAAACATGTTTTATTAATTTGTTGTCAGATGTAGTGTGTATGTATATATATATAAATATGTATTTAAGACAATTGCCTGAATGTGAGTATACACATCATGGTTAAGCATGATGCTCAAAAAAGGACAGTGTCTTTCATTTATTTTTATCAGTAACTGTAGTATATATATACATATTGTTCCATACTCTTTATTTTACAGCTTCTTCATGGATATATCTGCCTGCATTTTACGCATATTTTGCACCATTTCTGTTTAATGTTATGAAAAGACCTAATGCATTGCCTTAAGTATTTTATCTCTGTACTTGTTGATAAATGCAGGTAGTGCTTTTCTAATTGTACTCCAGCAGTACCCTGGCATTGATAAATTAGATGTGCAGTACATACCTGACTCAGGACACCTGAATTTTTCAGCAATAGGTTTTAAAGTATAAAAAGATACTGCACTCATATTTTTGTATGCTGACAATTGTGTAGGGTTTTTTTTTTTATGTACTGTATATATAAATCAAGTTTTCCTAAAGAAAATTTATTATTATGAATGTTTCCCATTTCCTGCTAGAAGATGTGGGTCTGTGTTTCTTGTTCTGTATGTATAAATGAATATGCAGCATGCACAGTCATGCAGATGTTAACACCATTGAGAAATTTCAGATTGTCCAGAGGCTAATCAAGGTTTTTTTCTTATGTTCTTCTCCGAAAATAACATCTCCATGTTAGAAATCTACTTTAGAAGTAACTGCTTCTTCAGTTTGAAGTCTGACTGAGTGTTCAAAGTAGCTGGGACATTTATGCAAGCACTTAGGTTTGGACTTCCAGGGGAATATCCATGACATCTTTGGGTGTGTGTGTCCTATCTGTAGTACCATACGCCAGATTTAAAAGACTAAGCAGCCTTATTAACTTCTTAACACCCTGTATATAGTGTATGTATTTGGTTATACTTGTGTTACACTTTAAAAATGAACTTAATTTCTGCATTGAGTATTGCACACATTTTTCAAATGAAGAATATATTTTGCAATGTCTCATTAAGGACAAGAGAGCATTACTGCTTTGAAACATTATGTGTAAGTACAGCCATACACAGAATGTCTCAGTCAGCTTTTGTTTGAAAACAATCAAACTAGCAGCTCTGTGGGTAGTTGAGTTTGTTAGAAGTAACCTTTGGAATTAAATAACCTTGAAACATAGATTTAAGTTACATTTTCCTTATTTGTAAAGTGCCTCTGTAGCATACTTTGAATCAGTTGCTGTATTGATTATGGATAAAACTAATACTGTGTACTTTTAGATCTATGGTTTATTTTTTTAGTTACATAGGCAAGACTGGAACGGTAACAATGTATTACAAAATGCCAGACAGAAATAAAACCATTCATAATATGGCCACTGTAAATCTCTTTATTTGTAAGCAAGAAACAAGTTGGGAGGGAGGGGGTTGGGGGTGTTAAGTGTTGTATGGCTTCCCTAAGAATTCTGCTGCAGGAGAACTTCTAGAAATAAATGTTTATAATACGAATATCTTCTGAGAACCCAGGCCCAATCAAGGTTTATTGCTTGTAATTAAAATATATCTTTGTAACCAGTGGAAAACTGAACCCTGCATAAGCAGTAGTCCGTGGCTGTAGGAAGCTCTGTTTTGTGAAAGCTGGAAGAGACACAGGCATGAAAACCACTTTCTGGCCCCATGGTGCCATTAGTGCCCCACAAAGCTCCAAAACATCGACCATTTCTGGAATTTCCTTATCTGAAGACAGAAAGTGTGAAGCTGTCATCATCTGTTTACTGCTGTGCAAAAGAGTATCTGACAAGCATAATGTGGAGTGTTATACTCCTTGTGCTAAAAATAACACCTATAAATGACTGATCCTTTAGAGGGGTTGGGAACTGTTGGGATGCCAGGGGTATGGGGAGTTGCACTAAGTGTTTCTTTTATAGGACTGAAAGCTGACGAAATATTAGACCTTGCTGAGAGTTGTCACTATATGAAGGAAATTCTGATTTCTGCATGGTTGTTGTGGTAAAGACTGAGAGGAACAGTGGAGACAGGACCAAACTCAACTACAATTACTTTGTAAAATCCCTTTAGTTTTCCATCTACTACCAAGGAGGAGGGTGAGGAGGCAAGTATTTCTGGATAACTAGACTTGAAAGATAGATTTTTTTTTTCTTCTATATATTCCTCTCCCTAATTTTGTGAAGGAAGGCATGACATTTCGAAGTGTTGAGCAGCAGAAGTGACCAGAGGATTTCAAATGTGGACTGCTTTTCTACCATCACAGGTGAGGTTTCTTTTTTCACTGCTCCTCATCTCTGCCATGATTACATCAGAAATAAAGTCCAAAGAATTCTTTTCTTGATTGGTGTACACAGTGGGAATAAATAGTGCTTTGAAACAACTGCTGAGAAAGGTAATCAATTGCACCACGGTAGCCCTTGAGTGTCCAGTAATTTTGCATCTTTCATGTGAAAGTGTTGCTATTATCATGATTTGAAAGTGAAAAAGCCTGCAAAGACACTTACTATACTTACATGTCAGAGGTCAAATGAGTCCACAATTCAAAATAGATAATGTATCTTTCCCTCACATCAAAGTGTGTGTCTGCTAAACTTGGAAAGTGAAAACACTTCCTTTTTAATGTTACTCATACCCTTACTTTTACTATGTATTTGAATGCATTGGGGTTTTTTTTATAGCTCATTATGTCATGCAGAAACAGAATAGATGATAGATACTAATGAAGTGGAATTGCAAACAGTTACTTCATTTTCACTTGTAGAAATCTTAATTTTCTGAAACTGCTTTCCTACATATTAATTGATTCCCCTCCTCTCCCCATTCATTTCTGTATACATTTTCCTCTGTGGAACTGCTGGGGTTCTGAGGACACTAATAGGCCCTATTAGACCCAACTGGCCTCATCCCTGCACCCACTGGCCATGGATTTGGAGCAGCATTTCTGCTCAGGCCTGGGAAGCTACTGTCTCCAGCCACATCTCCAGGGTGGACCTTGAAACTTGGGCTGTGGGTAGCTTTGTCCCTAGTTGCATCTTCTGCTGTTTGTGATTGGGTTTTCTGGATGGACCCAGCACCTACTTCAAAATTTTGCCTTGCCACATCATCCCTGGACTGTCAGCAGAGCCTGTCTTTTTCCTTGTCCTGTCAAGGGGAGGCCACTGGACTGTGTTCACCCACAGGTCCCAGCTTGTCCTCCTTCAGGGAGCAGACCTGCTCTTGCTGCTCTCCAAGAGGAACGTCTGGTACCATTTTTTCCCTGTCTGACATACTACTGGCTTTTTTGTGTTAAAGCAAATCAGTGAGTTAAATTAATGGGGCAGACAGAGGGGATGGGAAAATGCCCATTTCCAGTCACAAGATAGGTGGGAGGCTTCTTCTATTGATGTTAATCCTCAGACTAAGGGTAGAATACAAAAATGTGTATATCCTTAATTTGGCAAAAAGATTTGAAAATGCATCTCCAGAATGTGACAAGGAATGGAGAGTGGAGAGAAGATACTGAGTATTGAGGAGGCGTGCAAGATAAGACAAGTGCTGAGTATTATAAATACAGCAATGAAATACCCTGAAGATTTAACCTCAGTTTTTCCATGTATTTAACACTGTTGATATGTTATCAAACAACTGCATCTTTTATAGAAGACTCAGTATAAATTCTAATAAATTTAACTTACATCTAGAACTCTTTTTAAAGCTCTAGGGCTTAGGTAGTCATGTTTTGTTCTTCTTATTTAGAGTTGTTTATCAAGGCAGGAGGGATTTTAATATCTTCAATAAATAATTGGTGTCTTTCCTTGTGAAGGATAACAGCCTCTAAAAGTAAGAGGAAATTGTGCTGGATATATTCTGGGAGCGTAATCAAATGAAAGGAACACCAATAGGTTTTGATTCTGCTTTCATTTCAATGAATAACCAAATTTTCATTGAGTGCAGAGAATGAATCCATAATATTGGCACTATTATGCCAGAACCAGACTAGCTTGAATGCTTGTCAACATGTTTAGTTCACCTAATTAATGAAACTATTCATGTCTCAAGACAGAAAGCTTGACTGGAAATGAGAAGCAGACCACATGTAATCAATGAGGTTTTGTCATCAACCAGCCACAGAGTCTAATCAAACCAATACAGGACATGACTGGAAGCAAATGAACATCAGCACTGTATTATCTACAGTCAGTGCATCATCACAAAACTTAATGATAAAATATCACCCAGATTAAGAGGGAAATAATGTCTGATGCTAATCAGTGCTACTTGCTCATATTGTAATACATTTCAAAATATGTTGAGTGACAGTTGAATTCAAAGTCAAGACAAAGTGAATCTTGATTGAATGCTTAGCAATATATTTGATGTTGTTCCAAAATAGGAAAATGCATAAAGCTTTTGTGTATTAAGAAGTTGGGTAGGTGTTTGGAATTTTGACATCACACCCTGAAAAATTAGTAGCTTGGAAAACATAGGGAAATAATTACAGTTGTGGCAATTTTAAAGGACATTTGTGGGCCTGTTTCAGACAGAGAGTAGGCTTTCATTTCTGGAATAGTTCCCATGACTTTGAGAGAAGGCATTAATATTTGAAACTGCAGCATGGGAATAAACTACATTATCTGAGTATTCATCACACAATAGTCATGAGGAAAAAGAGAATCTCTTTTAGTCTTAAGCCTTATCTTTAAAGAAACACAAGTTCCTTACCTAATCATAGTTCCTAATTTTATATCTATTGTGAGAAATAATCAATGTCTCTCTACTGTCCTCAGTAACAAAACAATGTATTAAACGGGATGTGAAGAAATTTTCCTCTATTTTTTTCTCTTTCATTTAATAAACTCATTTATTCTGCCAGGTGAGATGCCTTTCAGAGGAAGAGTAGAAGTAAAGATTCCGGTCACATTGATGTTATGGGCTTGTTGTGCCTTTAACACCTCTCTTGAAGGCTACAGTCTACTTCAAGCTTCCTGAAAGAGCCCTTTTTGTGGTGGTGAGCAGGCAAAGATAGGATTCTGAAGGTGGAGTGACTGAAGTGTTTTCTGTTTACTGGTGCAGTAAAAATGCACCCCATATACATTAGTGTTCTGTGTTCTAAGTTCTATGATCTAAGTGACCTTATAACAAAAAAATCATTTCAGTAATGAAAGTAGAATATGAGCCTTACAAATGGTCTTTCATATGTCTGACTGCTACAAAAACAGGAGACAGATGTTCTGTGCCAATTAGAATAAAAGTGGGACAATGCTTATATAGTGTTTTGTAGAATAAGAAGGGTAGAAAAAAACAATAGAAATTTCTACTTTCTCCCTAGGTACCCTCAATATTTAATTTTGATTTAGGCCACATTAGATCAAAAGAATGGAGATATATCCCTCATTATAATCAGGATTTCAGTAAATTTCAAAGCAGTTAAAATTTTTTTCCAAGTAAATAGAAAATTTGATATAAAATGAGGAACTCATTCTACTGTTCTTCTACTCTCTGAGTTCCATTTCCCTATTTCCAAATGCTAATAATCCCTGTGAACCTTCCTTAGAACAGACTCAGTGGGGAAGCCAAAGAATGAACCAGCATGGAAAATGGAGTCTGCTCATGTTCAAAGGAAAGAAAATCACGGGTGCTGAAGGCTTTTCAAATGTGCTGAGCAACAACTATTTTCTGTTTCATTCAGAATTCGTCTGATGCGGGTCACGGAGCAGGGCTGTCAGTGACGTGCAGAAACACAGGCTCTGCCAGATATTTCAAAATTGTGAGATGTGGAAGCAGGTCTGCTTTGAATAAGATGGGGTGAAATGGAAGAAATGCGCTTCCCCTTTCCCCTTCTTGTGAAATTTACTGCTTGCATCACATACAGGACTGTTCAACTGTACTGCAATGGGAAATGAGACTTTTTGTCAACCTGGATGTTAACAGTCTGTCTACTAAAAAATAATCTGCTCTCCGCATCCTGCAGTGAGAGCTGTGTAGTATTTCAGCTGCTGCAGAGCAGCATGGAGGTGTGGGAGGACAGACCAGGGGAGATATTGAGGTCCTTCTGCCTTACACTCTTGTTAGTCCAGTGCATCTTATATAGCTACAGCAGGAAAGATAAAGAATTACTCCTTTCCTAGAGCACAGTGAGGCCACAGGTGTGCAGTCCCAGAATAAGCATGTTCTACTGTTTTCAGGAGGAGAAGAGTAAGTTGTTTAGTTTGAACTACAAACTTTCTATTGCCAGGACAAAAACTCTTAAGAATATTTTCATATCCTTCTCTGTGTTAGAAGTTATAAATGTATGTGCTTTGGATCAGGCCGGCTTTGTTTTCAGATTCCAGAGGCACTTAGATGAGAGTTAGGCTTAGGCTACAATCTCTTTGCCTTTCAGACCTAGGTGTACCCAGAGCAGAGTTATAGTCACTCAGAAGACTTTTTTTCAGCCAGAAGAAAGGCATCTGAAGATTTTTAGGCAGACTCACGGGTCATTTTGAGCAACATTGGTATAATGGTATGGTACTGAAGTTGTAGTTATTTAAAAGTAAAATCAGAAATTGTGTTATATCTTTCAGAAGTGACTTGGGACTGAGTTATTAGAATATATATTTTTTTTTTTCAGCTGGTGTTTAGATGTGGATCAAAGCTTTAGACTTGGATTCTGATATGCAACCCGGCTTTTCTTCATTTAGGCACTGGTGTCAACAAATGCTAAGTGTCCAGATATATCAGTCACTTCTGAGAAGAAAGCTAATGCTCCTCTCCATTAGCCAGCCCTGATAATTTTACAGTGAAAGCCCAAGTTCTTCTGATTTATGGCAAGAACATTCTTAAATTCCTTTTATGAGGCATTTGTATTTGATTACCTAATCACACACACAACCACTTGCTAAAATTTCTGAAGCATAATCTAAATTATTTCCATGGTAGTTAGGCATCAAAATGCTTTTAAAAATCCCACCAGGCTATCTTCATCATTTCTAAAGAAGTAGCTTTGAAGAATCTCATCTAGATGCCTAAAAAAATGTAAAAGGAAGGAGGTAATATTCATCGTGTCATACACCTCCTTCAGAATTGAAGTGAAATACCAATTCTTATAAACAAACTTGATCTTCCATTTATGATTTTCCAGTTGTAAGAGCAGTGCACATTTTTCATACTCACATGAAATTCCAGTATTTAATATTGTCAAAGCAATAGCCTTTTACTTGTTGCTCGATTCACTATGTGTTTGACTAATTCGGCTTTAGTCATTGTTGTAGGGACCTTTCCCCTTAGCTGCCAATCCTTGTGTATGGCAAGTCGTATTTAAATACTTATTGGCAAAATCATCGGTTATTCAAAGGTCCTGGTTTATATTCAGTGCTTCCTCTTCCCTAACTTTCTTTTCCAAATGTCCTCGGATATCTAAATGTCTCAGCTAAACATCTAATGACAGGCTCTCTGACTGGCTCCCACCCACTGCAAACCTTATTACTTGTGTTGTGTTTGTACCACCACAGCTTCCCAGATACACCAACTCTCCAAAGATTTTTAAAAATTGTGCATAATCTGAAGTTCAGAACTGAAGTAAGTCAGTGTTTCTGTTGAAACATCAGAGTTAGAACTAATCTCCAACTAGTATTTCTTGAGGATAATGAAATAATAATCTTTGAGGATTTGTTCAGTACTTTAGATAACACGTCATTGTTAGATCCCTGTGGAAATGTTATACATAGTCTCCCTATCCTATTGCAGGGTTGTAACTAAGTTAGGAAGGGAGGATAGTTCATGACCATGGCCAGAAATTAAAAAAGTCTTCTTGGATGAGTTTTCAATCACTAACATGCACTTAAGTAATAACTTAAGGTAAAGCCTTAATCCATAGAACCTGTTTTGCATCAACATCTATAAAACATGACTAATAGTATTCCTTTGACCTTTAAGGTCTTTCTGTTCTCTCTTTCTGTATATAAAGGCATGCAAATGCAGCTTGCAAGCATCTCTATTCAAGTTTTTGATGCTTTTGATGGCAACCAAAATTTAAAGTTATGATATTTGCACCAGTAAACTTCCACAGTCAAGGAGGCCCACCTGCCTGCCTGCTTTAGGGCATCCCCAAAACTATGCAAGTCTCTGCCATGAAGAGACTTTGGAAGCCCAAAGTAGATATTCTCCTGCATATTTCACTAGCAAGAGCTTTGTTAGAACACAAAGATCAGATCAGAGCTCAGACAACCTTGAGAGTGCGGTGGTATAGCCAGGTCATCCTCCAGCAAATAGGGAGTCCAGCCCACCTGTGTGTTGACTTTACTATCAGTAAAGCACTATATACAGTTCCACACAAGTGGGGGAGCAAGATCTGTGTCCCCTGGACTTTCTGGAGAACCAATAACTTTTCCAAAGCACCAAGAGAGGGGGAGCAGTGCTGAATCACTCAGTTCTTCTGGCAGGGACTTCTAGGAACAGCTGAGCCCCAATTATTTCACCACATAACTACAGATTATTCCCATAATAAGGGCTTTTGTGGACCAGACATACCAAGCCAGGCCCTTGTCAATACCCTTCAGGCTGACTATTAGGTTATTATTTATTCTGAAGCTATCAAAGGAGAAGCTATGCACTTTGCTGAGTCTATAATTCTGCTGGTGATAATTAGCTCTGCTTTGCCCTAAATGTTCTAACAAATGGGTTATTTGCAAAAAAAAATGTTCAGCAGAATTTCTGTATTCTGTCTGCATAGTAAGACAAGTAAAGGTTTAGAGCAGTGTGCTAATTGTTTAGCATGTTCTCATTCTCCGAGCATGCAGAATTTTTTTTCTAAAGTGCCTCCAAATTACCTACATTGGTGAGGAAACAGAGAGCAACTGGAGCGGGGGGAGGTAAGTAAGATGGTAAGATGAGCAAGCTCTTTAGATGGAGGCCATGCTCAAAATTCAGTAGCTTCCATGGCAAAACCTCTTTTGGCCT
>JAWWLV010000088.1:118330593-118353189 GCA_035041135.1 Platyrinchus mystaceus
TTTTGGAAGAGCATCCAAACCTTGTGCAGCCTGATCTAAATTAATTTGTATGACCTAATGAGATCACAGAACAATGAGAACTACTGTTCATTTCTGCCATAACATAAAAAATACAATGACCATATACAAAGGAAAACCATAAGGTCTTGCTAATTAAATTAAATAATTAAATATTAACATATGCATAATAGTATCAAAATAGCTAAAAGTTTCAAAATGAAATACTGATTTGTAGTAGAAAACTATGACAAATTGTTGTTATAGCTGTTCACTGTGAGGCTGAAAGTTCATGCTGACTGCCAGATGGAGGAAAGAGCAGAGGGAGATGTATGGCAGTGAAAACTTTTTTTTTTTTGCAGTGACAGTTAAACCTGTGAAAACCAAACACTTTCCTACCTACTGGCCAGTTTCTGCCACACTCTATGGAACGAGCATATCAATGCCCTCACAGAAGAGTTATTGTTGAAGGTACTGACTGAAAACTCTCAGATTTTTAAGTCTTCTTTAATTGAAAATCTAAGGGTTTTTGCATATTTCTATTGCAAGTATTAATGTATGGCTCCATTGCAGAACTGGGTAAGACAAGGATAAAAAGGATAATCCAAGTAAACAGAACATTTGTATCTTTGCCAAGTCTACATAGTTGTATCCACATTTACTCTATATTAACTTATAAGAAGGGATAAAACTTTGGGGTGTGTGGAGAGTTCACAACTCCCTTTGTAATGTACTTTTGTTTCATAAGGAGAAACACCTATACCAAAGATCTTTACTACCCCTAAGCACATTATGACTTATTGGAAGATTTTTTACTTTGCCCACCTATTAGAAATTCTGAACTGGAAAAGGCAATGCCTTTTTTAACTGCTGGTACAAAGTAAGACATTTATACGGAAAACCCCATCTTTCACCTGCTAACTTAAAGGCTTCATGCCTGGCACTCTTATGGCCTAGTGGTACACAGAACAGGAAAATTATTCTTTCTAGAATACTGACCCAAGAAGTTTGATATATCTTTGAACTGAAAGGCTGTCCTACATTACTCAGGAGCAAAGTTCAGATAAACATAAGCAAAGTGTTGATAGAAAACACAGAGCCACAGAAATGCCTGTAACAAATAACTTTTTTTTTTTTATTCAGCCGGATGGCACTTTTGAAAGGTTTTGCAAATGTTTTAAATGTACTTTTGCTGTGGCTGTCACCTTGCCAAAGCATTGGGCAGCGTTTTAAGAATCTTTTGGGTAGTACATTAATATCAGACTGCAAATTATAATCACAGAAAATTTGCTTTAGAAAAAACCTAATTGTATGGAACGTATATAAAACCTATTTGATTCCTAGTCTGCCACTAGAGAATTTTGTATCTATATGTCCCAATTTCTCATTTTTATTTTGTCCAGTGACATTACTATTGTCATTAGGATAGATCAGCCACTGCAATTCGTATCTTCCCAAACCCCAGTTCCACTCCAGTTATTAAAAGCACACTACCTCTTCTTGCAGCATGGATTTTGTGGATATATTATATCTGATTTTATTGTAATCACTCATTTCTTAATGTTCCTTCAGCTTGTATCTTTTTGCTTTGCTTGGCATATTCCTTGGACTATATCCAAAATGGTCTCTGTTCTTACTGGTCAGTAGCTCATATGAAAAAACACAGTTGATCTTATCACATGGCTCATCACCACCATTGTATTCCACATAAATTTTCATAGTCATACTATAATTTTTATTTCACTTATTCTACAAACTTTATGGAAAGTCTGTAGGACTTAAGAACTAATCCTTTTACAGGTCACTTTTATGTCCAAGCAATCTACAAACATTGCTTTTCTTGTTCTCACTGATCAGTGCTAGTGGCAAAACTTATTTTCTGTAATTGTTGAGCACTAAGAAAACAGCCTAATTTTTGCATCTCCAAATCTTTTCCATTGGTAACTTTATCCTCCAGTCCAATCTGGACACTGAAGTCTACATGTGTCCTCTTGCTCTTTACTTTCATTCGGTGTGGGCAGAGGGGAAGGCTGATTTAAAGCCTGTGAAAAAGAAGGATGTGTTTTGAGTGGATCCTTCATTCCATGTTCTTGTGTCACTTCATTTTGAAATGATACTCTGATTCCTTCTTGCAGCCCTGCTGAGCATTGCCAGCAGTACAGCTTTCTCTAATGCTTTGTGGGGCCAACTCCATTACTGCACTCTGCCACTTCACCCTTTCCCTCATCAGAGTGCAGAATTTCATATAAAGAACATAATGTCTTAATCCAGTAATTTTGATGTATATAAGGTTCTCTTTCAACAGTCTTGTTATTATATTATATTCTCATAAACTAAAATTAAGTCAATTTCCTGATTTAGCTACTACTCAGACCAACTGTATTATATTTGTCTTTAAACACTGTATACACTTCAATTTCTGATACTCTGATTTTCAAGCTTCTTGATTGTGAACTGAAACTAAATTAAACTCTGCTTTGTACTTGCAAGGAAAATGTTTTCCTACAGTATTTCCATTTCCTTCCTTTGTCCATGTAATGCTTTCTGTGAACATCTAAAACTACTTTATAAATACTTTAAGAAACATTAAAAAATGTTTTAAAAATAATTCTCAGGTAGCAGTTTCTCTCCTGCTCTCTTAAGATATTATACTCACAGGAGGTAGAAGTGATTTCAACTCATTCAGAAATTGGAACCAAATAATTTTGAAATACTATGCTGTGGTTTATTTAGGTTTTTTGTTTGGTTTTTAATATATTGAAAGGAAATCTGGAGAAGACATCCATATGCTATCCAGCTTTTGAGTGGAATGGACTGGCTTAAGGTGTAGGTTATAGTAGAAAAGGAATTCGTATTTGAAGCAGCAGTTTATTCAGATAGCAAGAAACACTAACTAGAAGGTTAATATATCTTATTGCTAACCTACTTTTAAACTGAGCAGAAAAAAAAAGAAACATCTGGGTACCCATTTGTAATCTAAAAAGCAGCAAAAATTTCATTGTGATGCTAGAAAATAAATTGTTTGGAGAAGTATTCCAAATATTAATATTCAAAAAAATGGAATATTAATATTTGGAATGTAGGGACTTCAATACTTTATCATCATTTCATCATTGCAGACTAGGGAATGGGTAAAGAGGGCACAAAAAGTGCATAAGTGCAGTGACTGAGATTGAAAAATTCTTGTCAAGAATGGCGGAGGAAAAGGTAATATATGGATTTTGAAAATCAGTGCAACTTCAATATTAGTTCAGAAGTGAATGGAGCTTCATGATGTAGGAGGACAACTGCAAAATTCTTTTACAGAGCTGCTGTTGGAAAAATAATTATTAAACATTATTAAATAATTATTAAATTATTAAACAGAAGAATCTTTTCAGTATAAGGAAGATGAGAAGGACATAACAAAGCCCAAAATAACAAAAACTGAGATTCCTATCCTTGGACCCCATGTCAGCATCTGAATTCAGAGTAGCTAGGGTAGATCCTGGGATATAGAATTTTTTCACTGGCAGGAACACTTCATATATGCCAAAGAATGGAGTAAAAGGTATAGTAGCTATGTAAAGAGGTCTTTACTGACTAGACAGAGAAAACTCAGTGGAAAGGAGGAAACGAGAGAGATGCTGATTTTGTGGTAGAAAAATGCACTGTCAGTGAATATCTGGATTGCTCTTTTTGATGTGCTCAGGTACCAGAGACCAAAATGGAGTCATCTTTGTTTCTTTTTCCCCCCCACATTCACACAGAATTTGCAAAGCATCCTTACAAATAAACAATAAAGACATAGATAATGCACATACCTACTTCGATAGAAAATGTGCTCATCTATTCTGAGTACCTCTTCATAAAAATCATATATTATAAATAGGAAGTGAATAGAGGGAAAAGAAATGGGAAAAGCATTTGAGTAAGAGGGATACAGCATTTCTGAATGAGCTTGTGGATAAATTGTTTAGGAGGATGTTCACTACCAACTCAGTCTCTGATAACTATCTGAACTGATTCTCCAAACCTTTTGAAATCTTCCAAATACCAGTGTACTTTTGTAAAGCTCAGTAATAGCAACCTGTGCACATGCTCACAATCTGTTGGTGACACCAACAATGCTGTTATTTTTCTTACTGCTTCTCTGTTCTGAACAGACCGTTCATTCATGCTTTTTTTATTTTTTTCCTCAAGCACAGCATATTGCTACTTAAGAAAAAGGCTGCACTAACAAATCTGGCAGATCAATGTATTTCTGTTTTATGAAATATAACTTTTAAAAATTCCTTTCAAAGCTTCAGACTTTCTGTTCTTTTTATGGTTTATCCCTACTGTGGACATGATACTGATCCCACTAGATTTAGATGCACAGAATTTGTGTTGCAGGTGTGATTCCAAACCTCTTGGAACTTTTTCTTCTCCTCTTAGGTGGAAATAAATGTATTGTTTCTTTTGTCATTTTGACTAAACTGTCATCATAGCACAGTGTAGTGAGCTTGATAGATACTATTTGCTAATGAACCATCATACCTGGTTTACAATCCTTTCCACATTCTCCAAAGAATTAATGTGGTGTAATGCATGATTCTACTACTTTGCTCGCTCACACTGTTTATGGTAGTTATGTAAATACAGAGTTTTCTCCCTTAATGGTTTTCCAGTGAGTTAGTATGCTTTTTCAGCTTCCATGCCATCATTTAGGCATCATCAAAAAGTCATTATGTAAATTCACAATTGTGAGTATCCCCATTTATTTTAAAAATCCCCCCTCTAAAGAATTTGCCAGAAAGCCTTGAAAGCCAGACAAATTGTAAAAAATTTCTTATGCTTATCTTTGATAAAGTATTGAAGTCCCTAAATTACAGTTTTGTAAGTCATGTACTAAGCTTATCTAATAATTAGAAAATAGTTCTTGTTGTAAACAAAGCCACTGTGCTAAATTTCTATAGCACATTATGGAAAAAATATTATCAGTCCACATGGGTCAGTTGGCACAAGTGTTTCCCACAGAACAAAATACGAGTGAGTCCAGCCAGAATAGAAATGTGGTCCAATTCATGTATACACACTAGTAGGAAGAGTTGAAGCAGGTCAGCCAATGATTAACAAAAAATTAAAATCCTGACTCCTAGGACACTTAAAAATACAATAAATAGTAAATTTCATTATTGTTTATAAGCATTGAATTAGTATCTCTATATGGGGCTTATATTTGCATGCTTTATTCTTTTGAGGGAAAGTTGGCACCAACATGCATATTATTTTTTATACCTATGGTCTGGAATTTAAACTTCCTGATAATATGACTAAACCTATAATATTTCTGTGAAATAGACAATACAATCCTCTATTTGCATGAAAAATGTTTCCAGCAAAATAACTGTCTACATCTTTTCATAAAAAAGCTTAGGCACAAAGGCAACCTGGTCTCCAAATAAGCCTTTCAATTTTACTACAAAAGATAATCCTTTATTTCAAAGTTGTTTAGGACAATGAAGCTTATGAAATTTAGATTGCTTTATGAAATTTAAATTGCTGAAAATTAATCCTAGATTAAAAATAAATTTTAAAATGTTATTAGGGATGTCATGTACTAATAACAAGCCAACCTTTTCTCTCTATTTTGGGACAGGAGACAAATTCAATTACCTTTTTGCTAATTGATGAATGTTCTTATTGTAATGCATATTATTTTAAACATTTCAAATTAGTAGTTCCAACTTGAGAGACAGCTGTATGTCTAAGATTTGGTGTACAAGATGGAAAATACAATTCATTATCAAGGCATCAGCCTATGAAGACCTGCGTGCACACAGCTTTAGGACAATCAGTTGAAACTTTATGAAAGCAGGTATATGCAAAAATGTTAAACACTAATTACTTCCATAGCAGAATTATCAATCTCTCTTTTCAATTAAGCAAATCAGCCATGATGAAATAACTCTGTGTCCAGTATTTTCCATGAGAAACAACCCAAGGGGATGGATCCCAAGCCAAGAACTTTTCCCCTTTAGAAAGAATCAGATGTGTGTGTGATGTCTGAAATGCTGCCAAGGGCAAGCATTCAATGGCACATTCAGTCCAAGGTCCTTGTCCTCCCCTTCAAGGACTGTAATGGGCATTGGCATTAATATTTAAAGGACTTCCTCTAATTTCACATCCCTCCAACTATAAGCAGTAATCACCTAAGGAGATATTTTACTGAATAGTTGCTAAGCTTCCTACTACAGGAAATTAAATGGGATTATTGCTAGCCTCCCCCTCCCTAAAAAAGCACTACACACTTCTCTGCCTGGATTTTTGTGTGAAGATAACAATCTTTAGGACAGTACATTTTCAATTTTTAAGCTCTTGTCCCTGGATATTGTCTTCAAATTCACCTCTATTAAGCCCGGAAAAGAAGATACAGTGGCATTGCCAAGTCATGTATTTTGTACCATTACTCCTTTTATGTTTAGTGTTGGGGTTTTTTCTGTCTCTAGTTTCTGCAGTCAAATGGCTACAACAGAATCTCTGCCTTCACTACAGAAAAATGTTACTAGAGATCACAGCTTTGTGTCAGGGGAGTGGGCAGGGGAAGAAGAGGTCTCAGAGGCCTTGAAACCATGAAATTGAAAGGTTTAAAATCTATCTTAAGGTCTCTCTTGATGATTTTGGATTAGAACTGCTTTTTTGTGGTTGTTTTGTTTTTAGATGTTGGAAGTTGCCATTACTGTTATGCTCGTTTGAAATAATCCTGTTCATTCTTAGGTATATTCTGGTAATGAAAAGCAATCTGGAAAACAACCTTCTGTGCATTTGGGGGATTTCTGATGAGTAAGGAGAATCCTTGACCAACCGAGTTGTTAAGAGCAGAGAAGTCCACAAAAGCTTACTCAAAAGTATACACAAAAGTATACACAAAAGCTAACTCATGCATCTGAAAACCAATTGTCCTAAACTTCCACTATATAGATTGGCTTCTGCACTGGTTGTCTCGCTCTTCAGCAGCTTTAGTACCGTAAACTGCTCTCAGTAGCTTCCCAAATGAGTGTCTTACAGGCAACTAAGCCCTTCTAGGCTAGTTATCTGTCTCTGAACTCCTCTCATGACTGTATCTCCCTGCCCTTGGAAACATCATCATCTAGCAAAACACTTTGAGTATGTTTATCTTTAGCAACTGAAAACCTTTTTAGCTAAAAAACATGCTGAAATGCTCGGTGGTTCCGAGCCTGTGTAACTTTACCACTGTAAGTAATTAGGACACAGTAAGAAGTATGAGCATTTATACTAATTATGCAGTGAGTATACAAACATATTAAAGGTTTACAGACGCTTAAGTAAACCTTGCTATCTAAATTCAACCGTAATGGGACTACAGCGTGAAGCAGTTGCCAGCCGAGTCAGGTACAGCCCTTGTTCATGGCCATGCCCGAGATGTCCCTGTAAAGCAGTTTGTGATGCAGTAACCTATGTTAGTACAGTATGATTCTTTATTCCCCTCTAGTGGCTGGTCTGCATAGTATTAGTTACTAGTCATGTGCTAGAAGAGCTAGACCAGACTCTTGGAGCAGCAGTACATGCCAAAAGGTCTTGGTTCACTCTCTGCTGCGATCCACACAAGCAGAATGCCAACAGTGCACAGACAAATGGTCTGTGCTCTGCCAGTGCTGCAAAAGGAGGGGAAGGAGTAGTTTTTGAAGGTTTGTATTTTTATGCTCTTAGAAACTATCAAGTAATTAAATTAATATTTGTATCCCTCAGAAGGGAAGAAGAATGTAACTGTCAGTTAGTGTTGCAAGTATTTAATTACTTGAGTCCCTGACTGTTAGTGTAGCCAAATACAAATCTGCCTTACCCATCTTCAGGAGGGTACTAAAAGCTCTGCTCTGCAGGCTGCGTTGTAGTCTTAGCTGGCTTCCCAATAATGCCTGTCTGCAGTCTTCCATACTGCACTTAAACAGTGAAATCTCAGAGCAGATTTGTCCTTGAAATGTATTTAATATACACAGTCAGCTCTATTATCAATGTCCTCATAAGTACTGCTACTTTTCCTTTTACTTATATTTATGTGCAGCCAGACAGAAAGAAAGCAACTAAAAATGAATATAAGCTGCAGTGAAGCCTTGAAAGAATAGTGATTTCTGTTAATGGTTGGATTGGTAATATGATATGAACAAAATTTTTTTTATTTTTTTTTTTTAAGTTTTGTTGGATTTTTTTCTGAATAGGATGAGGGAATTCTAGAACAAACCACTGGAAGCAGGAAAGTGAACAGGATAAATGAAAACAAATTACAGAATACATCTGAGAATAAGAGGAGTGAAAGAGGTAGAAACTCATCCTCCTTAAGCACAGTGTAGGTTTATGAATCTTGGATTTTCTAGTGATTTGTGCTTGTCCTTATTGAGAGCCTGAGGATAAAAAAGCTTTTAAGTTCCCAAGGGCTCCTGCCCTGCAGAGAATATGAAATGTTTTACCAGAGAGGCTAAGTGTTTGTGGCCAAGATCACAATGTATAAAAGACAAAATATCCAAAACACAGGTTGAATTCTGTAGGAGAATGAAGATGCAAAGGAATACTTGCTCTTTACAAGTCTGGGTCTAGTCCAGATTTTGAAATTGTATGGCTCTTATCTTGGTGCAATTATAAAACCATAGAAAGGATATTTGAGATTGCTTAAACTCAAACTTGTGGACATATTATCCTTTAAAGAGTGCGTTTAAAAAACCCCACAAAAAAAATTAGGTATACCAAATCATTTGCATCAGCCCTCCAGTGATATTCTCAGTTCTGTCAGTTAATCTGATATGGGATAAAACATAAATTGGATGTTTCAGTATAATATACTAAGATGCTTCAATTTCTTTTGAAAACATGCCATCTGAGCAGGTCCATTTTTAGAGGTATACTAAATAAAAAGCTAGATGACAGCTTTCTAGGTCAGGAACTGCTAGACCTTCATTATTTTAAACAGCTCGAAGCACTGCAATATTTAGCCAGTGTGTGTGTGTGCGCACTTGCTGTTTTAGAAAATTTTACAACAGGGGTTTGTAATGTTCCAAGGCTAAGCTTTAGCAATAAAAAAAATAATGCCTCATTTATAAAGTGCAGGAACTCAGGGAATTTATTCTCCTGAAGGTAACTTCAGTTGCATTTTTTTTTTAAAGTACAAGCATACTTTAAGAAGTACATTTAGTCAGCTGTTGACTAATGACTCCTACCTCTTTGTGAAGCAGATAATGACTTTGCATAGAATATAAAACTCAATAGAAATGACCACAGTAATGGAAGAAGAATTATTTGTTATGAAGTTACAACATGAAAGGAAATATTGACAAAACTGAAAGCTTTATAAAGAAAACATCACCAGTTTCTGATGAATACTACCTCTTTTAATGTGCCTGCTATTTGTTCATTTTTCTCGAATTGTTTTTGAAAGGTTCATTAAGGAATTTCTGATGATTTTTGACAGCTGAAACATAAAGCACTTAACAGGAGCTAGAAAGCCATTTAAAAGTCTGCAACAAATTCATATATTGCCACTATATTTCTCTTAGATCTTAATGTCCCTATTGCATTCCAGATGCCATCTCAAAAAATAAACTTCCTACAGAGCATATGGATCAAATTTTAACCAGAATGGAAAGAATTGTTGACTTGGCACTGGGTATATGTGACCCATGGAGTACCTTTACAGACAGCCAAGTCATCAGTTTCCTTTTCAGTTAGGCAGTGGCAGCTCTGACTCCTGAAGAACACCTTCTTTGCATGTAAAGCCTGGGTAACTTAACTCTGACAATGACAAATGTGTAAAGCAAGTGACTGTAAATTCAAAAATTCAGTGCTCAGCACTGGAACTGCAGCAATCTGATTCCTGAAAAAAGGATGATAGGACTGAAATTATAGAATACTATGCAATTATTTAATGAGTCCCTACTTTTATGAAGTCCTTGAACTAAATCACACCACAAACAACCTACCAAAACATGCACACTCTTTTCTTGATGAGAAGAGTGGAGGATGAGAAACCCACCAACATATGATGGTAAGAAGCACAAAGCTCAGATATCACAGGCATGGACACAGGATAAGAAGAGAATGGTCACAAGCATCTTATAATTAGCTCTGTTCTTTTTTTTTCTTTCTCCTTGATTTTTGGGAATCTTATGTTTTTTACTTTGTGTGGTGAATATATTTTTAAGTTGGGACACTTTTCAGTTTTTGATGCCTGTGTGCAAATTCTTGCAGTCATTTCTGTTCTTGTAGTTCAGTGCTGAGTGTTATGTAGATGTGAATGCTGTATACTGTTCTTTAAAGAAAAATATCTACAAAATTAAACAAGGTACATAGCCAAGCACAATAAAGAGACTATATTTTATTACTTAGGTTGTAAAGTAATTTAGTGTTCAGTTCCTCATGTAAAAAGATTGCTGCATGTAATATAAATTCAGTCATGTCCAAAACAGTAATTTTAACCCAAGAGATTTTTCGCTTTGATATTAAGATGAAAGTCAATTTTAAAAGATTGTATTAATACCCATTTTTAAAAACTTAGAATACCTTCATTAAATTTTTAGAATGTTTTTCTAATAACAACTGAGAGGGCAGAAGGGACATACCCAGCTCCCTGTGCTTATTTGCAAACCACAGGCATTTATTGATTGCTATCTTAGTGTGGCTTGTCTTAAATCTAGCAACAGTTGTTGTGCTTTCTTGAGAAAAAGAGAAAAAATTGCTAACAGTGAAGTTCCTTTTCCTATTACATCATGTCACTCAGCCTACGTTCTCGGCAGGAGACACCTGTACTCCCATACTTCAGCACACAGAGAGCTTTACTCTCAGGGAATAGCTGGAGACCTTCAACTAGGAAACAGTAGCATAAAGGTCTGGGTAAGGAACTGTCTGGGTTCATGTCTCCCTAAAGTGCCTAATCCATATCAAAGGATAACCTGTCAGTTAAGAGTTACAGGAACTCTGGGGATTACAAGATGTGTCTGTTCAAAAAGCTAATTCAGCATTTGGCCTTGGAAGCTTTCCCAGCCACACTAGGACTGATAGTGTGTCTCCCAGGCCCATTGGAAAGTCTAGATTATATGTCTGGGTGAAAATTAAGAGATGGAAAAGATGATCTAGGGAAACAGCAAACAAAACCAACTACAGATACCAGAAAAATCCATCATCCTTGGTAGATATTCAAAAGCCATCTGGAAATAGTGCTGGGCAACCAGCTCTAGGTGACCTTACTGTAAACAGGGGGCTGGGACCAATCTCTTCCAACCTCAACCATTCTGTGATTTAGTGGGAGAATAAACCCCCCCACACACACACAAAAAAACCCCACACTGAGGTTTTAACAGTGAGATACTAGGATCTAGCTAAGTGCATTTAGCAATCATAGACAGTTATGCTATCTTTAAAACCTCCTTCTCTTTTCTATTCATACTGCTGATAGTGGGGGTTCTTTCCTTCAGTCCTCTTCCTGGTCTACACAGAGCAGTGACAGTTTGCAGGTCCTGGTGCAGTCGGGTCCCAGCAGATCTGCATGTGCTGCTGCTTTGAGAAGTCAGGCTGTGTAGGTCTATAGAAATATATATTCTCACTTTTGAATCATGGGAGGGAAGCATTATTTTGCAACGTGGGAGACTTTTACCTATTGGAGCAGTTGAGGTTCTGGTGAGATTTTTGAAATCTTACAAACATCCTCATCTGATGGGAATCATTAGAGCCACTATAGAGAACCTGCATCACTGGCAATTACACTTATGATCGTATGATTCTCATTAGGCTGATTAAACTAGCTTAACACCATATAATTTAAGTGGCAACAGGCAAAGCAGCAATACTTTGCTGAAGATGATATCCTAAAACTCTGAGCTAATATGAATTTTAGAAGACTACCAGCATATAAAGAATCCAAATTTTTAAAAAGTGCCGTTTTTAAGTGACTACTATGGAAACAAACACTTTGCCTCACCAACACTGGGATGAACAAGTTCTAGCAAAACCATTAAAGAGTTCTACAAGCTATTGCTTACTCTACAAGATATGCTGTGAACTATCTTTATAATACACCTCTGACCTCCTTCTAGGTAGAGGCATGAGGTTTAGGTCAGCAAGGAAGACTTTGAAGTCAAACAATAGTCAATAGCAACGGGAGTGGAACTCACGATCTTTTGACTTCTGACAAAATTCATCCTTTGCTTTAGCAGTTTCTGAATCAGGATTGGCTTGTACTCTTGCATTTGCAGAGCATTGCTTGACTGGGAGCAGGCAGCCTGATTCAGCAGATGTGTTGAATGTTCCCAATATTCTTCAAAGCTGTTTTGTGTCTTTAAAACAATCCTTATGAAAAAATAAGGTGTATCTTTTTTCACATAACAGGTGAATGCCGGTACAGCAGAATTAGTTATTGAAGATGAATGGAAGTGTCAAATCCCAAGAAGCATCATTTGTTTGTACTTCTCTAAATAGAGATAGAAAGAAAAAAAAAGAAAGCTGGTTAGTACCCTAGAAATGGTGGGATACTAGTTATTTCAAGTGGAGAAAGAATAAATACTGCTTCTTTGATGTACTCATAAACTCACTACTCCCTGAAGCCAGCTGAAAAATTCTCATTTGCTCCATTGGGTTTTGGCCAAGGGCCCGTGGCTGCTTGCGGGAACTCAACACAACCTGCGACCAGGATGTACCTGCATAGCTACTCCAATTATTGCATTAAGATGTCTATTGTCGCTAATTGGGAATTTCATTGGCATCACAAGAAAGGTAGCATTTTAAAATTTAAAAACAATTTAAACAAAAATTAAGGAAAAGTGCTGGCTGTAGTCCCTGCAACTCCATTCCCTGTTGTCAGCTGTTTCACTTCTCCGCGACCCTGCACCAGCTGAAGTTTCCGTGTGCTGCTCAGGTCGCTCACGCCGGGCGGCCCGCGGCGCTCACCCCGACCGGGGACCGGAGCCAGGCGGCGTCCCCGCCAAACGCCAGCGCCCGCGGAGCGGCGGAACGCGGCCCCGCCGGGAGGTAAGCCCATCCCCGGGAGGGCAGGGAGCGGCCGCGGAGAGAAGGAGGCAGAGCAGCTCCCGCCTCCCGCCCGCTCTCCTCCCCCTTCGCTCGCTCCCGCCTTTTGTGCGCCGAACCCGGGCGTCAACGGGTGCCGCCGGCCGCGGAGCTGACGGGAGCCCCCGGCTCTTGGCTCCGGGAGCGGCGCTGTGTCGAGGGCGGCAGCGCCAGCCGCGGCCGCTCCCGTAACCAAGGCGCTGCCTGGCAAAGACACACAGACAGAGACGGACTGACAGACGCGCGCAGCGCGGAGAGGCGCGGGCTCGGGGGCCGCCTTTGCAGCGCCTCTCCTCCCTGCACCATGCTCTGCTCCAGGCAGCGCCCGCCCGCTGCTCCTTGAGAGCGGCGAGCCCCGCGCCTAGCTAAGCGGGCGACTGGCACCCTGCTCCCCCCCGCCCCCGGTTACCTGAGTTAGCTCCGTCCCGGGGACTTTCGCAGCGCCTCCGCCCGCTCCCGCTGTGGCATCCCTTGGGCGGCGGGGGAGCGAGCCGCCAGCAGCCGGAGGGACTGCAGCCGCCGCCGGGGGAGCGGAGCTCGAGCCCCCGCCTCCGGAGCTCTTCATGGCGTCTCACCAGCAGACCAGGATCCAAGCCTACCTGGAGAAGAATAAGATCGGTCCCCTCTTCGAGGTAAGGTGCGCTCTTGCCGGCCGGCTCCTCCGCGGCGGGCAGCGGTGCGGGCGGGGGAGTCCCCGCGGTGGCCGCGGCCCCCCGCGCAGCCCAGGTGAACGCAGGGGCGAGGATGAGTTTGAGGCGCTGCTTCGGCAGTGCCGGCACCCCTTGCCCTGCCCTGCCCTGCCGCCCCGCACCACGCGTGTGCCCTCGTGTCCCTCTTCCACGCCCCTCCGAGTGCCGGAGCATCGCGCAGCCCTCCGTCCCCGGCTATCCCGCAGATATACCCCTCTTCTGCGCCCCGTCACGGACGCGCCGCCCTCTGCTCCACACGATCCCGCGCGGGTCCTGAAACAGGTGCCCCTTCGCCCTCCCACCCGCGGCCCCATTCCCTGGGGACGCCCCGTCGGCGCTGTCCGCCCGGCCTCGCCTCGGCGGCCGCGGAGCCCCGCGGTGCGGGACGGCGGGCAGGCCCCGCCGCGGGGAGCCGCGTACCCCGCACCCGACCCGCGTGGCCGGGGGAGGAGGCGCTTCCAAACCCCCCGTCTCCAGGGCGGCAGCGCTGAGCCGCGGGGACTGGGCGAGCCCCGGAGGCGCTGCCCCTCCCTGACCGACTAGAAAGGAGGGAGGGGTGGGTGCCACCCTACCGGGAAACCCACCCCGTAGACTGGACACTCTGGAAGAACTCTATGCTGCGAAAAGTCCGTGTCGATGGTGTTTTCTGAAATCTTTATCTGCAGTCATACACTTGGGAACCGTATTTTTGCTATAGATTTTCTGTTTTCTTACAACGATGCACTTGCTTGGATTTGTGGATGCACATATGTGCATATTTTACTATTTCAGTGCATAAGCTGTGAATACTTAGAATTTGAAAGGGTACTAGAGCAATCGCAATTATTACCATTTTATCATCCTGTTTCTCATGCAGTTTTCACATCTAAATGCACATATATTATACTCTGGCAGTGTTATCCCAAGGCGCAAGTCTCTCTTTTTCAGTATTTAACTTGTTCTCAATCAAGTTACTATACATGAAATCTCTTTCATTCTGGTGTTGTGGATGCCTCGTCTTCAGTGTATATTTTGGGTAACATTTGCCAACGCCCATAAAAAAATGGTTTAAATTTTGTTAGAAAACTGTTTGTTAATGTTTTTATATTTTCTGTGCGCTGAGGCTGTTGAAACAGACTATGTTGGCTTAGTGTCAGAGGTGTTAGGTATTTTTATTTTGCAATAAATTAAGCTCCATTTGATGGAACAGTAACTGGGTACCGGGGAACAGCAGATGATTTTTCTAGTTAAGGAATTCATAAAAACTGAAACATTTGTGTGGTTCAGTTTCTGAATAAAAGACTGTTCAATCAGCAGAGTTGCTAGGTGCTTGGCTGCCAGCTGGGGTGAAACCATGACAATACGTAACTGACTTTTGTATATCTCAATGGAAATTAAGTGCTTTGGGGTTGTTGAGGGATTAGGTCCTTGGCAGCTGTCATTTCCTTCAAAATTTCCTTAACCCGTTGGTTTACACATTAAAATTCAAACAAACTACTTGATGTCACTGTTCTGAGTCCCGATGTTTAAACCTAGTTTCTCAGTAGTGTAAGATGCTCATCTCTCCTGTTTAGATCCTTGTAGGATGCTTTAGTTATCAATAGTGGAGGGAAAGATAAAATTGTATTTGTTACAGCATATCACTACATATTTCACTAATCACTATAATGTAGGAATTTCATTTTGATAGAAATAATCTGTGAAAGGCTCTTTGCATAACCTTGCAGGCTGTCTACAGCTTGTTAGTGTCCTCCTGTATATCAGGAAGATTTTTTTGGGGGGGAAATCCACTTACACCTGAATATTAGTGAGTGGTTTCAAGATACAGGGCTGTAGCATTCCTGTAGCTGTTTACAGTTATTTTAACCCATAATACTGGGAGGGAGAGGATCATAATTCTTATCTCCTCCACTTCCTGATTAGCTGTTCAAAATCTACTTACATATTTCATTTAGTGATGTACTTTTTCATCTCAACAGTTTATTGTAGATACACAACCTGTGCTTGGTCTAAGTAAGGGGAAGACATGTATTTGAAGTTGATGGGAATTGATCAAAGACTATGCATAGGATGAAGCTTGTATTCTATACTAGTATTCCTATTATATATTCATTGTGGTGTTTCAAGAATACCATGTGTTCACAGTCAGATATATTCACTAGCACATCAGTTTTTCATGTGCCTAAAAGTTCTGACACATTGAGAAAAGAGACCTGTGCTGCTTCTTTCATTCCGGAACAGCTAGCATTTTCTTATACCACTTCTAGTTTTGATGCTAATTAATCATCACTTGTCATGGATTACAGCCGTCTTTTTTATCTGTGAGTACTAATTTTCTAATACCAAGTCAGAACAGAGCAGACTTGGATTCAATTTTCTGCGGTGTTATTTGCTGAGCAGGTTGTGACTGTAGTTGCTCAATATATGCCTCAATTCAACATTTTAAGGAGTGCAAAAAATAATACTGGATAATTGGGGGCAGTCACAGGAAAGAAGAATGTGGGTAGTGAACCTGCAGGCTTTCTGAGATGAAGACAGAGATGGAGATGCATAAATAGATTGTATTTCATACTTGTGTAATGAAGGATCAGTGATTAGGAGGACTTTACACCATGGATTTTAGACAATTGAACAGGCACAATTAACTGACGGATGGAACAGTTGGCGGTATATTGAAGATAAAGTTCAATTACTCTGCATTACAGTCAAGAACGGTAGTTGCTGCTCATTGCTAGTTGGTCATTCTGTTC
Source organism: Platyrinchus mystaceus (assembly GCA_035041135.1). Lineage (NCBI taxonomy): Eukaryota > Metazoa > Chordata > Aves > Passeriformes > Tyrannidae > Platyrinchus > Platyrinchus mystaceus. Next base: position 118,347,035 of record JAWWLV010000088.1, read on the forward strand.
CAGTTTCTTGCAGTTATTCTGGTAGTGTCTGTTTTCTCCACTCTGTCCTGTATCTGTGGCCCTCTGTTACTGTGGTTAGGGCTTCTTGTACTTTATTAACCAGCAGTATCTATTTAAGAACGTCTTTGCTAAAGTTTTGTGTGGTGTGGCACTTGAATTATCCTTCTAATTTGTGTAAAAGAGAAGTGTTCAAGAGAAATGCTGACACTTGAGATGCAGAAAGACCTTAGGCCCACCCTTGCTTAAAAAGTTGTTTCTATCTCTGTAAAGAAAAGTGAGGAATAAGCTCCTGGAGAAAGAATTAATGAGCTTTGGCTGATTCAGCAGGTGTTGTTCTTCTACTGACTACCAGTACCTGTTAGCAGATAGTAGGAAGTCCTATCCACTCAGCTATGAATGGTAACACACAGATTCACTTGATTCCAAACATTTTTACCAGTTAAATTCTAGTTTATGATTTAGAGGTTGGAATGAAGGTGGGTGGGAATTAGTTTATATATCTAAGACTGTCAATTTTGAGATTTAAAACAGATTGCAAACAACGTTGATACTTCAACCTCATTTTTCCCTGTTGAATGTAGGTCCGTAAGTCATAGCTTTTCAAAACTGTTATGTCTCTCCCATTTCATCTTTCAGGTGTCTAAGGTTTTTGCAGGTGAAATTCCTGTGAACCTATATGTCAACATCTAAATGCCCCAGCGTATGCAGGTCTTGTTAGTGGTGACAGTGAGGTCTGAAGTTAACCCCTTAAATTCTGTCAGGTTTCATGAGCTGCCTTATTCTGTTCTGTGTAGCTTTTGTGTGTTGTGGGAAGGATTTTTTCCCATTTGCTTTTGAAATCTTAGACATCTTTCTGTTAGACATTATTGGCATCTGAGAATACTGTGGTTAGACAGCAAGATTGGATTTGAGGAATGCCCTTTAGAAATGCCTCTTTTCTGGGATTTTTGTGGTAACACGTAGCATAGCACTACCTGATTTTTTTAGATTCGTTTTTTTTTTTTCACATTAACTTGGAATGTATTCATAACATGAATTCTAAATATGAATTATTTCTGTGATGAAGCTTCACTGTTTTTTTTTTTTTCCATCTTTCTAAAATGTGAACAGGAGGTGTGTGCCTAAAATTGGCTGGGGCAGAATATTCAGAATCAGCACCCACTCATTTCTGTCTGAGTGAAGTATTGACCCACTTTGTGTTTCAAGCATCCAATCCAACAAATTCTTTTTGTGCGCTAATAATCTCAATGAATAATCCTGCTCCCTGTATCATACATCTAGTCTTCTGTATGACTGTATCTCTTTAGCATCCAGTTGTGTTCTTATTTGGGCAACCTGACAGTTTCTGTGAATTTGAAAGCTGGATCAGCACTCTTAGGAACAGATTGCAATAAATCTTCAAGAGCTGTGAGATAAAATTAGTGTTTCAGAATTTTTTTATTTCTAGAACTGCAGCTAAAAAGCATCCAGCAGGTACACTGTTGTTATGCAAACCAGAGAACTGTGGTTTCCTTCAGTTATAAAAAAACAAAATAACTCTTCTCAAAATAAACATGCCAAACCCCTGGTTACCTGAGATTTTTTTTTTCTCCAAGTAATATGAGGTTAGAACTGTAATTTGTATTTCAAACAACATAAAGGCTATGTTCATAATACCACCCTTAGCTTTTCTCATTTAGCGGAAAAAAATTACTGAAGCAAATATAATAAACTCTTTTTTTTTAATTTGTGATTTTTTTTTCCTAAATAAAATAGCATTTTAGGTGTATATTATGCACTGGCTTCCCTTATTTAAGTAAAGTAACTATGCTTCTGACTTAAACCTTAACCTATTTGGTGATAAACAGTATAGTGCATGTTGTGACTGACTTCGTCAAAATTCGGGAATGAATTTTGAAGTTTGGACTGTCTTCTGAAGCAATGTTTACCCTTGGTTCTTAAGTACACAAATGTAGACGTAGTCAACTTGAATGTCTTATTTACCACTTTAAGATTTCTTGCAGTACCAAATTAAATTTTAAGCTTCAATATCTACACTGTGAATGATAGAAATGCCCTCAAAGAATTGTTTTCTGTTGATCTTGCTCAGATAATATTTCATTTTATTTTGGTGTTTTACTTAAATGGTTAGATTCTGTTGCTAGAATGAAAGAGTCTGTATTCTGGATGATACAAATTTATTTACAGAAGCATTTAATTTCAAGCAGCTAGGTGGAGCCTTTGGAAGGCTGAGTTTTTCAGTACTTAGGCATCATAAGCATCATTTTAGGTACTAACTGATTACCCAGTGACATTGTTTCAGCCTCGCAGTCCCTGTTTCAGGGGAGCCAGTATTAGCTGTTTTTCAAGGGATGTGTGGAAACCATCAGTGATCTAGAAATGCTGTAGTGTTACACAGTGTGGGGTAGGGAATCATGTTTAAGTTCTAATTTTTTTTTGTTGTTGTTGCCTGCTACAGTAGGTCATTGTGATAGCCTTGATGTGTGCTTAAGTAAAAGACCTACTTAAGGGGAATGAAAGTCAAATGGAAAAATTGGTGTAGAGATGTCCTTTGCTTTTTGGAGAATTCACTGTACATTCTGATAGTTGCCTTGTTAAAGTTGTCTTTAAGGGAAAAGAAGTGAAAAACCCGAATTAAAACTATGGACACACTCTTCGCCATTGACAAACAGTTCCATGAGCAATGGCTTTATGTTTTTTACTTGGCTTTTGTGGTGACCAACAAGATGCAGAAGTCATCAGAAATTTCCTTGTGGTTGAGGCGCTCAATTCTACTCTCCTCTGGAATATGAGTTTAAGAAAAGAATGTTGTTCCTGAATGAGGAAACATGTTTTACTGTTCTGCAGCAAGTGAGCTTCTTAGTTAGCTTCTTTATTTTGACAAACACACCTTGCAAGACAACTATTATTAATGTTAGCTTCTTTTAGAAGTGTTACTTTGTAAATGGAAGTGTTAAAAAATTGAGTTAGAAACATAATTTTTAAGACCATATCAACATTATGTTCTTTTGCAGTTTGCCTCAAATTTTGAATGTCTAGTCAATACTCTTTCCTTTTTTTTCCCAATGTTTTTTCTTCTCACTTGGTACTTTCCATTTTCTCTTTTGTTCACGCAAACTAAGAAGTAGGGACCAATAATTTCTCATCCTCAATTTTCTAGTGATTGTTTGTTTGGTTGGTTTTTTTAGTCATTTCTATTTATTATTTCTTTAAATCTTGGAATGTTTAATTTTTTTGGGGAAACCTGCTTTTGTATGAGTGAGGGGTGATGGAGATACTTCGTTACCTGTGGACTAGAGAGGCGGCTTCAGATGTTTTTATGTTCACCAACTTTTGGAACAAAGACTACCCAAACACTTTAATGTCTGTAATAATTTGGATAGAAATTAGGTGTTGTTTCCTGTATTCTATATTATCTCCCTTGCATGGATGCACACTTTCTTATTCTCCTAAGAAATGTCATACTAGCTGTGAAGTATGACATCATCTGTGTTAAGATGCTTCTCTGCCTGAAACCATAAGAAATGGTTAAAAACCAGCTGAAAGCAACATGATTTTCAGATAGAATTGTTGGCAAACAGTTGTTGACCTCCTGAGTAAGTCACTGAAGGTGATGAAAAGCAGTACTCATTTCATAGGAGAAACAAGGATTCATGAGTTTAATCCTAGGACACAGGTAAAGAGTCACTTGAAATGTACATCTATGCCTTTGCCAAAACAACCCAACATCTATGGTGTCAGTATAGATGGTAATATTCTTTCAACAAGCTTGCAACAAACACGTTTTTTACAGCCTTAACTTTTATGTCAGGTGCCATATACTGTGTTGTGTTAATTTCTCCTTTGGCTACTCAGTTTCATTCAATATTTATTTCTAGTTCAATCTCTAAGTGTTCAGGCAGTCATTTGGCTGTAGCTATGATGTCCCTCTGGTTACAGTTATGAGGAATGCATGTGAACTTGCTTACCCTTGATAAGAAGAAGGCTATTTTACATTAGCCACCTCTTATAAAATTTCTGTCCATACAGACAGTGGAAACGGTTAGCTTCTTATTGTGTATTTTCATGAAGCATCCTTTCTCTTTTCTCATTTCCCCATCTCCCCACAATATTCAGTGAATGAAATCAATTTATTCATGCCCCAGATTTCTCTATAGTGGCTTGTACAATATACTTATCAAGCTCTTTTGTTGGCTTCTGGAGGAGCTGTTTTCTGGGGCAGGAATGATGAGGTCTTTCAGCTGTGTTGGAGCCTTTTTAAATGGGTCTTTCCACCTTTCATAGTCTGTTTTATTTCAGACACTCTGAGAGTTTAGTACTCAGAACTGCAGGCTGTGAGGCTGATTGAATAGCCAGTTGCTGCAGGTCCTGTTCATCTTCATTGCTGGCTGCCCATTCCTGCTGTCCTTGTTGCAGAACTGGTAGTTGTGTCATACTACAGTTACGCACTTTGGGAATATGAAATAGAAGAAAATGAAGTCTGCAAAGAAGGGGAAAATGTTCAGTTGACTGAGCTCAGTGGGTCTCTATGTGGTCTGATGAGGAGCATGGCAGTGACTTGGGACAAAAAATGTACGTGGCCAGAGAGTGAGGGGAAGGAGGGAAGCACAGCTGTGTTTTTCTCCAGTAGCAAGCTACTAAATGGGCATAAGTGATCTGCAAAGCTTATGTGCTTAAGTTAGCTTCATCTGGATCTTGCCTTTTAAAGGTGCAGTTCTCCACAGGTTGGGAGAATGTCATGGAGCCCAGCCCAGTCAATTCTGTGAAGGAGCAGAAGAGGGAATTGAATAATTAGGGAGGATGGCTGAACAAATTGGGAAGAAACAGACGATATGAATACACTGAACCTGAAAGTGAGAAGGGATAGGAATGGGAAGAGGGTGGGATGACAAAGATTCATGCTACATTGCCAGCACGTTCTTTTTCTTTTCTGTTTTATTTCTTATAATCTTCAGTCAAATGGTTACCTGGCATCTGTACTTTCTTTTTCTAAGGAAAGGTTCTAGTGCATGTAGTTGCTAAGAGTATAACCTAAGAGCGAGAATCACAGGATGAATATGAGAAAATATAACTTCTTGTCATCTAAAGAATATGCATGTTTTGCAGTGTCTGACTCATCCTTCTAGTACTTGTTCTTGTCTATACTTCTTGGGCATAGATTTGCCAGGGAGTTAAAGTACTTAGCACTACTATTAACACTGGTTGCTGTGCCATGAACTCCTTCATCAAGAAGGAGTTACACTACAACTTGACAAGGCATTGTGCCTTTGCTGACATTTGTATGAGTGGATAAGTAAACTGATGATCATGAAATATTTCTCTGGTCAGGCATCTATCTCAAAAAAAAGGATTTCTGAATGATAAGTTTTGGTGCATTAATGCAGAGGAGCTGTTCTGTATTGTTGATAACAGAATTTGTCCTAGAAGCCTAAGTAAGTGGAAGCAGTCTCTTCTGGAGACATGGGAGATGGTTCATAGAACTGAAAAGGAGGGATAGTTTCAGCTGGAGTTGACCTCCAAGGAGAACCTGTGGAACCAATTCTGCACAGGGCATTTTGGAAGAAAAAAAGTTTATGAAACAGATTCTGTGATAGTTTTGTAGAGATGGAGCTAGGGGGCACTTGTGTGAATAAGGATACAGTTTCTTTTGAAGGAGAAGAAAGAGAGATGGGATAAGATTTCTGATGGGTGTACTGGGATTTCTCAGACTGAAATGTGTATATGTGCATGTGCTATGTAATGCATATAGACACTCTGAAACGTGGGGACACACCTGATAGTTCCATGTGTGCTGGACAGAGATCCTGTATAAATGAGGCAGGTGTTCTGTGTTCCTGTTCAGACACATTGTATTAACTGTACCTGTCCACAGCAGTTCTGTATGAAACGCTCAATACACTGCACCCAACGTAACCTGGGAATTCATTTTCCTAAGCATTCTGAAGAATCTTGTCCTTTCTACCTAATGAGGACAAAGCAGAGATGTCCAGGAAAACACAAGCTGAGGAGAAAACCAGGGTTTGCAGATGCAAGTGGGTGTGCCGTTATGAACACCCATAATTTTGCTATGGATGAACTCTTCACAAGATTAACCTTAGAAAAATGACAGGCTGCAACTCACTGAGTATCTTTTTTGACACATATGGCATGATGTA
>JAWWLV010000088.1:118376343-118394185 GCA_035041135.1 Platyrinchus mystaceus
GTGGATTCTCCATCCCTGGAGGTATTTAAGAAGAGACTGGATGTGGCACTTAGTGCCATGGTCTAGTAACTGTGGTGACAGTGGATCAAGGGTTGAACTTGATGATCTCAGAGGTCCTTTCCAACCCATCTGATTCTATGATTCTATGAAAGGTGTACTGATTTGTTACAGAATTCACAACACACCTGAATTCACAACACGCAAATGAATCTGGTGTGCAAATGAATCTGATGTGGCAGGGCACACCACCAGAAAATCAGAAATACTGGCAAGTGTGTCTTTCCAGTCTCCTAAGATGAGATGGGGAAATCTCAGCTCCATAAAGGGAAACCTTACATATTTCTATACAAAGACTACAATTTAGGTGTAATAAATTTTCTGAATTGTAGGCAAATAATTTCACGAGAAAGTGTTATATAATTTATAAATCTCTCAAATAACAGAGGTGAGGTTGAGGTGGATAATGTGATGAGGGATTCAGAATTACTGATACGACCATTTTGATGAATGAGTGAGTATAATAAAAAAAATGAAGGTCAGAGTATAATGAAAGGATTTTACTAAGTGTGTAGTGACATATGCACGTAAATGATTTATGATGGACTTCATACATACCGAGGAGGACCATATATTTGAAAAGATTTTAAAGAAGGGTCATGTGGGCTTTATACAGTTCTGCGTGTTTCACACAAAGCCATCTCTTTGAAAATGACCAGTGCTTGTTGATCCTATAGTTGAGAAGATACAAGTTTATACTTCAGAAACATCTGTAAGCAAGCAGAAAATGAACTTAGAGGACAAACACAAGCCACATGATATAATTAAATAATTTTTAGTATTCGTTCATTAGTTGGAAGAATAGGTAAGTGAGAACTATATCTAGAAGTAATAAAAATTTCAATCAGTTCTAATTCTGCTTAACTTTCCCCTCAGTTCTGGTTCAGTTATAGAATGAGCCAAACTCATTGTTGAAACAAATTCTATTGAAACTTAGAAATATTTCATGACAGCATTTCTGTTTTGGTACATTTTCACTGAAGTGCAAAGTGGTTCACTGAAACACAGCTGATAAATAGTAAACTACCCATGCAGAGCAAATTTCCACCATGATTTTGACTGATTTCCTACCATCCATCTAGTGAGATGCAGTCTAAGCTTCCTGTGATTGTAAGACATTTCTCTGAAACTAGGGACCAGATCACTGTGTCTTGAGCAAGTGTCCATACTTTTCAAGGATAAAGTCTTGATAACTCTCATTTTCCTGTTGTGAATTGGTCCATATACTTGGCAATTGTTGATCCTGGAACTCCACAGCTGTAGAGTAGAACTTATATTTGTTTCATCCAGCTTCTGTACCATGACAAATTTTGCTTTAAGATTATATGGTTTCTCAAAAATTCTGTCCTTTGTATTTTAAAAAATGGGTTTTGTTTCAAACTGACATGATATCAAATTCTAGCTTGTGGAAATTTTCTGCAATGCTCTTAAATCTGGTAATCTTTGTACATGGTTTTACTATATTAAATTTTTGCCTGTTTGTATTTTGGTGATACTGTGAGATTTTTGTGCTGTGGGTGAGTTCAGTATAAATATGAGAAGAAAAGTCATACTGTGAGTGATGATGTAGAATATAGTGTTGGCACACTGTAGGGAGATGGTAAGATGACTGAAAAAGCAGGCTTTAAAGGAGCATATGATTTCAATATAAAACAAAGGTGAGTGAAAATAGAGAGAATTTAAAGAATTCTTTTTCTAGTTTACTAAAGATGTATCTTTACAGTTAGAAAAAGTTTAGAAAAAATAATAAGATGAACATTTTGTAAATAAGAAGGATGAGAAATACTGAAGTTGTGCTATTTAATTTATATATGATAGGGTCTGTGAATGGAGTCAATTTTTTTCACACAAAAATTTACATAACTTTTAATTGACAAAGCAGTTCCTAAAACAGAGAATTATAAAGTAGTAGTAGTAGCAGCAGTAATTGGCATTTATAAAAATTTCAAGCTGCCTTTCTGAGTAGAGGCTAGTCCTACTCTAATACCTGTATCTATTCTCTAGAAGCCACTACAGCTCATTATTTCCATTGTCCTCAGAGGGAAATATATTACTTGTCTTTTTCAAACACAGAGCAGAACTAGACTGACACTCCAACTTGCCCTTCTCTTCCCTCCTCCTTATTGAGAGTTTGTGTGTCCCTTTCCTCCTATTCTTATCTCTGTAGGTCTTTTTTAATGTCACCTCTGTCTTCTGTCTTTGAGAATGTCTATAATTGCAGTCTAATATATTAACTAATAGTTACCCAGGATTCTGAGCGGCTGTTACAGATCAGGATATACTCTGGGTTTCAGACTCTCTATAGATGTCTGGTTTGAAGATGACTTGGTTTATGTGGAATCATGTTTGTTCTCAAAGAAGGACTTGAACGTGACATTGTCCTATTTCTTTACCAGGAAAAGATGACTATTGGTTTAACTTCAACCTTCCCTATTGGAGTTAATTCAAAGTAGAGAAGATTCTGTATTCACACAGAGGAAAGTCATCAATAAGACAAATTTTAATAGCAATTTTTTAACACATTTTGTAATAGCTACCAGACTTGATGTCTGAGCATAATTTCCCCATACCATCATAAAAGCAGTCTGAAATTCCAAATTATCATATCACCTTTTTTTTGCACAAGCTGTAGGAGTCCTTCTTAGTAAGTTTCCTTCTTAGCATGTAATGAAAATGAAGTTTGTAAGCATAAATTAGTTGACAGGTGTCAAAATAGTAAACAAAAATTTCAAAGCTGTTCAGGTTGTATTGGACATTATAGGCTTTTCTTTGAAGTTATTTTTAAATGAGTAGCTAGCAACTACTGATAAATGCAACTGGTCCTTTCTGGTGGGAAGGTGGACTAGGCAACATCATCTTCTCACCAGCATGTGCAGTTTTCAGCATAGGAATGCGGTGTCTGGAGACAACCCAACAGTTGCATTTGGTGGCAAAGGGAGCAGATTGCTTACTTCTGAACACTGGCAAAAAGAACATGTTAAACTGCAGTTCCAGAAACAGCATCGTTGGTGGGGTTTTTTTTTTACAAATTGTTCAAAATGTGCTCAATGTCCAACGCAGCTCTGTTCACTGAGCTTCCTACATATCTCAGACAGTCCTTCTCTTTGTTGTAGGTAAAGTTAGCTCAGCAGTTGAGAAACTGTTACTTTAAAATTAAATCAAGGGCCTTGGTAAGAGATATGAGCAGCTGACTTGTAAGCTCAGGACTGTGCTTCCCAAAGATTGTGTTTGTTTAAATAGTGAAACAAAGATTACAGTCTGTACAGCATGAATGATAAGGACATATTTTGTTTCACTGCTTTTAATGAACTGTTTTATCTGCACTTGATGATTTTTGAAAAAAATAAAAAAGTATGTTGTTTTAAAAGCTTTATCTAAAATATTTCTTTTTTTCCTACTGACACAATACCTGGCAAAGCCAAAAGTACAAGTTACTCATTTTTGTTTTGACATTCTTCTTTATTAACCCCTAGGCCACACAATTCTATTTTGTTGTAAATGAAATACTTTCACATGCACTAGTTTAAATACATTTTTGTTATTGCATTAATTTTATTATTTTTGTTATTATTAATTATTCCTGTTTACCAATTAATTCAATGCCAAGAATCATCCCAAGAATGCATTTGTTTGTAGATGTTTTCATTTTTACTTTACATTGACCAAAGAAAATATTTTCAACTGTTAAAATAGAAGATAATTAAGTAATTTCCACTGAAGGTACTTGAGTTTGTAAACTCACTGTGCAGCTTTTTTTCTACTGTAGGAGTCTGAACTACCAAATCTAAACTTCATCTTAATATCTGTGTATATTTAGTGCCAAGGTCAATAGAGCATCCTAAATGGGATTTGAAGACAAAACCGGAGAACCATCATTTTGATGAACTAAATCATATTCTTCAAGAGAGCAAAAAACTTGGAAAAGCCCTTGAGAATCTGTCTCGCAGTAAGTTGATTGATTTTAGTTTTTTGATGTAACCATGCAGCCTGAATTGTGATTTGGAAGTTCATTGACAGCAGCAGTTACATTCCTGTTGATCAGGTTTACAGAATGTCTGAGATAATTCAGTAGCTCTCCTGGAAACTGAAACTACTTTCTTTGTGCTCCCTTTTTTTTTTTTTTAACAATAGTTTTCTGCTGGTTAAGTGAGCTGAATTAGCTCATAAAGAGATCAACAGAAGAGGCTGGTTTAATGAAAATGGTGGAAACATGCAGCAGGGAGACTGCTTCTTTGGGTGGTAGCAGTTATATTAGATTAACCTTTGTAAAACTTTAACCTCATTGATGGAGTTCAGACCTGTCATTGAAAAACAATTAGCTATTTTTTATCCATGGCCCCAATCAGTTCCTTCCAGTCTTCAAAACCGGTTAAAATATTTCAAAGCATCTCAAATAAATACTCAGAAACATGAAATCCAGTTATTTCATAATAAAACCCACATACTATCCCTTGCACACTTTTTTTGTTCCTCTCTTTCCTGTAGAAGAGAATTTTGAAGTACATTTAGGGGAGCAAATATTACTAGCAGTTATTAAAGTATGAAAAGTACTCCTTGCCATGGTGCATAAAAACTAGGAATGGTGTGATTTGGGAGGTACTTGAATGAGAAATATTTTTTTCTCATCTCATTAAATTTTATCCATGGCAATTCTTCATTCACTGGAGAATTTGCAGATGGTGAGATCAGAGACAGAGCTGAATGAAAAATGGAAGATCTGTTCTGAGTAGAATTTTGAGAGCCAGCATTTTTCAAAATTGTGCCAAATACCCAAACTGGTTTGCCCAAATTCCCTGTCTCCTAAAAGTTTTAGGTTGATCACAAGAATTATATTCTGAGAAATTTTCATATTTATAGTAATTGTAGTAGTATAGTTACAGGGCTTTTTTCAAATATACTTCTAGTAAATCAGTCCATCTACTTGCAAGGAGCTAAACCAATTCCAGTCAGGATCTTTGATTTGTAGCCTCGCTATTGCCTGACCATATTACTGTGATGGGTGTGAGTGTACTTTTCAAGCCTTTTTTCTTTAGAGGCTTGTAACCAAGCTTAACACAGATACAGAAACAATTATTTGCAATTTCAGAAAGGGTTATTTATTTATTGTCAGGAGATACAAACGGATCAGATATGAGAGTTCATTAATGGCTAAATCAACACTTCAGTCTTTGTCTTTTCTACTGAATATTGTGTAGGTTCCAATGACCTCTAGCTTCCTTATCCCTAAAATACAGTTTGCAGCATTCTTTACCTATTTTTGCCACAGGGTTTTCTAGCTGGAGTGGAAAACATTGCAGCTCTTCTGGGTCTTACACTTGGACCAGGTCAATGTACCTGGTCAGTTTTGTTACAGTCCAGTTTTCACACTGTTATTTCACAAACTAAACATTCTTCACTGTTTCTTGCTAGTAACTGATGTTTTCTGAGGGTTTATCCAGATAATACAGAATTTGAATCCCAGCCCCCAGAGTGCTTTAAATCACTTGCAGCCTGATAATAAGTTCACTTTTATGAATGTGCTCTCTATTTCTTCATCCAGATCATTAATGAAAATATTGTCAGACCTCTTCATGATCCCTTTTCAATTCTGACAACCAGCTCTTGAAAGCTACTCAGTAAGTGCATTTTTTCCCACCAGATGTTTATCTGCCTTGCAGTGATTTCACCCACAATGTAGTTTTCTATTTTTTTTTTCCTACAGTATAATTCAGGACAATAAACGAAGTCATATAGCTGAAGGATTTTACATCTGCTTCCTCCTCTTATCCACTAGGCAACTTCCTAGTTGAGAATGCAATTAGACGATGTGATGCATTTCATTCTTGATAGATTAATTTTGGCTCGTTCTTATCGCCTTTCTATTCCATTAGATGTTGATACATTGTTTATTTAACAATTTTCCCTAAGATTTTTGCTGTTTTAGTGTGATTTAGGCTTCCCCACATCTTCCTTTTTTCTTTTTTCAAGAAAGAGATGGTATTTGCCCTTTCCTGTCTTCTCTATTCCTCTCTGTTCCTGAAAGACTGTTGCTAACGGATTAGAGGCTTCTTCAGTTAGTTAAGTGTTCTAGAGTGAATTTCACAAGATCCTGCCAACCTGAATGTATCTAAGTCATCAGAATATATTTCAGCTTTCCCTAGTCTGGCTTGCAGGTTTTTCTCTTAAAATTACTAGTATTAAGCATCTGGCCACGATCAATTTTTTTGTTAGACTGAAGCAGTGAAAGTATTGAACATTGAGAATTCTTTGTATCATCTCTTATTTGCTTTCCCTCTCTTTGATGTAATTGTTCTGCATTTTACTTTGTACTCCTTTCCTAGTGTACCTATAGTATTTTTTCTTGCGACTTCTTTTGTTCTTTGATAGTTGTTAGTTACTCTGCACTTCAATCTTTTTGTTTGTATCATTTAAACATTTGCATCGGATTAATTCTAAGATGGATGTCCTTGTTTCTAGGTTTCATACTGCTGATTTTAAGTTCATTTCAGGAAAAAAAATTCTGTGATTTCTTTCATGTCAGCAGGATAAAAAAATCAAAACGAAAATGTGAAATCTGTAAAAATAGAAGATATATCATTTTGAAAATAAATGTGTTGATGTTGTTCTCCCAAAGACAGAATACAGATTGCACATGAAAGTTTCTTAGGGAGTTTCAATGAACAGGCATGTCTAGGACTTTAGAAGTACAAGACACATGAAACTAATTCTGTGCTGTCCTCAAACAAACGTCCCATGTGGTGAATTTTACAAAAGCCATCACAAGGTCTCATATCTACCTTCTCCGGTGTTAATGCTTGTTTTGGGTAGGCTAGTCAGTGTTTTTGATTCTACAAGCATGCTATGAGCCTAATGCTGCATTTGATACTAACCTTGTTTGGAAGCAGTATGGGACAGGCAGTGTGCTCAACAGATAGCTTGAGTATGCAAATGATCACAACATACTATCAGTGGCTTTGTACAGCACCCTCTCATTTCATTCTTCAGTATTTAACAGGGAAGCGTGACACATCAAATGAGATGTTTGAAGTCAAGTGAATTTTTCATCACATCAGAGAATTCGTTTACATTTTTAAAGATAAGCTTTAGATCTTGTAGTGAGTTTCCATGACTTTGTTGCCTGCTATGCAGCTGACACAGCCTGTGAGTTAAACTCTAGTTTCTATAGCTTCATTTACTATGCAGTCTAGATACCTTCTTTGAAACAAACTTGTGCACTTCACACAAAATTAGAACTGCCTGTAAGCATTGGAAGGTGAGGCTCAGACACTTAGATGTCTGGTTACTTGTACATTCAGTCCTAGTTATTAAAACTGAACTTGCTTATATTTGGACCCCTTCTCCCAAGCTCCATCAAGAAAATATGAGAGTAATTCTGTGCTGCAGTAGATCTGAGAAACCAACAGTGGCTTCACACTCAGAGTTATAAGCATCTTAAAAGTTTTGAGAGTCTGAAAAAGATTATTATTGTAATTATGGTCCAAGTGTAATGGAGCTTCATGTTTTAAGTACACCATTTTCAGAGCCCTACCCACTTGTGAAAGCTGGGTTTTGTTCGCTCCTCCAGTCAGCTGTATGTCACTGAAGTGTATTTAGAACTGGATTTAGAACTTCCAAGTCAACTACTTAAGGGATATTTTGGTTTATGAAGCAATATATAGGAATATACTGCATTTCCCTTGTGCATGTCTAATTTTCTTTCATTGCAAGGTCTCTACATTTACTGCTGCCATCTTTCTTCCTCTGCTGATCATAAGGAATGAAAGTTCTTTTATTTCAATTTCTGGCCTTTAAAGAGAGTTAAAATCTCCTGTATAGCTAAGGATCTTGCTAATGAATATGCCTTTCTTCACCCTCCTGAGGATGGAAAAATATAATAAGACAAAGATACCAAGAGATGGAAACCAGTGAATTTGGAATGTTTTAAGTGGGGAAAAAAAGGAGGGCTAAATTAGTCAGAGCTTGCTGCAATTAGATTTGAAGTCTGTATACTTTGTGAACAACTTTGCATCTTTTATACAAACAGTTAAGGATTAAAGTGCATATTGAAAATGTATGCATATTGAAGGTTTCAGTTTACACATGGCAACAACATCTGATGACACAATGTCTTCTGCTGTGAGATAGATACTTTTTCATAATCACATGTAACCTTTTAATGAAGATAACTGACGGTTTGTTAGTAACATTTGAATCCTTATTCAGGCCAGGTGTATACTACAAATCAGACATTCTAAGGTCAGAAAATGGTAGTAAGTTAACATTAACCAAAAGTATTTGATAATGAATTCAAATCAATTAGTTGGAGGGAATCCCAGAAACAATGGTGTCTAGCTATAACAAACAGGAAAACAGTATTCTTTCGTTTCTTAATTTTGGAGGGGAATAATTGATAAATAGTCAGTAAATAAGGAAACAATGTGCAGTCTAGTAGCAAATATTGCTTGAAACCATAATGAATTATAGAATCACAGAATGGCTGAGGTTGGAAGCGATGACTGAAAGTCAGCTGGTCCAAACTTGCTGCTCAAGCAAGCTCACCTAGGGCCAGGTGTCCAGGCTCTTCAATGCCTCTAAGAATGAAAAATCTCTCAGTCCCTCCAGAGTATCTCAAACAGTTATCATAATGTTAGAGTCAGTTGATATTGTTTATGCATAGGTTCAGAAAGACAAACACTATCTTACCTCTTTAAGAAAAATATTAAATAGTGAAACGTAAAAGCATATGTTATGTTTATCTTTTACAGGGAAGAAGATAAGCAACACGAGTAAAAATATCATAACAAGAAGGGTAGAACTAGTTCTAAAAAAGATCACAATATGTTAACAACCACTAAAATCATGTCCTCAGTTTTATGGATGAACCTGCGAGTATGTGGGATGTGAGAAGCTTAATATATACATCACGCTCTACTTCAATGCATTTAGTAGTCTCTGAAACATATTAGAATGGGGTTTCAGTTAGCAGCTTCTACACTATGGGAAACTATTAATGATTTACATTATGGCTATGGAAGATGTACCTGAATGAAATGCCACTTACATTTACTGAAGCCAGTCATTTCTGGTGGTGACAGTGATATAACTGCAAAAACGTATCTGTATGACACTTAAGTAGACTTGTACCAATTACCTTATGAGGGGCACTATTCTGTTTTAAGACATAATAATTTAGTAATTTTTTTCAATTGTACACTGTTGTTGATCTGAAATGGACCTGAGTCTGTAAAAATGACTTCTCCATTATCAGTTGGTCATCTAGCCCTAAATGTGTTCGCTAATTGAACCACAAAACTAGTCATCAGTCTTGTCTAGAGGATTTTTCCTGCCCTCTCTTCAGTCTGAACTTTAAAATCATGTTATTCTTGTGTGAGATCAATGCTTGTGACTTATTTTGAGATCGACATTTTTAGATAAGCTCAATCAAACCTTTAAGGAAGATAATTTTATCTCAGTACTGCAGCTGTTATATGATACTGCCTTTGCTCATAAAATCCATTTGCTTTTAGTATGAGGTATGAGTAATAATACAAAGTAATGATATTTTCTGAGATAGAAACAGAAGAATATGAATGTAATTATTGCTATTCAATTATAAACTGGGGCTTGCATGGCCAGAAGATCACTGCTACTTCAGTTTTAAGTATCTTTTTCCTACAGATGTTAAGATTTTAATTACCTTTGTGAAGGTATTTGCCATTCTGCTCTAGCCTACTCTAAGTTTCAGGACTGAAGTCTCTTTTATAGTTACTGTGTCCTTTTCCGGAACAGTATTTGGCTTGCTAGAAGTTTCCCTAATGCAGAACTCAGGTTTGTGTGACTGTCATCTCGGATATGGAACTTACTAGTTTTTAGTACAAGGGGGTTGGCATTCAGAGGGTAATAGAACATAAGCTATGACTCTGTCCTTGGCATCTGGATGCTGCAGGTTCCCCATCTTAACACCTACTACAGTGTACACCTTTCCCTAAAATCAAGAGTTCTGAAAGGTTCTGCAGTGTTGATTATTCTCTTCTGAGATGACCTTGGCCTAGGAGAGCTTCTAGGACATAATATTTGGTGGGTACTTTGCATTTTATTTCCCTGTCTTTTCATAATTCACTGTGTTAGTCACTAAACCTAATCCTGACACCTGTATTCTCCATCAGAGTCACTCAGAAATTTGGATATATAAATGCTGCAAGTCCAAAGCAGAGATTATTTTGCTAGGGATTAGCTGGTTTTTTATGGTGGGTTTTTTTTTTTTTTTTTAAAGCCACTATGAAGAGGCAAGATTAAATCCATGTTTTCTAGATAAGGACTAAAAGATGTATAGTGTGCTGATATATTGATGTGTGGTGCCTTGTAGATGACAGTTTCCTTTGTTTCCATATGGCTAGGTGTGGGGAGGAATATTATGGATACCTCTGCAGAAACTTGATGCGTGGTTGCTTAATAGTATAAGGACCCATGGCCCTCACTGGTAAAAACTCTGAGGTTTCAATTCAACATGCCTTCATAGAAAACCTAAGTTACTACTAGAGGAAATATGTCTAATTTTGAAAGTGGTAAAATGACTCAGTGTAGGCAAAAGAAATATTATAACAATGTCTCTTATGACAGTCAATGACAAACATATTCCATAGTTCCTACACAGAAATGACTGAGCTGGTTTGTTTTTTGTGTAGTTTTTTGGGGGGACAAATGCTTTTTTTGGTCAGTCAGAGCAACCATTTTATGTTCTTTATAATCCAAATGGTGTGAAAGAAATAATTTCAATTTACCTAATGTTCAATACATGGTTCAAACAGGCACAGGGACTAGAATATACTATGCTGCCAGTATGGCAAAAGGTCTTGCCATGGGAAATGCAAGTACAGCTAAGGTGGTCTGTCCCACTAATGAAGGAACATATGCTTCCCCTGATTTAAAAGGAGTAGGAGAATGCATTGGGAAAGTTAACTGCTGGGCAGTTGATACATAAACCAGTATTTCTGTGTTTGTGCTCACAGCTGCACTATTAATAATGGTAGAATAATAATGCTGTTTCTGTCCTGGAGTTTTTTACAGAACCTGTGATATGCACTATGAGGTTGACAGTCCAGCCATCCAGAAGTTCCCTGGCCCAGACTGATCCTGAGAATGAATTCTGTCAAGCTAGTCAGAGCTGCATAGGGGTTGTCTTAGTATGTCTAAAGTTTTTATGTCAAAACCTGTGTGACAAATAAGTACAGAAGACTTTGTTTGGCAGGTAGGGAAATCTGGCTATTGGGAGCTTTGTGGCCATCTTCTGGATGTTTAGAAAAATGCATAAATATTTCCTCCCTTTCAGTTGAATAATGGTAGTCTGGCATACATTAAAGTTGTAGCATTTTATTTTCTTACAACTGGGTACACATTGAACTTGTCAGATGTACATTATGCCATTAGAAAAATCTAAGTCTTAAAAAAAACCCAACAAATTTTTATTTTGTGTTATTTCTACCTGTAATTATTGAAAGACCACAGATAAAAGCAAAAATGGTAGATATCTCTGAAGTTTCACAACTTTCATTCTTATCAGAACACCAGTTCTATAATTTCAGGTGTTACATGAAAATCTATAATTTCATATAGCATATGAAAATATTGCAAACTTTTAAGTTACTGTAAAGCTGATCAGGAATAATGCAGCACTCAGGGATTTTATGACTTGCCATTTCATAGAATCGTACAATGGTTTGGGTTGGAAGGGACCTTAAGGATCATCTAGTTCCACCACAGTTGCCATGGGCGGGGACACCTTCCACTCCATCAAGTTGCTCCAGGTCCCGTCTAATCTGGGAACACGTTCAGCTTCTCTGAGTAACCTGTTGCAGTATTTCACCACCCTCACAGTAAAGAATTTCTTCCTAATATCTCATCTAAACCTACAGTCTTTCAGTTTATTATTTATTCAGCCATTATTCCTTGTCCTATCACTACATGCCCTTGTAAAATGTCCCTGTCCAGCTTTTTGTAGGCCCTTTTTTGTTACTGAAAAGCTGCTATAAGATCTCCCCATAGCCTTCTGTGCTCCATGCTGAACAACCTTAACTGTCTCAGCCTGTCTTCATAGGATAGGTGCTCCAGTCCTCTGCCCATGTTCATGGCCCTTCTCTGGACTTGCTCCAACAAGTTCCTGTCCTTCTTGTGTTAGGGGCCCCAGACCTGGACAAAGTACTCCAGATGGGGTTTCATAAGAGTGGAGTAGAGGGGGAGAATCACCTCCCTTGACCTACTGGCCATGCTGCTTTTTTTTTTTGGCTTTCTGGGCTGCAGGCACAGTTTTCTGGGTCAGGTCAAGCTTCTCATCCACCTACACTCAAGAGCTGCCCTCAATCCATTCTCTGCCCAGCCCATACTTGTGCTTGGGAGTGCTCCGAGCCAGCTGCAACACCTTGCACTTGGCTTTGTTGAACTTCATGAGGTTCACACAGCCTCCCCCACCTATCAAGCCTGTCCAAGTTCCTCTGGATGGTATCCGTTCCCTCCAGTGTGTCAGTCACACCACATGGCTCGATGTTGTCAATAAACTTGCTGAGGGTTCACTCGATCCCGCTGTCCGTGTTACTAACAGAGATATTAAACAGCACCAGTCACAATGCTGTCCTCTGAGAAATGCTACTCACCACTGGTTTCCACTTGGCCATTGAGCCATTGAACACAGTTCTTTGAGTGTGACACATCCCTGTCCACTGAATGATCCACCCATTAAATCCACGTCTCTTCAGATCAGAGACAAGAATGTGTGCAAGATCATGTCAAATGCCCTGCACAGGTCCTGGTAAATGATATCAGTCGCTCTATATCAAAAAGACCTGAACTTGTGTGGTGCCCTCTGTTTTGAAAATAGGTGTTATACTGTTGGATTGAGAACATCAAAGTCTAAAAATCACTTTTAAAAGAGGAATAATACCACTGAGTGGAGATGCTTTAAGAATTGTATTCATTGTATTTGTTGCAGGAGAGTAATAACAAATAAAACTCTTCTGCTAAGAACTGTATATGCAAGAGTTAGACATCTTTAAGGCTCATGGAACTGTTATTAACAATGTAATTAACATTTTTCTTTAGAAAGACAGTTCTTTTCTTGATGAGATAGAAATGAAGCAGAATGTCCTAAGCAGAAAGTCTGTACTGTGGAAGATGATACTCATTCTAGACTCAAAAGGGATTTTATTTTGTTAAAACATAGTGCAGGTATCTGAGAAGTGGCTTTTACATCAAAGAAGATGCTGTAATGCTCATTATGTTTATTTCTTTATTCTTACCTTTATACTGCTGCAGATTGCCATAGAGATAGAAGACTGGGAACAGAAATCTAAGATAACTACGTAAAGAATGGTTTTAGTAATCCATGCTAGTTAAAGACAAAAGGCATAATAATACTACCTAAAATATAATAAGTATTAATAAATTACATTGTTACTCATGTTTCATTTAATCCTAGCATGCCAGACCTTTCTTGCAATCAGGGAGTACATTGTTTTTCTATTTCTCTTCAAAAACCAAGCTAGTGACAGAATTATATTCCATTTGAGAGAGTCTGCTCTAGCATCAGCAGCCCCACTCTAGATTTGTTGCTGATCAGAGATGGCAGTAGTTGTGGCTCTGGAGCATTTCTGAAGGACTGTGGAAGCATGTTCAGACCAATTATTTCATTGTTCCAGCACTCTTCCAGCACAGAGGGTCGTTACACACAAAAGGAGAAACAAGTGCCCTGAATCTGTCTGTATAATTCGCCAGACAGCTGAGTGGGCTGGATAGTTGTGATGCCTGATCAAATTTCAGCACCCTTAATTACTTTTAAAAGGTTGGATTTTTTAAAGACATAAAATTGGCAGTTAGCTACCTAACTAATTTCTGCTGTAAACCTCATCCATGAGCCTTAGCTGATGGTGGGAAGCAAATTTCTCACCTCTTTATTCAGAATGGTTAGTAAGAGTGGTAGGAGTGTATAGTTGTCAGTCATAGTATGATATAAAACTATGGCAAATTTTGTCTGTGAGAAACAGCTTCTATAAGAGAAAGGGTGAAACTTCATTATTACTCCTTTATTTCTGGAGGATTTGCCTTTGACATCCGAAGACCTTTTCCAACAGAGGAAGGAGAACATTTTTAACAGTCCCCTTCTTATCTGCTGCTCAGTGTCTTGAGGCAGAGCAATGATGACATAGCCTTAAAACTTCCTTTCTCCACATTCATCATTGTGCAGAGTCAGGCTTTAAATACTCTAAACTGAGAAAAGTCAGAAATAGTTGTTCATAGTAACAAATAGTCTAACAAAGCTATTGGATTTAAGACTGAATAAACTAGATGTGTCAGTTTTTCTGGTGTTAGAGTTTTTTGGTGATTAGGAATAAGTTTTGATAGAAAAGAGTTACAGTTTGAAGAAGTGACTAAATTGTCAGGTTAAAAGTTTTTAGTGTATAGACATTTTGGCTACACCTGTGAATGTTTTGCCTAAAACTGAACCATTGCTGTTTCCATTTAGAGTAGTTTCATGGAATGGGCTTTCCCTTTGTCTCTAGTATTCTGTGATTTTACAATGACATTTTCTTATTTTGAGTATATCTTTTACGTTTTATGAAAGCCACAGACAAAAACCCCTGAAGATAGCTATATAAAGTACAGAGAGCAAAATCAGATACTTGTCACAAATAGGTGACAAGAGGGTTTCCTATTAGAAAAATGCTGATGTCTGGATAGTAGCAATTACATGAACCAGAGATAGAAACCATCATTACCATTACTTTTTAGAAATTGAATTATTTTAATACTTCATAGAAATTTAACTATTTTAAATTGTCAGTATATTAATTGAAAGTAAAGTAACTGACAGTAAACTATTTGACTACTGAAAAGTCAGGAGTCTCCTAAGGGCTAAGAAATTTAACAGAAATCCTACATACTCCTGTATAATAATGTTGACAGTATCTCTAGTTGCAATCTCAGCATTCTGGATTAAGGATTTGGTGGTTGTGGGTTTTTTTTGTTTTGTTTTTTTAATGTTATCCTAAATATGCAAGGGTTTGAATTTTTTGAGGAGCTACTTTCTGAAAATTAGAGTCCATATTATTCTACCTGAGATCTGCACCCAAAAAAAGTTACCTCACTATAGTGATTTTCTGTCTACTGCACACAGTGCAAGTCCCCCCTTCTCTCAAGTTTAGCTGTGATACCCTGTGGGTTTGGCATCTGCAAAGAAAATTGGTACGAGATGGGCACACACTAACTGTGTGGTGCAGTAGAGTCTTGGAAGGAAATAAGAAGCATTTTTACACCCAACTTTTTATGGGTTATTTGTCTTGGTCTCTGCTAATGGAGTTGTGTTATCAGTGACTAAAAGAGTACTGTTAATATTAATGAGGCTCAAGACATAACAGAAAGATCTATGCGGCTGACAGTATGGTAAATACCACCTCCAGAAGAATCACCATGCCAAGATTGCTGTAACAAGCTCCTGATAAAATTTCTTCCCCAGAATCCTTTTTTTTTTTTTTCCTATTGATGACACATTAGAGAGAGAGAGCTAAAAATATTTTGCAGGTTTAATTCCATGATTACAAAAAAAAGGTTTTATAAACTTTTAAAATTTTATTTTGGCACTGTGTCCTCAAAAACTGCTAACTCTCTACATGCTTGTCTAAGAAATACAGTTAGTTTTGGTGTCTCGCTACTGTATCCTATTTAGCAAAGAAGAAATTTGAGGCATTCTGGTCGATTCAGTTACTCAGCTTAGTCTTCTCTAAATTCAGAGTAAGTTCTGGTGAGTGATGTGATTTACAACACACACACACACACAAAAGCATTTTACTAAAAGCACTCATTTAAGTATAGATGTTTTTCAATTTTATGTGCTTATATGTTACTTAATCAGAGACGATAGTAGAGCTTTTTGTGTGAGGCTTATACTAATATGTACTGTTCTTCCTGTTTGCTATTTGGTACTTTCAGTACTGAACTTTGATAGGCAGCATAGGCAATTGATTAGTAAAAATATTTGGCTTTTTTTGGAATGGATTTTTGGAAATGGCAGGGTTACCTTTTGTAATTTCTTTTGCCATACTTGAAAATAAATATTTTTAAGGAGTAAGTCAATGCAGGCTAAAATTTCTCTTCCCTCCACTCCCAAGTTACAAGATCCTCCATTCGCAGGGTGTGTCAGTCTTCAGTGTGATTTTAGAAAGACTAACTCTCCACTCAGCTGATATTTTGCAATTTCATCTCACGTTCCTTCGAAGACAGTGTCTTGATAACATGAGTTAGAAAACAGCTTTCAAGCTGTGTGATGTCTCCACTTTATTTGCACCACCAGGAAATACTTGTCCTGGGTTTTTGAAGCTCTAAGCTGGAAATGTTTCTTATCAAACCTCATAGGAATCTGGGAAATGCTTTGTTTTCAATGTATCAGAATTTTCAACATGATAGCATTAAATGTATAATTACTTGATAACTCCTTGTGATATGATATGTGCAGATCCATTAAAAATTCTGAGACTAGCTGTATATATTTAATGTTCTACAGGATTGTCATACTTAAAAGAGTTAGATGACATGATGGAAGAAAGTATAGGACAGACATGGGCAGGTATCAGCAGAAAGGACAAGAGCGAATGTACAAGTTCTTGTTCAGAAGATTTAGAAAAATTGTTTTGGATTATATTGAAAAATTTTACTTTATGTTCCAAAGTTCCACCTGTTTTTATAGAATCATTCCTACATTGTACCACGGAGAAAGAAGAGTCATGTCCATATTGCCCTCCAATTGCAGCAAGATGTGTTATGAATGCTGGTCAGGGTGAGATTTGCGTAATGTGCCCATTGGTAAATACACTGTTACTGATTTAATTTCAGAAAGCAGATAGAATTATACTTAACCTTCTTATCGCTTTACTGGCACATCTGCTATTTTCATTTTCATACTTTTTTAAAAACTCATTTTGGTAATATTGCAGCTGATATAAAAGTATATTGTTTCCAGGCAATTTCACTAGTGGAACCAAATATGACACATTGTATGGTGCAGCAGCATGCAGAGAACAATATGTAAACTTTTCAGATTAAACCCTACTTTTACTTACTGTAGTAGAAAACATTATAGAAAGCATGTTTCTAAATATTATTTTTTTCCAATCTGTTTCGTTTTCAGGTATTGCTGTTTCTGATGAACTTGATAAGGTAAGATTGATAAGATATGCCTAATGAACAGTAAAAAGAGACAGATGATTGTGATTATTTTAGTCAATGAGAGCTGCATCTCCCTGTCCTGGCATACAGATTTCAGTTCTGTTAGGTTCAGAGGAAGTTTGGGTATGAAAAGCTATGTGAGTAAGTACAGTATATGTGGATACATCAAGAACTTGACTGGAATGGGCTGTCAAGTATAGAAAAAAAATCTCACTGAGTTTGAGAGACTCTCAATGAGGCCATGGAAATACTTTTTGATCGTGACACCATCTTTGCTTAGTACAGTCTGTTGGGTTACTCTTTGTACTTTTGGAAACATTTAGCCCTAAATACCTTTTATTCATGATGCCATGAATCCTTTTTAAATGATGCATAAATAAGTGAATATACAAATGTTCTGCAACCACAACTCAGCCCAATGTTAAGATGAGATTCAGCTGTCTTTCAGTCTTTCCCTTCTTTTCCTAGTCTCCACATAAAAGAGGGTTGAGTGTGTCAAATTGGTAGCCAGTGATGTGTATAAGTGGATAACACGTGGGCTGCTCCATGAAATAGTGCACTCGGTTCATTTATTGCAGATTTAAATACCTACCTGTCC